>CM018683.1:39848803-40265291 GCA_009363875.1 Mikania micrantha | reverse complement strand
TTTCCATCTTGTATTGATCAAACTCCTTTGACAACATAGAAATTTCTTCTTCGAAGCTCAGTATCATCATAATCCACAGTAAAATTTAGATCCAAATCTTCTAATTTCCAAATAAGTATCTTTTCTGGAAGTAGAAGCATCTTGAAATGAAGTTTCTGGAAAAGATGTTGTCACTGTAGTAGAATCCAAGAATGAAAGAACAAACGAAGCTACGTTTACATATTCAGGAACAACACACCTCCTTGAACTGTAGCAGGTGAAGAAGATGTCACAACAGGAACAAATGAAGCAGAAACTGTAGAAGTAACAAATGAAGATACAATGATCTTAGGAGCTTTAGCCTTCTTCTTTACATTTGGACCTTTGGCCATCCTTTTCTTCTTCTTTGTCCTTGATGACTCAGGCTCTTCAACTATAGAACTAGGATCACTTTTTCATCTCTTTCTTCCTCAGTTTGTTCTGGAGCAGCTCTTTTCTTCAGTCTCCTTTCCATATGGTTTCCAACTTGTACAGTCTCAAATTCAGACTCTGTATCAAGAGACTCTTCACCTTCATCTTCAATCTCTACATCCTCAACATCAACATTAACAGAAAAAGTGTCTTCTTGTTGTCTTTGTTCACCCTGTTGATCTGGAAAAACAACTTGAAGAGGTACCAGTGTAGTAGGAGTTACACTTGGCCCTTGAGATTGAGCTTGACTCTTTTGTTGTGAACGGGAAGACTGAGCTGGTGCTTTCCCAGTCTGTTGTCTTGGAGGAGGAGGTGGTGGTTGTGGCTGGTTATCATCATCACTAAACACCTCATTATCAAATTCTGAATCTGCATGCCTCCGTGCATCATCCTCAGGAGCTACATAATTAGCCCTGGCACAATGACAAACTAAGTCTTTCTCCAACACAGCATCACTACTCTTCTGATATACTTTGACTTGCCCAAGACTTGAGTCAGTCATATGTTTAAGCTTGAGAAGATCCAAAGCATCTCTAGGTAACATCTGCTCTGGCAATCTTTCATCAATAAGCATCTGAACAAAATGTGGATACATGTAGAAACGATCTTTAGCTTTGGTAATATTGTCAGGCAAATATCTGAATATCATAGCAGATAAATTGAACGGTTTGTTCAAGATCAATGCCACCATAGCTGATCTCATAAGATCTCAGAGCTCATCAAAGGTACCCTTCCTCATACTCAGACAGTGTAGTAATACATGAGCTAGCAGCTTGTATTGTAGAGGAAGCTTTCCTTTCTTGATGGATGTAACAGTGTATACTCCAAAGTATATAATCCTCAAGAAGCAGCCTTTGATGCACCTCTCTGGTATAAGTGTCATACCAGCAGGTTCTCCTCCAAACTGTAACACCCGTCTGATATCAGCTTCCGTAACACGAATTGCTTGTCCAAGCACATTCGCCTCTATTACATAATCATCATCAATAGATATCAATCTAGCAGATTCCAAAAGCTCTGTATATGTGATCTGTATATTTGGCATGAATTAGAGAAGGCATGATAAATCCGTGATCGTCTCAGAAACTTGATCATCGGTCTAAAGTCTTTGTCATTCCTGGTAGTAGGATCCAAGTATGCACACAGATTGTGCTTATCTCCGAAGGTGAGATTCGCCATTTCTACAATCAGAAAGAAAACAAAATTAAAACAAAAATTTTAAAAGAATTAAAAAAATTAAAAAAATCAAAAAATTTCTATGTTTTGAACCCAGCGAACCTTCCCCTGAGACGACCCTAATTCTAGACGAACATGTTGTTCAGACAAACCTATCCAACTGAACGAACCTACTGATGAACGAACCTTGAATGAACGAACCTTGATTGAACGAACCTTCAATGAACGAAACTTCATATCAAACGAACCTGTTGGTCAAACGAACCTTGACCAACAAAGGTTCGGTTCTTATGAAATTTAGAGGTTCGTCACGAACCTATCAAGTTCAAACGAACCTTCAAGATCCCGTGAACCTTAGTTCATCCAGCGAACCTTGTTCATCCAACGAACCTAATTCAATTTTAAGATCAATTTTTCAAATCTTTGAATTAGATAAAGAAATTTATACCCCAATATTCGAAACTCAATGATGAACAACTTTACTAAAAGCAATTTGTCCAAAATTTAGATTTTAATAGATTTAACCTCAACAAAATAGGTTCGACTTAAAAATCCTAAAACCCTTCATATCTCCTAATTCAGCTGGTCAAATTCCAAAATCTATACCTAAAAATGATCACAATTTGATTTCGAATCTAATGATGTAAAGCAAAATGCTTTGGATGTCCTAGATCGAAAATCGAAAAAATGGAATCTTGCAGGTTCGCGTCTAAGATCAAATGAAAGTAACGAACATTTTTCACGAACCTGGTATTTATATGCGAACCTTTTTCACGAACTTCTCAGACGAACCTGTCCAAAAACCTATTGAACGAACCTGTTGGACGAACCTGACAAGCGACCTCTTCACAAACCTTTTCAGGCGAACCTTTTGAAAAATTTCATTTTATTTAAGATTTCAAAACAAAAACCATGTTTTAATGTTTCAAAGTCAAACAAATAATCAAAAAATATTGATTTAACATCAGATAAAAACAAAAATCTTTTTGTAATTTTTTTTAGAACAATTAAACTACAAATTTAACAAATCTAACTATACTAACAAAACAATTACATATTTTTGTTTGAGAAAGATCCAGACATGAGATCATATTGTTTTACAATTATCAACACATCTGATTGAATTAATGAATATATTTATTAGCAAATTACAATCCAAAGATGATTGTCAGTATACTTATCCTTTTTAATTTTAATTACTTAGTTAAGATGTTAATTAAAAACAAAATCATCAAATACCTTATAATATCCATTTACTTGAACACATCCCCGGTTTGTGAATAACTAATCATACACAAATGTTCTTGAAACTAATTACTTCAATGTTAACTAGCTTGATCATGTAAAAATAAAGCAGAATTTCTTTTTGAAAAAAACAAAATAGAAAATAATTTGAATTTGTTCAAAATCTTGGAATCAAGGTTGATACTTACGTATACTCAGATAATCTAGAAAATGAACTAAAAAATAATTTAAGATTAAGCTTTTAACAATCAGATCGATATTTTCATATACGCAGAGATTGTCCAAATCTTAATCGAAACCAAGAAAACAAATTTGAATCTTTTAAAGCTATAACAATCAGGTCGATACGTAAGTATACGCAAAGAATGTTTCAGCTTTAAACTAAAATAAAAGAAAAAAAAATTAGAATTTATTTTGAAAAATAAACACATGATCAAAACTAGTAATTTGACATTTTGTTCAAGAAACATTTTGTAAGAATAATTAAGTATTGTATTCTAAGCATTTGTTTCTTATAAAGCATAATCAAACTTTTGTTTAATTTCATCTTAACTAAGTTATAAACCTACTAACACATCATACTTAGTAATTGTAACTGGTCTTTATGTTTAAGTTCTTTATGATACAAATGTATTTCCAATTGCAAACAATGTGCTATCATTTCTCACTTGGTCGAATCAATTTCTCAGAATTTTAAAATTTTTTAACGTTTTTGTGTTTTTGGTTTTTCAAATGTTTTTGTATTTTTCAAAATTTTCTCCCTCTAAAAACTAAAACACAAAATAACAAAGAATTATAATATCTGATGTTAATTCAAGAAAAATTGATTATGAAGGAATTTGATTTTTAATTACCTCACCCATGACCCGAATTCCATTTAATTTGAGCAAACACTCAAAACGATTTTTGTCAAAGGCCTTGGTGAGAAGGTCTGCTCTTTGCTCATTGGTATGTATCTTCACCACATCAATAAGTTTCTTTTCATAGCAATCGCGTATGAAATGAAACCTAATATCAATGTGTTTGGATCATGAATGATACACATGATTCTTAGTGATAGCAATAGCAGCCTCGTTATCAACATGAACCGGGGTAGTCAAAAAATTCAAACCGTAGTCTCTCATCTGTTGTTGTACCCACAATACTTGTGAACAACAACTGGAAGCCGCTGCATACTCAGCCTCACAGGTTGAAGTAGCAACAGATGTTTGCTTTTTGCACTGCCAAGAAACTAACCGCTCCCTTAAAAATTGTGCACCTCCAGTTGTGGATTTCGCATCAGTCTTGCATCCTCCATAGTCAGAATCACTATAGGCATTGAAGGAAAAGTTATCATCCTTAGGATACCACAGACCGGTGTCTGGTGTACCCTTCAGATAACGAAGAATTCTCTTGACTGCTACCAGATGTGACACTTTAGGTTTTGATTGATAGCGAGCACATATACTTGTAGCAAATACAATATCTGGCCTTGAGGCAGTCAAGTACATCAAACTTCCAATCATTCCACGATACAAAGTAGCATCGATTAGCTCCCCCTTAATATCAGGCTCAATCCCGTGATTGGGCTGAATGGGCGTGGAAATGGGTTTAGAGTCAAGCATACTAAACCGTTTTAGCACATCTTGAATGTATTTTGTCTGATGAATAAAGATTCCATCATCAGTCTGATCAATTTGTATACCCACGAAGAATTTGATGTCTGACATGGCACTCATTTCGAACATCTCAATCATAACCTCTTTAAACTCCAAACACAGTTGCTCATCGGTAGATCCAAAGATGATGTCATCTACATATATCTGAACAAGAATAATATCCTTGCCCTTTTCCCGATAAAACAGTGTTTTGTCAATCTGACCCCTATTGAACTCGTGTTCAATAAGGTGAGTCGATAATGTCTCATACCAGGCACGTGGAGCCAGATGTAGACCATACAGTGCTTTGTCCAAGAGGTAAACCTGATCCCGGTGGATAGGATCCTCAAAGCCCGGTGGCTGAAAAACATACACTATTTCCTTCAAAGACCCATACAGAAATGCAGACTTGACATCCAACTGAAAAAATTTGAATTTCTTGTGGGCAGCAAAAGCTAGAAATAGTTGAATTGCTTCTAGCCGCACCACAGGTGCAAACACTTCATCGTAATCAATTCCTTCAACTTGTCTAAAACCTTGAACCACTAAACGTGCTTTGTTTCAAACAATTACGCCTAGATCATCTCTTTTGCATCTTAACACCCATTTAGTGCCAATTTTCTTCTCTCCCTTTGGCAAATCATCTAAATGCCAAACACCCAACTTCTGAAACTGATTCAGCTCCTCTTGCATAGCCTCCACCCAGGTAGGCTCACGCAATGCTTCAGTAACAGTCTTTGGCACAATTTGAGAAATAAATGCAGAATGCATCCATATCTCTTGAGTTCCATGAGTTCTTTCTAACTCAACATACAAACTCTCCTCATTTGCAATTTGATGTCGTGTTTGTACTCTGACATTTGGATTTCCAATGATCTGATCAACAGGATGATTTACATGTACTCTAGTTACAGGCACTTGCGGGATCTCAACATTTTGATCATGAGAAATAGCATCTTCAAAAACATCATGATCATCATCCAATGACCAATCATCATTGATTGCTTTTTAAACGCCTTCTCAGGTGGATCAATATTTTCAGCTTGATGAGAAACACCTTGATCATCAGAATTCTGCAAATCATATAACATTTGCAAAGTTATTTCATCATCAGAAACATTTGGAGACAAATTAAAAGACTCAAAAATTTTGTCATAATCAAAAAGCCAATTTGGTCCTTTGTCGTCCGGTATAGGTGTACGTCTTTGAACATCCACGTTATACCATAATTCCACAACACCCGTACGTTTGTTAAACACACGTTTGTTGCGAAGACTGTTGCCGAGAAAGAAACCTTCTTCAACTTTAGAGTTTAATTTTGCATCTTTCTTAAGCATGGTACAAGGAGCCTCGAAAGGTTCCAAGTGCTCCAAATTAGGCTTTCGATTTTGAAGTAATTCATAGCATGTCTTATTGTGTCTTTTCACAATCAAAACTAGATTAAGAGTAAAACAGGCTGTCGCCCACAGCTTCACTCCAGAATGTAATAGAGAGCTTAGAATCAGCGAGCATAGTTCTAGCAGACTCAATCAACGTTCTGTTCTTTCTCTCAGCAACACCATTCATCTGTGGTTCATATGGTGCACTGAATTGCTGTTGAATGCTCTTTGAATCACAAAATTCTTCCATTTGTTAATTCTTGAACTCAGTCCCATTATCTGAATGAACACGCCTTACTCTCAATTTGTATAATGTCTCCAACCTGTTCACCAACAACACAAAATTTTCATAAGTTTCAGATTTATACTTTAAGAACATTACCCATGAAATTCTAGAAAAATCATCAGTCACCACAATACAGTATGATTCACCACCGATACTCTTCACATTAATAGGTCCAAAAAAATCCATGTGAATAAGCTCAAGTGGTTTATCAATAGAAAACATTGTCTTTGTTTTATGAGACCTCCTTTTCTGTTTACCCTTCTTGCATGACACACACATCAGGAAGTTTAAAGTGTTTAACCGGTACACCCTCAACTAAATGATTGTGTACGAGATGATTCATCTTCGTGATATGTATATGACCCATCTATCTGTGCCAAGACCGCGTATCCTGCTCGGTTGCCTTAGACACCACACACGTCTCCACCTTGTTTTAGTCTCCGTTTTTGCCATATCAAGTACATACAAATCCTTGCTCCTGTCAGCAGTCATCAGAATCCACTCTTCAGGAATCTGAATTCCTTGTTGAAACACATAACATCTTTCATTATCAAACATCACTTTATAGCCTTTGTCACAAATCTGTGACACACTCAACAGGTTGTTAGTTAACTCTTTGCAGTAATTAACATTATCAAAGGAAACTTTACCATTGGTCAAACTACCACACCCGGTAATCTGACCACCTTTGTCACCTGTAAAGTTAACATAACTCCCTTTCATTTGTCTGAAATCCTTCAACAAACCCAACTCTCCCGTCATGTGCCGTGAGCATCCCACTATCAACAATCCATCGACTATTGATATGGCCCTTGAATGCCATCTGCATAATAAATTAAAATTTTGATCAGTATCAATAGGGATGACTCCCGCCTTTCCGGCGTCGAGTCTCCCTGAATGGCCCCCTGCCATTCAATTTTGATGAACTGCTTGACCCATCTTCAATGCTTTCATCCTTTCTTACAGAAAATTTATCACCTGACTTACATCTCAATTTTCAAAAAGATTTTGAATTATTATTTTGTTTTGAAAATGGTTTGGAAGAAAATTTGTCATAGAAATCATCATCTGTAGTACCTGATCGTCCGGCAAGTCCGTACGGTACGTGTACTTTCACCTTTTACTGTGTGTAAGTGCAATAGATGAACAATGTTTGTGATAACAGAATTCAAAATACAAGAAACAGTTGTACGTATTTATGTGAAAACTTAAATACCGTAAGTACAACACTCACGATAAACAATAGTTGTTTGTATTTAGGTGAAAACCTAAGTACAGTTAATACAACGAATCAAGATATACAACAGTGTATAAGTAAACAACAAGAACACGTCGGTTGCGATCTGATATCAATAGATGACAGGAATCAGATGGCCAACAAATCAGTACGAAAACAATGTGAAAACAGGAAGTTTGTTAAGTCCGTTAGTGAGGAAATACAATTCAAAATATAATTGCAGTGTTGTTTCAGAATAATGAACTGATGTCACACCCCGAGCCGGCGGGATAGGATCGGTTGTCCCGTCGGGCGGAAGGTTCCCAGGGCGCGATATCGTGAATGATAATCGGATTGATCAGATTGTTATATTGCACATGATACATAAATGAGAAATGCTAAATACGATAGAATTACAAAGTTAAATTACATCAGTATGTTTATAATTTAACAATGTAAATCTACTATCAACATCATAAGTTTCTATCTTGTATTTACACAAGATATACAAAATGGTATGTGTAATGATGTCTTCAAAAATATGCAGGTCCAAAATACTAAGTCTTCTAGGAGAAGTCCTAGCCCGGAAGTAATGACTTCCTAATTGACCTGTTCGTCACCTGAGAAGTCATGCAAAAAGATCAAGTCAACACATGGTTGGTGAGTTCATATAGTTTTATGATTTGAAAATGATTTGAAAACCTCTCTTGGTAAAGACCCTAACCTCATTAACTCCACATGTAATATCCACATCGGTATGCTTATATATAGGGAATCACGAAAGGGTCAAGCCCAGACGCTATCCCACCACATACTAATGTGCATATGACACTGTTGTTAATGATAATTAAGCATTTTTACCCTTAACACAATTCCATAAGTTCTTCTGTTATTGTCCCTGTGTTTACAATCAATTGAAATCTATGTTGATTTCACAAGTTCATCACACAAGATGATCAACCACAGTAATTGTATGAACAGATATAAATGTTTAGGTAAATAATAAATAAACATTTAATAAAATCTAAGTCCTAATGATTGGGGCCTTTGGTCAACTCGAGTAGACTAGTCTGTCAATCAAGGTACTTAGTAGTAAAGGAGATCTGTAAACCTCATCAAACATGTGACCTATAATCAATCAGTCTAGCTAGGACATCTTTTGATATATAGGCTTTCATAGTTCTTTAGACCGTCCATAGTTCTTTAGTTCTTTAGTTCTTTGGCACATGTTATCTTTGAGCATTTCCCAGATGTTCCTCAAAATAGTTCTTTGTACTTAGTTCTTTGATATAGATCGTTAGTTCTTTGACAACACACCCTTGAAATAGTTCTTTGAAAATAGATCGTTAGTTCTTTGACAACTCACCCTTGAAATAGTTCTTTGTTTGAGGTCTTTAGTTCTTTGAAAATAGTTCTTTGATACATAACAGCTACCTAAACAGGAGTCTAAGATAACAGTTATACATGTAACATATAAAAACATTCAAGTAAACAATTTACATAAAACAGTTTACGCATGCTTCTCAGCCCCGCGTTTTAAAACAAAAATGTTAGAAAAGGGGCAATGAACTCACCTTGTTGCTGTTGAGTTGACTTAGCTTAAACGAAAGACTGCACGCGCTCTGTATTGTAATTTGGTTTGTTTTCACGTTCCTGTATTGATTTCACGTTGTTAAGACTCGTAAGTATAAGTTTTGTAGGGATTTGTGTGTAGATATATGTGTTAGCCCTAAAGTTGGCTAACACGCGTAAGACTTGGTCATGATCCCTGTTCGGTCCCATATGTTTGATTCAAGTTAATGACCTTGTAAGTTAGCATCTTGTCATTAGTTATATGCCATTTGCTTTGATGAAAGACTTAGTGCTTAGTTTCCAACTCGTCTTTGTTGATTTTGTACGTTTTGAACATTTATCGCATAATTATGAATAAATTAAGCAAACATTCTTTTGACATATCTTATTTTGATCTTATGAAATGTAGTGAACTCATGTGGGCCTAATCATGGCATATGGACCGAACATTGTGACCAAGTTACTTGTTGGGCCATTTGTGTAACAAGTTGGGCCTTGGGCCCAAATACATGGGCCTTGGAATAGTTCTTGAACATTTGAGGATGGTGAGACTTATTTGAAAGTGTGGGACATTGACTTGGACTAATGAAATACAAAGGTCTTGCCAAAAGTTACAAAGGCTAGAGTTCAAGTAGCTTTGTGGGCCTTAATTGGGCCTCTAAGGATTTTATTGGGCCCAAGGTGGGCCTTGGTGATATTTGTTGGGCCTAGAGTCATATAAGGCTGTAGGAATTGAAATTGGGCCAAGAATGGGCTGTAGGCCAAGGTATTAGCAAAGTGGCTCCAAAATGAGGACATGGGCCTCAAAATAGGCCTTGCATTGGTTTTCTGTGGGCCTCGGGCTGATTTTGTTGGGCCCATTGAGATTTGTCTCAGGCCTTCACTAATATAACTCATAAGCCAAGTTGGGCCTTGCTAAATGGGGCTGAAACAATGATGGGCCTAAAGTTTGGGCTGTTGGCCTTAAATGGTGGCCTTGGGCCAAAATCTGTGAGCCAGGGGACGATTTTACTGGGCCCCTTGAATCCAATCAAGGCCTCTAGTAAAATAGAGCATGGGCCAACCTGGGCCTGGTTCATTTGGGCTGAAATCGATCGTGGGCCTATTTTGTCCTTAGTTACTTAATAAACATGGGCCAAACAAGGTTTTTGAGGTTATTTACTGGGCCTACTATAGGTTCTGGGCTGGAACAGTAGAGTTGGGCCGAGACATCATTGGGCCTTGATAGTATGAGGTTGGGCCCATCCTGGGCCAACCAGAATACGTTTGGGTCTATTGTTGGGCCTGTTGGGCCTCAAAGAAGCTGATGGCCTGTTGAATGTCATTGGACTAGATGGTAAGCTGCCTTAGGGTTCTTGGCTCTCTAAGGTTTAATCTATCTGGTAACATGGAGCTCGTGTATTGATCAGTAGATGTTGGCCACCTAAAGTCATGAACCCACAATGGAATTTGCCGAAAGAAGGGAAGCGGCTAATGTGGTGATGGCTCCGAATGAGGAGACTGGCGAAGGAAAAGGCTGGCGAATGGCTAAGGCCCGAATGGATTTGGGTCCTGGTCGAATAAGTCCTGGTGTGTGGGTGTCGACCGAGGCTTGGCTGCCTGGCGAATGAGGTGGGTTCGAATGAGAGTCCTACTGTCGAATGAAGGCTCTTTCGGCTGTAGCCATTCGCGGCCCTGGGCCACCCATTCGGCCGGGGTTAGCTTAGCCACCCATCAACTCCATTTCGAGGGTTCAAGGGTGGTGGTGGTTAAGGGTGGTTCTCGTGGTTCTATGGTTCGAAAAGGAAGGTTTAGAACCGGTTTTAAGCAAGGGTCGACTAGGTGAGTGAAAACCCTAGTTTTCGTGGCTTTTCTCATGCTAATACCTCGATTTCTAGTGAGTAACAGCTCCGATCTGTTGTACTTTCTTGTAGAGCTCGTCGAGGGCTTCGCGTGGGCGCAAGAATCACTGATTTTCGTTAAGAAATGAGAAAGTTATGAAGAAAAGAAGATTGGTGGAGGCTAGGGTTTTCAAAACCGGAAATGGGGTTTTTGGTGGAAGAGATGAAGTGGGAAATGAGGAAATTAAGCTCATTCATGTGTATTTATACCCCGAGGGTGTTCGGGTTCGTTTTCGTTGCTCGGTTCGCGTTTTCTTTACGTTTCCGGAAAATTACGCGTAATTTAAATGGTTTTAAATAAAAAGAGTTTAAATTAATTATTTTGATGAGTTTCAAAATTGTAAAATGTTATTTATTTTATTTTATTAAATTACTTTCGTTCGTGTCGTGTTTTCGTTTTCGTTTCGTCAGATCGCGTCACCTTCGCGCGTAATTCGTTCGAATCGTCACCCGAACGAATACGACGATGGTTTTGCTTTCTGACTTTTGTTTTCTACTTTTCAGTCATTATTTCAGAACTCTAAACTCACAGATATGTTTGTGTGAATCGTCACTCACGCAGACACACTGTCAGTTCGTTATTCTGAAATAACACTGTAATTGTGTTTAGATTGTGTTTCCTCACTGTCGGACTCAACTAAACATCCTGTTTTCACATTGTTCTTGTACTGACTTGTCGGTCATCTGATTCCTGTCAGTTGTGGACATCAGATCGCAACCGATTTGTTTCTGAATTTTGTTTGAGCATCGTTGTTTCTCGTGACTTGTTGTGTTAACTGTAATCAAGTTTTCACTTAATAAATGTAACAAATGTTTCCAAATGTACGTTGTACTTAATGTATTTAAGTTTATACGAAAATACGTACAACGATTTCTTGTATTTAAGATCTTGTTAATTCAAGTACTGTTTAAAATCGTATAAGTACACATAGTTACTGTAGAAAGTACACGTACCGTACGGACTTGCCGGACGTTCTGGTACTTGCTGTTACAGTCTCCCCTTGTTAAAGAAATTTCGTCCCGAAATTTAAGAGTTGTTATCGGGTACAGTTTCTTCTTCAAATAGTTGGGGATACTTTAACTTCATGTGATCTTCACGTTCCCAAGTAAACTCGGGTCCGCGTCTTGAGTTCCAGCGAACCTTTACAATGGGGATACGGCTTCGCCTCAGTTGTTTAACCTTGCGATCCATAATCTCTAAAGGTTCTTCGATAAAGTGCAAATGTTCATCAACTTGAATCTCTTCAAGTGGAATGACGAGAGATTCGTCATCAAAGCATTTCTTTAAGTTCGAAACGTGAAACACGTCATGCACACCACTGAGTTCATCTGGTAAACTCAATCTGTAAGCCACAGGA
Organism: Mikania micrantha; assembly: GCA_009363875.1. NCBI lineage: Eukaryota > Viridiplantae > Streptophyta > Magnoliopsida > Asterales > Asteraceae > Mikania > Mikania micrantha. The sequence continues at coordinate 40,253,092 of CM018683.1, read as the reverse complement.
CCAATACGTTCGATGATCTCGAACGGTCCCACGTATCGTGGTGTTAGCTTGCCTTTCTTCGCGAATCGAACTACACCTTTCCAAGGGGAAACCTTTAACATGACACGATCACCCACTTGGAATTCCAACGGCTTACGCCGTTTATCAGCATAGCTCTTTTGTCTACTTCGCGTTGCTTGTAGTCTTTGTTGTATTTGTGCTATCTTGTCTGTGGTCTCTTGTATAAGTTCTGGCCCAGTGATACGATTATCTCCTACTTCTGACCAACAGATCGGTGACCGACATTTTCGACCATAAAGAGCCTCGAATGGGGCACAACCGATGCTGCTGTGATAACTGTTGTTGTAGGAGAACTCGATTAGTGGCAAATGAGAATCCCAATTACCACCGAAATCTAGAACACAAGTTCTTAACATGTCCTCTAGGGTTTGAATTGTACGTTCGCTTTGACCGTCCGTTTGGGGATGGTAAGCTGTACTCAAATTTAACTGTGTCCCTAGAGATTTCTGCAGTGATTGCCAGAACCTTGAAGTAAATCTGCTGTCTCTATCAGAAATAATTGACAATGGCACACCATGGCGTACCACTATCTCGTTGATGTATAATCTTGCCAGTTTATCCATCGTGAAGGTTTCACGCATCGGCAAGAAGTGAGCAGATTTTGTTAAACGGTCGATGATCACCCAAATTGTATCGTGACCACTGGAAGTGCGGGGTAGCTTGGTAATGAAGTCCATAGCTATTTGTTCCCACTTCCAGAGTGGAATTTCGGGTTGTTCTAGTAAACCTGAGGGTTTCTGATGTTCTGCCTTTACTTTTGCACACGTAAGGCATCGACCAACATACTCAGCTATGTCCTTCTTCATACCCGGCCACCAATAAAATGCACGCAAGTCTTGGTACATTTTATCAGCACCAGGATGTACAGAGTACTTGGTCTTGTGTGCTTCATCGAAAATAAGCTTCCTTAACTCATCTACCGCAGGAATCCAGATACGATCCTTGAAGTAAACAAGTCCATCAGGTTTTGTTTCCAAATGTTTCTCCACACCGCAATCAAGTTCTTTCTTCAAGTTTTCTCGTTCAATCACCTCTTGTTGTGCCTGCATGATGGTGTCGTGTAAGCTTGTCTGCACAGTCATTCCCATGGCTCTGACGCGCAAGGGTTTGACCCGTTCCTTCCGACTCAAGGCATCAGCAACAACGTTTGCCTTGCCCGGATGGTACTTGATCACACAATCGTAATCATTCAGAAGTTCAACCCAACGGCGTTGTCGCATGTTGAGCTCCTTCTGATCAAAAATATGCTGCAGACTCTTGTGATCAGTAAATATGGTACACTTGGTGCCATATAAGTAATGCCTCCAAATCTTCAGTGCGAAGACTACGGCTCCCAATTCAAGATCATGAGTAGTGTAATTTTTCTCATGAACTTTTAACTGTCTTGATGCATAAGCGATAACTTTGTCCCGTTGCATCAGCATGCAACCAAGTCCCTGATGGGATGCATCACAATAAACGACAAAGTCATCACATCCTTCCGGGAGTGATAGAATTGGAGCATTACATAATTTTTGCTTCAATGTCTGAAAGGCATCCTCTTGTTTCTGTTCCCAGACAAACGGTTCACTCTTCTGAGTTAACTTAGTGAGAGGCAAGGCTATCTTAGAAAAGTTCGAGATGAACCTCCTATAATAACCTGCCAATCCCAGAAAAGACCGTATCTCCGTCGGTGTCTTCGGAGTGTCCCAGTTCTTTATTGCTTCAATCTTGGCGGGATCTACATGTATCCCTTCACTGTTGACTACATGTCCCAAAAATTGAACTTCTCTTAGCCAAAATTCACACTTAGAGAACTTGGCATAGAGCTTCTGTTCTGTCAACAGTTCCAAGATCTTCCTGAGATGTTGCTCGTGTTCTGCTTTGCTCTTGGAATAAATCAGTATGTCATCGATGAAAACAATAACAAACTGATCTAAGTACGGCTTGCACACTCGGTTCATGAGATCCATGAAAACCGCTGGTGCGTTTGTTAATCCGAAAGGCATCACCATGAATTCGTAATGCCCGTATCTGGTTCGGAATGCCGTCTTCGGTATGTCTTCATCTTGCACTCTAAGCTGATGATAACCAGACCGTAAGTCCATCTTAGAGAAGTACTGAGCTCCTTGCAGTTGGTCAAACAAATCATCAATCCTCGGCAACGGATACCGATTCTTGATGGTTAGTTTGTTCAGCTCTCTGTAATCTATGCACATTCTGAACGATCCGTCTTTCTTCTTCACAAACAGGACCGGAGCTCCCCAAGGCGAGTAGCTCGGTCTAATGAATCCTTTGTCCAATAACTCCTGCAACTGGTTTGATAATTCCTGCATCTCCGAAGGTGCTAATCGATAAGGAGATTTAGCAACAGGAGTTGCTCCAGGAACTAAGTCAATTCGGAACTCTACCGGTCGCACAGGAGGCAAACCTGGTAAGTCTTCAGGAAATACTTCTGGATATTCTCTTACTACCGGTACGTCTTGTATCTTCTTCTTGTCTTTCTCCTTTTCCACTACGTGAGCAAGGAAAGCTACACACTGCTTCTGTAAACACTTACGCGCCTTTATGCAAGAAATGATTTTGACACTTTGTTTTGCTTGATCCCCTCTGACTTCCAATACACGATCATCGGGCAATGGAATTCGAAGCAGCTTTTCAGAACAGACAACTTCCACTCGGTTAGAGGAAAGCCAATCCATTCCAACAATGATGTCAAAACTACCCAACTCCATCGGTATCAAATCGATAGAAAATGTATGACCATCAAGTGTCAATGGGCAATTTCTGTGAACTGTACTAACTGTGATCTGTTTTCCGTTAGCTACTTCTATAATGTAAGGGGAATCTAACTGTTCTTCTATGGAATCTAATTGGCATGCAAATTCGGCAGAGATAAAACTCTGATCCGCCCCAGTGTCAAATAGAACAGATGCATAAAAGTCATGTAAGAGAAACGTACCAGTGACCACATTTGGGTCCTGGCATGCTGCTGGTGCTCCAATAACAAAAGCTCTTCCACGAGGAGCTTGAACTGCCTGCTGAGTCTTCTTAGGGCAGTTCTTTGCAAAGTGGCCTTGTTCGCCACAGTTGAAGCATCCACCATTGTTCTGGTTAGCAGGTGGAGGGAGAGCTAAAGCAGCATTGTTGGCTGCTTGTTTTGGTGTCATCCGACAGGTTTGGACCCAATGGCCCTTTCTTCCACATCCCGTGCAGTGTTTGCAGGGTGTGTCAGCAGCATGGTGGTACTGACATTTGGCACACAAAGGATATGCACCATTGTAGGGCCTCTTGTTGGGGTTTGTTGGTGCAGCTGTTACTTGTTGAAGAGGGGTGGCCATCGTGTAGTTCTTGATGACCTTTTGTTTCTTCTTGGGTTGATGATGAGGTCTCTTTGATGACTCTTCCTTGTTCTTGCCAGCATCAGCCTCTTTCTTTAACACTCCAGAGGCAACCATCAGATCAGTGAGTTTCCCAGACATTCTCACTGCTGACTCGACAGTGGTAGGGTTGGCTGAAACAACCATACCCTGAATACAGGCGGGAAGTCCACCTACATACCTGTCGATCTTCTTTTCTAGAGTCGGTACCATGTCTGGCACCAAAGCGACCAACTCGTGATAACGAGTAGTGTACCCCATGTGATCAGCCCCTTTCATCACATGGTTGGATAACTCCATTTCCAACTTCTGCAGTTCATTCTTGGGGCAGAATTCTGTTCTCAGTAACGCCTTGAAGTCCTCCCATGGCATTGACATAGCTTCTTCTCTTCCTCGAGCGTTGATCTGACCATTCCACCAGGTTAGAGCCCGCTTGTTGAATGTTCCAGCAGAGTAGCGGACTTTATGGTGCTCTGGACAGCTGCAGAGGTCCAGAGTAGCCTCAATCTTTTCAATCCATTGGATTAATCCAACGGCGCCTTCAGACCCACTAAAGCTGGGTGGTTTACATCCCACAAAAGACTTGTAGGAGTAATGAGATGAATCTCCAGTATTTCCACTGGCTTCTCCCGATGTATTGCCAGTGTTAAGGATCTCATTACGAAGACGAAGGAACATCTCCGGTATAGCTTCTTTCATCTGGTTTGTCATCTGGCCACTCAGTAACGTCACCAACGCGATGGTGGTAGGATCCAGTATGGGAGTCGTTCCTGAACCTGATGCCCCTGTGATCAGTGGAGGAGGAGGTGGAGGCGGTGGAGGCGGTGGAGGAGGTGGCGGTGGTGAGTCATTTGGTGATGGCGTTGAGGAATGTGGAGCTTGGTCTTGTGATGATTGCAACAGGGGAGGTTGTCTTCGTGGCGGCATTCTGATCATAACCAAATGAATATTGGTTAGTGCAATGATCGAATGTAGAAGACACAATGCAATAGATCTTAAATCCTAAGTTCTCTACATGCAGGGTCCCTAGGTTATAGTCTAGGCCAAACCGTTTATATCAGTGACCTATATTTCTCTATAACCATGGCTCTGATACCAATCTGTCACACCCCGAGCCGGCGGGATAGGATCGGTTGTCCCGTCGGGCGGAAGGTTCCCGGGGCGCGATATCGTGAATGATAATCGGATTGATCAGATTGTTATATTGCACATGATACATAAATGAGAAATGCTAAATACGATAGAATTACAAAGTTAAATTACATCAGTATGTTTATAATTTAACAATGTAAATCTACTATCAACATCATAAGTTTCTATCTTGTATTTACACAAGATATACAAAATGGTATGTGTAATGATGTCTTCAAAAATATGCAGGTCCAAAATACTAAGTCTTCTAGGAGAAGTCCTAGCCCGGAAGTAATGACTTCCTAATTGACCTGTTCGTCACCTGAGAAGTCATGCAAAAAGATCAAGTCAACACATGGTTGGTGAGTTCATATAGTTTTATGATTTGAAAATGATTTGAAAACCTCTCTTGGTAAAGACCCTAACCTCATTAACTCCACATGTAATATCCACATCGGTATGCTTATATATAGGGAATCACGAAAGGGTCAAGCCCAGACGCTATCCCACCACATACTAATGTGCATATGACACTGTTGTTAATGATAATTAAGCATTTTTACCCTTAACACCATTCCATAAGTTCTTCTGTTATTGTCCCTGTGTTTACAATCAATTGAAATCTATGTTGATTTCACAAGTTCATCACACAAGATGATCAACCACAGTAATTGTATGAACAGATATAAATGTTTAAGTAAATAATAAATAAACATTTAATAAAATCTAAGTCCTAATGATTGGGGCCTTTGGTCAACTCGAGTAGACTAGTCTGTCAATCAAGGTACTTAGTAGTAAAGGAGATCTGTAAACCTCATCAAACATGTGACCTATAATCAATCAGTCTAGCTAGGACATCTTTTGATATATAGGCTTTCATAGTTCTTTAGACCGTCCATAGTTCTTTAGTTCTTTAGTTCTTTGGCACATGTTATCTTTGAGCATTTCCCAGATGTTCCTCAAAATAGTTCTTTGTACTTAGTTCTTTGATATAGATCGTTAGTTCTTTGACAACACACCCTTGAAATAGTTCTTTGAAAATAGATCGTTAGTTCTTTGACAACTCACCCTTGAAATAGTTCTTTGTTTGAGGTCTTTAGTTCTTTGAAAATAGTTCTTTGATACATAACAGCTACCTAAACAGGAGTCTAAGATAACAGTTATACATGTAACATATAAAAACATTCAAGTAAACAATTTACATAAAACAGTTTACGCATGCTTCTCAGCCCCGCGTTTTAAAACAAAAATGTTAGAAAAGGGGCAATGAACTCACCTTGTTGCTGTTGAGTTGACTTAGCTTAAACGAAAGACTGCACGCGCTCTGTATTGTAATTTGGTTTGTTTTCACGTTCCTGTATTGATTTCACGTTGTTAAGACTCGTAAGTATAAGTTTTGTAGGGATTTGTGTGTAGATATATGTGTTAGCCCTAAAGTTGGCTAACACGCGTAAGACTTGGTCATGATCCTTGTTCGGTCCCATATGTTTGATTCAAGTTAATGACCTTGTAAGTTAGCATCTTGTCATTAGTTATATGCCATTTGCTTTGATGAAAGACTTAGTGCTTAGTTTCCAACTCGTCTTTGTTGATTTTGTACGTTTTGAACATTTATCGCATAATTATGAATAAATTAAGCAAACATTCTTTTGACATATCTTATTTTGATCTTATGAAATGTAGTGAACTCATGTGGGCCTAATCATGGCATATGGACCGAACATTGTGACCAAGTTACTTGTTGGGCCATTTGTGTAACAAGTTGGGCCTTGGGCCCAAATACATGGGCCTTGGAATAGTTCTTGAACATTTGAGGATGGTGAGACTTATTTGAAAGTGTGGGACATTGATTTGGACTAATGAAATACAAAGGTCTTGCCAAAAGTTACAAAGGCTAGAGTTCAAGTAGCTTTGTGGGCCTTAATTGGGCCTCTAAGGATTTTATTGGGCCCAAGGTGGGCCTTGGTGATATTTGTTGGGCCTAGAGTCATATAAGGCTGTAGGAATTGAAATTGGGACAAGAATGGGCTGTAGGCCAAGGTATTAGCAAAGTGGCTCCAAAATGAGGACATGGGCCTCAAAATAGGCCTTGCATTGGTTTTCTGTGGGCCTCGGGCTGATTTTGTTGGGCCCATTGAGATTTGTCTCAGGCCTTCACTAATATAACTCATAAGCCAAGTTGGGCCTTGCTAAATGGGGCTGAAACAATGATGGGCCTAAAGTTTGGGCTGTTGGCCTTAAATGGTGGCCTTGGGCCAAAATCTGTGAGCCAGGGGACGATTTTACTGGGCCCCTTGAATCCAATCAAGGCCTGTAGTAAAATAGAGCATGGGCCAACCTGGGCCTGGTTCATTTGGGCTGAAATCGATCGTGGGCCTATTTTGTCCTTAGTTACTTAATAAACATGGGCCAAACAAGGTTTTTGAGGTTATTTACTGGGCCTACTATAGGTTCTGGGCTGGAACAGTAGAGTTGGGCCGAGACATCATTGGGCCTTGATAGTATGAGGTTGGGCCCATCCTGGGCCAACCAGAATACGTTTGGGACTATTGTTGGGCCTGTTGGGCCTCAAAGAAGCTGATGGCCTGTTGAATGTCCTTGGACTAGATGGTAAGCTGCCTTAGGGTTCTTGGCTCTCTAAGGTTTAATCTATCTGGTAACAAGGAGCTCGTGTATTGATCAGTAGATGTTGGCCACCTAAAGTCATGAACCCACAATGGAATTTGCCGAAAGAAGGGAAGCGGCTAATGTGGTGATGGCTCCGAATGAGGAGACTGGCGAAGGAAAAGGCTGGCGAATGGCTAAGGCCCGAATGGAGTTGGGTCCTGGTCTAATAAGTCCTGGTGTGTGGGTGTCGAATGAGGCTTGGCTGCCTGGCGAATGAGGTGGGTTCGAATGAGAGTCCTACTGTCGAATGAAGGCTCTTTCGGCTGTAGCCATTCGCGGCCCTGGGCCACCCATTCGGCCGGGGTTAGCTTAGCCACCCATCAACTCCATTTCGAGGGTTCAAGGGTGGTGGTGGTTAAGGGTGGTTCTCGTGGTTCTATGGTTCGAAAAGGAAGGTTTTAGAACCGGTTTTAAGCAAGGGTCGACTAGGTGAGTGAAAACCCTAGTTTTCGTGGCTTTTCTCATGCTAATACCTCGATTTCTAGTGAGTAACAGCTCCGATCTGTTGTACTTTCTTGTAGAGCTCGTCGAGGGCTTCGCGTGGACGCAAGAATCACTGATTTTCGTTAAGAAATGAGAAAGTTATGAAGAAAAGAAGATTGGTGGAGGCTAGGGTTTTCAAAACCGGAAATGGGGTTTTTGGTGGAAGAGATGAAGTGGGAAATGAGGAAATTAAGCTCATTCATGTGTATTTATACCCCGAGGGTGTTCGGGTTCGTTTTCGTTGCTCGGTTCGCGTTTTCTTTACGTTTCCGGAAAATTACGCGTAATTTAAATGGTTTTAAATAAAAAGAGTTTAAATTAATTATTTTGATGAGTTTCAAAATTGTAAAATGTTATTTATTTTATTTTATTAAATTACTTTCGTTCGTGTCGTGTTTTCGTTTTCGTTTCGTCAGATCGCGTCACCTTCGCGCGTAATTCGTTCGAATCGTCACCCGAACGAATACGACGATGGTTTTGCTTTCTGACTTTTGTTTTCTACTTTTCAGTCATTATTTCAGAACTCTAAACTCACAGATATGTTTGTGTGAATCGTCACTCACGCAGACACACTGTCAGTTCGTTATTCTGAAATAACACTGTAATTGTGTTTAGATTGTGTTTCCTCACTGTCGGACTCAACTAAACATCCTGTTTTCACATTGTTCTTGTACTGACTTGTCGGTCATCTGATTCCTGTCAGTTGTGGACATCAGATCGCAACCGATTTGTTTTTGAATTTTGTTTGAGCATCGTTGTTTCTCGTGACTTGTTGTGTTAACTGTAATCAAGTTTTCACTTAATAAATGTAACAAATGTTTCCAAATGTACGTTGTACTTAATGTATTTAAGTTTATACGAAAATACGTACAACGATTTCTTGTATTTAAGATCTTGTTAATTCAAGTACTGTTTAAAATCGTATAAGTACACATAGTTACTGTAGAAAGTACACGTACCGTACGGACTTGCCGGACGTTCTGGTACTTGCTGTTACAACTGACAATGTGTTTGCGTGGGTGACAATTCACACAAACATATATGTGAGTTTAACGTTCTGAAATGATGACTGGAAAGTAGAAAACAAGAATCAGAAAGCAAAACCATCGTCATGTTCATTCGGGTGACGATTCGAACGAATACGCGCGATGGTGACGCAGTCTGACGAAACGAAAACGAAAATGACACGAACGATAATAAAGTTAAGAAAATATAATATTTTACGTTTTACAATTTTGAAACTCATCAAAAATAAATCAAAGAAACTCTTTTTAATTTAAGTACGTAAAATTACGCGTAACAATCCGGAAATGCAACGGAGACGAAAAAAGAGCAACCGAAACTAACCCGAATTCCCTCGGGGTATTTAAAGGCTAAATGAAGCCTTTCACTTCATTTATTTCATCATTCTCTCTCTCTCTAGCTCCTATTCCCAAACCTTTCTCCTCTCTCTTGAAAAAACACCTTCAAATCATCATATCTCACTCGTTTGTGTACGAAATCGGGCGTTCTTGGTGTCTACACGAAGCTACAAACGTCCTCTACAAGGAAGTACAAGCGATCTGAAGTTTTGTCCACGGAAAATAAAGGAATGAGCAAAGGAAACCCACGAAAACTAGGGTTTTCTAAGCTTTTGTTCGACCCAAGCATCTAGTCGGTTATACACTGTTTTATTTGCACCACATGACCACAAGAAGGCATTTCGCATAACCAGTATCATGGAAATAGCATGGGTTTGATGGGCTTAATGAGGATGATGAACAGGTTCGCCAAGTAGAGGGCTGGCCGAACCTTCGAGCCGACCCTCAACATGGTTGGACAGAAGGGTTGCCGAACCCAGCTTGGCAGCGAACCTGCACCATCAATGAACCCTGCTGCTATTTCCATGCTCACGAACCATCACATACACGAATCAAGAAGGGAGGGGCAAACCTATACACAACAGAACAGGAACGAACCTCTATGCAGCCGAACCATGCATCATCAGCCGTTCAGTATTGTATGGCCAAACCTTTTGGTGGCTGCGAACCTACATGCTCACCAAACCCATGCCAGACCGGTCTTTGATCTTAGCCGAACCTCCTATGCACAAACCACTAGGCCGAACCTTGTTAGGGCGGTAACCTAGACGAACCTATGAAGGCGGCTAACAGGTTCGTTAGGCAAATTGACGATCGAACATTAGTCCCAAACAAAGCCAAGGTTCTCTGTAATGAGAACCATCCTCTTGGATTAAGTTAAACCCAAATTTCTTGGCCCATGCTAAGCCACTAGCCCAACATCTCGCTCTATTGGATCAATGTTAATCTGCCCAATTCTTTTGCTTCGGCCCACAATCCTAATGAGACCAAGTAAACCAACCGGCCCATCAGCCCACTTTGATTATTTGGTCCATGTACATAACATTCGGCCCAAATAGCAAACACAAGGCCCAAACCCTTACCTGGCCCATATGTTAATTGGGTTAAGTCCATTTGGCCTAATGGATTCTCGGCCCATGATGTGTGTTGATGCATTAATTAATAAACTTAACAAAAACAAGTATTGGATAAATATGCATGGGATTTTATTACAAAGGTGGTGAAGTTATTTTGATTTATAATTTCGTACATCATAAAGCTTATAACATTAAGCATATTGACAAATGATGTCAAGGGTGATAAGCAAGATTGATGCAAAAATCTAAATGTTTCTAAGAACTATCCTAAATCTACAAGACTAAGTTTGATTGAGGCAATTCCAATATAACATGACATGCAAAGCTATAACGAAATTAGTTAAGTGTTAGGAAATTTATGACAAGGGTAAAAGGGCCGAATGGAGACCATGACTCACAAGTGTTAGGCAACTATAGGGCTAACATATACACGCACACAAATCCTTACAATTTATACTTATGAATTACAACAACATGAAATCAATACAGGATCGTGAACAAAACCACATGTACAATCAAGAGCGCGTACATTTCTTGTTTAAGCTAAGTCAACCACTTCAACCACAAGGTGAGTTCATATCCCCTTTTCTAATCATTAACTGATTTTAAACTCTCGGGGCTGAGAAACACGCTTAACTTTTATTTATTTAAAAGTTTTATTTTAACATATTGCTTATACTTTGATTAGATAATATTGCTTGACTTATTATCATTTATCATTGTATGCATGCTTGTATGATCATGATATGACAGGAATAACTAGGATGAATATGATAGTATAACTTCATAACTCATCAACACAATAGAATAAAATAGTTGCAAGATTATATTTTACAACACTTAGTTATTCTTACAAGAACAAACTGAGATAATCACAGGTGAACATGATGATAACAACAACGAAATACATGAATGACATGAAGATAATATATCTTCATAATATCATTCAACACCAGAGTTAACTAAGTGTAATAAGACAAGTGCTTATAACACTTAGCTTGCAACTCGGCACATATTACAAGATAACATGAAACAAGTATCATCCACCACCTGAGTCGACTAAGTGTAGTAAGACTAGTTCTTATCACATCTTGGTGACAACAGGGTGACTATATGGAACAACAAGGAATGATAATCATGATAATGTAACTTCATGATAACAACATCATTCATACAACAATTAACATAATGTAATAAGACAAGTTCTTATTTAACTTTGTTAATAACAACGAGAACATACAACAATGGGAACAAACAACATTGATGAACACAATACAATTGATTACTATTGAACTGTCTGCATTATATCATTTCAATCATGTGCCATGTATTCTAGTTGATCATTGTAAGCCCCTTTCATAAATCGCTGACCAGTTAGTCTGACGTGACTAAACCGACGATAGCATAGTAGTACCATAGGTTTGACAAGCCTCTAGCTTGTAGGGCTAGTATGTTGATCGTATTGATTCATTGGCCGGTAATGTATGACCGGTGACAGGGCTACTCAAGTCAGGGTCTGGGAAGCGACACATGGTGATATTAATCTGCAGTTATAATTGAAATTAATCCATCGCTTCTTGTTGACTAGTAGACTGAAGAATTTATTTTCTCTCATGTCATAATACTAGAAACAGTTCGATGAGGTCTATGGTAATACAACGTGATAGAGGTAAATCGGATGCATTGTAATTTGATTACGCGAGGATTGCAATGGATTCCTTTTAGGCTCTATGCACTTCAAGTTGAGAACAAAATATCAAATTGTTAACTAACACTCTTATATTATTAAAAGTGATTAATCGTTAACCCCACAAGTAATAGAATAATACAAGGATCAGATTAAATTAATCATATATCCTTAATACACAAAGGGTTTATCAATACTTCGGTTTGATAACTAAACCCCTATTATTATATTATTGTACATATGATACAACAGTTGATTAACAAACGGGATGAACAGGTGAAATGGAAATGGATATCTATAGTTGTGTTGCAATTAGTGTGGAGTTCTTTTAGTTATGTGGTGGGATGTTGGCTGGGGCTTGTTCCCCTACATATGCCTTATATATAAGCATAACTATTAGGATGAGATATTACTTGTAAATATAACTATGGAGAAGCCATTGTGTGAACAGGTAAATCAAACATACTACAAGCGACATGTGTGCTAATGTGATTATGTATGCGAATAATACAAGGTTTTCAATTATCAAACTTATGAACTCACCAACCTACTGTTGACTTTGTTTAAATGCATGTTTTCTCAGGTGACGAACATGTTTAGCCGTCAGATATCAAGAATATAGCTAGTGGACTTTTAGAAGACCTAGCTACATTTTGTGTGATCATACTTTTGGAATGACAAAACAGTGAATCATTTTTTGTATATCTTGTCCAGATACAAGATATAAACTCATTGATTCTTTTAATCAGATTTACTTAGTTAAGTTACGAGGAAACAATGTAATTTAACTTTGTAATTCTATTTCATTGTCATGTTAGCATTTCTCAGGTATATATCATGGGCTATGTAAACAATCTGATCATTTCGATTATCAAACGATATCACGCCCCGGGAACCTTCCGCCCAACGGGAAAGTCGATCCTGCCCGCCGGCTCGGGGTGCGACAGATTGTTATCAGTGCCAGTTATAGAGAAATATAGGTCATATTACTTAAACGGTTTGGCCTAGACTATAACCTAGGGACCCTCATGTAGAGAACATACAATATAGGGCTCTATTTTGCATATGTCTTCTGCATCTGGTCACTGCACTAACCGATTTTCTTTCAGTTATGATCAAAATGCCGCCACGAAGACAACCACCACAAGATCTAGCTCTGCATTTATTGACACCGACACCACCTGACTCTCCTCCACATCTACCTCTTCCACCTCCTCCTCCACCGCCGCCTGCTCATGAGTTGGACCCGCTACCATTGCACTGGCCACACTGCTAATAAGTCAACTGAGGGATGTGATCCCAGAGATGATGAACCGGATTAACAACAACAACAGCAACAACATAGCCAACTCCTCTGGAGAAGGCAGCAATAACACCTGACACAATCTGGACTACTCCTACAAAAACTTTGTAGGATGCAAGCCACCGAGTTTCAGTGGCAGTAAGGGTGCCGTTGGATTGATCCGGTGGATCGAGAAGATGGAAAAAACTCTCGACATTAGTTGCTGTCCTGATCAGCACAGGGTGAGATATGCTGCCGGTTCATTCAACAAACAAGCGTTGACTTGGTGGAACGCTCAAGTTCAGATTAGGGGCAGGGATGAGGCGTAGTCTATGCCTTGGGATGACTTCAAGGCTATGCTGCGGGCTGAGTTTTGCCAACGGAATGAACTCAACAAGGTTGAGACTGAACTGCTCAATCTTGTCATGATTGGTGCTGGGCATCTGGCCTACACCACCAGATTTCACGAGCTAGCAACATTGGAACCAGACGTGGTGTCAACACTGGAGAAAAGGATAGAACGATACGTTGGTGGACTACCGTCTTGCATCCAAGGGCATATGATTTCTGCCCATCCTACTACCATGGAGATGGCTGTTACACTGTCGGCAACATTGACAGATGTCATGGTTGCCTCCGGGGCACTCAAGAAAGAAACTGAAGCTAAAGCTGGAACTTCAAGGAAGCCGAATAAAAGACTGGCTAAGAAACAGAAAGTGGTCAAGAACTTTGCAACGACCACTCAAGCACCAATGATCAACCAACCGCCACCTCTACACATCAAGAGGCCCTACACTGGCACTGCACCTTTGCGCAACACTTGCCAGTATCATCAAGCACCAAACACCCAGTGCAGGCACTGCACTACTGTGGGATATTTGGTCACTGGATCAACAATTGCAGGAGAAAGGGGGCTCCGAACCGAAACAACAACGCAGCTATTGCTGCTGCTGCTGATGCTGATCACAGGTTGTCACACACAGAGCCGGTGGGACGGATCGACTTACCCGCCGGGCGAAAAGTTCTCGAGGCGCGATATCGTGAGTGATAATCGTGATGATCAGATTGTTTACATAGCATCAATGTCAAGAATAACTAAAGCACAATATAACATCAACTAGGATTACAAAGTTAAATTACAAATGTCAATGTTTAGTAATTTAACTAAGTAAACCTATCAAAAGTGACTCGTATTAATAACAAAAGATGTGCTTTCCAAAAGTCTACTAGGTCCTCTATCTGGGCATCCTAGTATGCAATCCTGTGCCTTAGCTTAGACCTGTGCATCACCTGAGAAAGCATGTAAGAAAACAAAGTCAACACAATAGTTGGTGAGTTCATATAGTTTATAAGTTTAAAATAGCTTTAGGAACCTCTTTCAGTAAAACCTTAACCTCATTAACATCACATGTAATATCCAAATCGATAAGCTTATATATAGGGCATACGAAAGGGTCGAGCCTACAACCCGCCCATAAGCCATCCCACCACATACTAATCCGCATATGACACTGTTGTTAAGGATAATTAAGCATTTTACCAACTATTCAATCCAGTCTTTATCATAGCTTTAGTATACTGTTTCAAACTTTACATGTTTATAACATTTATGTGGATTAGCTTTAGAGTAAGTTGTACAAGCACCATTGTTTCACACCTCATAGTTTAACTCTCACCAATCTCAAGCGTGGTACAAGCTTTGCTCTAGCAATGTTTAGCATTTAGGTAGCCCACGGCTAGATACAAGCTTTGCTCTAGCAATGTTTAGCCATTACGTATCTCATGAATTGGTTTAAGCTTAGCATCCGAATAGTTTAGCATTTATGTATCTCTTATATAAAGATACAAGCCTTGCTCTAGCAATGTTTGGCAATTACGTATCTCATATATAGACACAAGCTGTGCACACACAAATAGTTTAGCATTTATATATCTCATATATAGACACAAGCCTTGCTCTAGCAATGTTTGGCATTTACGTATCTCATATATAGATAAAAGCTTAGCATCCTCATAGTTTAGCTTTCACGTATCTCAATGCATGGGTACAAGCTTTGCTCTAGCAATGTTTAGCAATTACGTAGCCCATGAATAGATACAAGCTTAGCATTTAGAATACAACCATAGCTTTGAGCATTTAGTTTCAAGTATTAGCATATAGTTTGAGCATATATTCCGTAACATCAGCATTGTGCATATAGTTTAAGCATAGAGTTTATAGCATAAGCATCGAGCATATCGTTTCAACATAGAGTTTATAGCGTAAGCATCCGGCATCTAGTTTAAGCTTAGAGTTTATAGCATAGGCATCAAGCATCTAGTTTAAGCTTGAAGTTTGTAGCATAAGCATCAAGCATATAGTTTAAGCATCTAGTTTGTAGCGTAAGCATCAAGCATATAGTTTAAGCATCGAGTTTATAGCTTCCAAAGTAAGAGTTTCAAGCTTAAGTGTTAATATAAGCATCATGAATATGTGTAAAAGCATTTAATAAACATTTCAATAATCGTTTAAAAATGTATAACATGCTTCTCAGTCCCAAGGTAAAAACAAATATGTTTGAAAAGGGACAGTTGAACTCACCTTGTGTTTGAAGTGGTTGACCAAGTATAACAAGAATGCACGCGCTCGTTGTAGTATTTGTTGTTATGTTCACGATCCTGTATTGATTTCACGTTATATGTATCTCATAAGTATAAGTTGTAGTGACTTGTGAGCGTATGTGCGTTAGCTCTAAATGGCTAACACTTAGTGGTGTTAATCGTCATTCGGCCTCGTGTGCTAGTTAAGGATTCACTCCCACTTAACCGCTTAAGCTTTCATTGTGCCAAGCCTTTATGTTATATGTTTAGTTTTATATATATATTGAATTTCCCCAAAACATTGTCATTAGGTTACTTGTTTTGATATGAGATTTAGTATGTAACCCAATCAATTTCTACCACTTTAGTAAATTCCATGCACCATTTCAAATAAAATGGATTTCATGTGTTTGTTTCCAAGTTACTTAAGTGGCTAAGTGGTTGTATGTGGGCCGAATGCGTGGTTAGTCTTGGGCCGGCATATCCATAGTGGTTAGGGTAATGCCATTGGGCCGGTCGGTTGCATGGCTACATCAAAAGGAATTTGGGCCAATCAATTGGGCCGAAAGAGTTGTATGGACTCAGTCACCATGGCTGAATATTCTATTGGGCCGAGGGGATTCTTGTGGGTTGACTAGGTATGTCGTGGGCTTTATCAAACCTAATGGGCCAAATTAGATGAACATGGACTGATTGTTTGTTCTTGGGACGTAACTCACATGGGCCGAATACATGTTATCTCTATCAATCAACTAATTTGGGCCTAACTGAATAAGGGTGGTCGGATATTTGGCAGCCGCATGAACATGGATTAAGCCATCTGTGGAGCAGCGAACCTATTGCGTTTTTGCCTAGGGCTCACACATGTTCAAGAGGTTCGGCCAAAGTGATGCAACACCAGGTTCGTGACTCCATCCTAAGTAACAGCGACATGTAGGTTCGGCTATGGATTCGCCGTGCTGCTCATGCTTGGGTTCGGGTGGCCAAAGGTTCGGCTATGGAGGTTCGTCGGCCATGGGTTCATGGCTAGCATCTGCAAGGTTCGCATGTTAGCATGAGTTCAGACAACAGGTTCGCTGCATGGGAGGCTCGCAGCCCTTCTTTGGGTTCGGCAGAGTAGGGTTCGCCTCCTAGGGTTCGTTCAGTTCATGGGTTCGGCTGTTGGGGTTCGTGCCTTCACCTAGGTTCGTGCAAGATGGCTCGGCCACCGTACGTCGGATGTCACAGGTTCGGCTCTACGCAGGTTCGCCGACCTGGTCCCTTTGTGAGCTGCAACGAATCACCGCAGGTCAGCTCCTAGTGGTGTATGGTGTGTGTGGCTTAGTGTTTATACCAGTTAGGAGTGTGTGTTCGGCCGAGGGTTAGAAAACCCTATTTTCATGAGTTTTCTTTTATCATTACCTCGGATTTCAATGGTTATCGTCTCCGATCTGTTGTACTTCTAGGTAGAGGACATCAAGAGCTTCGTGTAGACACCAAGAGCGCCCAATTTCACCAAGATTTGAGCTAGATCTTGTTGTTTGAAGATGAGAATTTTAGAGAGAGAGAAAAACGGGGGTGATAGGCTAGAGAGAGAGAAAGCAAACTAAATGAGAATATGGGTTCATTTAGGGTTTAAATACCCCGGGGTGTTCGGGTTTGTTTCGGTTGCTCGTTTTTCGTCTCCGTTGCGTTTCCGGGTCGTTACACGTAATTTTTACGTGTTTTAAATAAACAGTTTCTTTAATTTATTTTTGATGAGTTTCAAAATTGTAAAATAGAAAATATTATATTTTCTTAAATTTATTATCGTTTGTATCGTTTTCGTTTTCGTTTCGTCAGAACGTGTCACCATCACGCGTATTCGTTCGAATCGTCATTCGAACAAACACGACGATGGTTTGGCTTTCTGATTCTTGTATTCTACTTTCCAGTCATCATTTCAGAACTTTAAGCTTTCAGATTTATTTGTACAGATCGTCACTTATATGAATAATTCGTAGGTTTAGCATTCTGTAACAACAACCGTTATGGCTTTGCTCTGTTTAACCTCACATACGTTTATACATAGTATCATCAAATCAAGCATCTGTGTGTCAGTTTTGTATTGTCTGATGTGTTTCTGACTGTTAAACTTTAAGGTTTAAATCAGATTTCAGAACAATAGCATAATAGCTTAGTGTCAAGCATCAAGTGTCAGTAGCATATACATAGTTTCGTGTAGTCTGTACCTGAGTTACTGTGCAAGTTACTGTAGAGATCACTGTTCCGACGACGCGTCCGACACTGATGTTACAGTCTCCCCTTGTTAGAGAAATTTGGTCCCGAAATTTAAGAATCGTTATCGGGTACGACTTCCTCTGTAAACAGTTGGGGATACTTGAGCTTCATGTGATCTTCGCATTCCCAAGTGAACTCGGGTCCGCCCTTTGAGTTCCAACGAACCTTGACAATCGGGATACGGCTTTGCCTCAGCTGTTTAACCTTGTGATCCATAATCTCCAAAGGTTCTTCAACAAAGTGTAAGTGTTCATCCAATTGAATTTCTTCAACTGGTATGGCGAGCGATTCATCAACTAAGCATTTCTTCAAGTTTGAGACGTGAAACACGTCGTGAACACCCCTAAGTTCATCTGGTAGTCTAAGTCTGTACTCCACAGGACCAATATGTTCGATGATCTCGAACGATCCCACGTACTGTGGTGCTAGTTTGCCTTTCTTTGCAAAACGTACTACGCCTTTCCATGGGGATACTTTAACATGACACGGTCTCCCACTTAGAATTCCAACAGCTTGCGCCGTTTATCGGCATAGCTCTTTTGCCTGCTTCGGGTTGCTTGTAGTCTTTGTTGTATCTGAGCAATTTTGTCTGTAGTTTCTTGAATGAGTTCTGGCCCAGTTATTCGATTATCTCCCTCTTCTGACCAACACACTTGCGACCATAGAGAGCCTCGAACAGTGCACATCCAATGCTACGATGATAGCTGTTGTTGTAGGAGAATTCGATCAGTGGCAAATGAGAATCCCAATTCCCACCGAAATATAGAACACAAGTTCTTAACATGTCCTCCAGGGTCTGTATAGTACATTCGCTTTGACCATCTGTTTGTGGATGATAAGCTATACTCAGGTTTAAGTGTGTCCCAGAGATCTCTGCAATGATTGCCAGAACCTTGATATGAATCTGCTATCACGATCTGAGATGATAGACAATGGCACACCATGGCGTACCACTATCTCGTTGATGTAGAGTTTCGCTAGTTATCCATCGTGTAAGTTTCTCGCATCGGCAAGAAATGAGCAGATTTTGTCAATCGATCAACGATAACCCAAATAGTGTCATGTCCACTGGAAGTGAGGGGTAGCTAGGTGACGAAGTCCATAGCTATCTTTTCCCCCTTCCAAAGTAGAATTTCAGGCTGTTCCAGTAAACCTGACGGTTTTTGGTGTTCCGCGTTCACTTGGGCACACGTAAGGGATCGACCAACATACTAGGCTATGTCTTTCTTCATACCCGGCCACCAATAAAATGCTCGTAAGTCTTGGTACATTTTATCAGCACCGGGATGCACAGAGTACTTGGTCTTGTGTGCTTCATCAAAAATAAGCTTTCTCAACTCATCCACCGCAGGAATCCAAACACGATCCTTGTAGTAGATGATTCCATCAGGCTTTGTTTCAAGTTGGTTTTCTTCTCCACAATCTAATTCTTTCTTTAAGTTTCCTCGTTCAACAGCCTCTTGTTGTGCTTGCATAATGGTGTCATGTAAGCTTGTCTGCAGAGTCATTCCCATTGCCCTGACGCGCAAGGGTTTGACCCGTTCCTTCCGACTCAAGGCATCAGCTACAACATTTTCCTTGCCCGGATGGTACTTGAATACACAATCGTAATCATTCAGAAGCTCAACCCAACGTCGCTGTCGCATGTTAAGTTCCTTCTGATCAAATATGTGCTTCAGACTCTTGTGATCAGTAAATATGGTACATTTGGTGCCATATAGGTAGTGTCTCCAAATCTTCAAGGCGAAAATTACAGCTCCCAGTTCTAGATCATGAGTGGTGTAGTTCTTCTCATGAATCTTCAGTGGTCTCGAGGCATACGCGATAACTTTGTCTCGCTGCATCAACACACAACCGAGTCCCTGATGGGATGCATCATAGTACACTACAAAGTCATCACAACCGTCTGGGAGAGATAAGATTGGAGCATCACATAGCTTTTGCTTCAAAATTTGAAAGGCATCTTCTTGCTTCTGTTCCCAAACAAACGGCTCGCTTTTCTGTGTTAGATTTGTGAGTGGCAGGGCTATCTTAGAAAAGTTTGAGTTAAACCTTCTGTAATAGCCTGCTAAGCCTAGAAAGGAACGTATCTCCGTCGGTGTCTTCGGAGTGTCCCAGTCTTTTATTACTTCGATCTTGGCAGGATCAACATGTATTCCCTCGCTGTTGACTACATGACCTAGGAATTGAACCTCTTTCAACCAAAATTCACATTTAGAGAATTTGGCATAGAGTTTCACTTCCTTTAGCGGTTCCAAGATCGTTCTAAGATGTTGCTCGTGCTCTGCTTCGCTTTTGGAATAGATCAATATGTCATTAATGAAAACAATAACAAATTGATCTAGATATGGCTTACACACTCGGTTCATAAGATCCATGAAAATCGCAGGTGCATTAGTCACTCCAAAAGGCATCACCATAAACTCGTAATGCTCGTATCTGGTACGAAATGTCGTCTTTGGTATGTCTTCGTCTTGAACTCTGAGCTGATGGAATCCGGACCGCAGATCGATCTTCGAAAAGTATTGAGCTCCTTGTAGTTGGTCAAACAAATCATCAATCCTCGGTAATAGATACCGATTCTTGATGGTTAGTTTGTTTAACTCCCGGTAGCCTATGCACATACGAAAAGATCCATCCTTCTTCTTCACGAACAAAATCGGAGCTCCCCAAGGTAAGTAGCTCGGTCGGATGAAAACTTTGTCGAGTAGCTCCTGTAGTTGGTTCGACAGTTCCTGCATCTTCGAAGGTGCTAACCTGTAAGGAGATTTAGCAACAGGTGTTGCTCCAGGAATCAAATTAATGCGAAACTCTACCGGTCGCATAGGTGGTAAACCGTGTAGGTCTTAAGGAAACATTTCCGGGTATTCCTTTACAATCGGTACGTCTTGTATCGTTTTCTTGTCTTTCTCTTTCTCCACCACCTGAGCCAAGAAAGCTATGAATTTCTTTTGTAGACACTTACGCGCTTTTATGCAAGATATGATTATGACATTTCTCTTTGCTTGATCCCCACGAACTTCCAATACACGATCATTCGCCACTGGAATCTGAAGTAGCTTTTCAGAACAGATGACTTCAACTATATTGAGTGATAGCCAATCCATCCCCTCGATGATGTCGAAACTGCCCAACTCCATCGGTAACAAGTCGATGGTTAATGTGTGATCTGTGAGTGTAAGTGGGTAGTTCCTAAGTATAGTGCTAATTGTAATTTGCTTCCCATTCGCTACCTCGATAATGTAAGGGGAGTCTAATGTTTCCTTAGTAAGATTAAGTTGGCGTGCAAAATCAGATGAAATAAAGCTCTGGTCTGCACCAGTGTCAAACATAATAGATGCATAAGAGACGTAAAAGAAATGTACCGGTGACCACATTAGGGTCTTGGCGTGCTGCATTGGCTCCGGTGACAAAAGCCCGTCCACGAGGTGCTTGTGCTCCTTGTTGCACTCTCTTTAGGCAATCTCTGGAGAAATGACCCATTTCTCCACAGTTGTAGCATCCTCTGTTGTTGTTGTTGCCTGGTGGTGGTGGTGGAGGTAATGCTCTGGCTGCATTGTTGGTAGCTTGTGTTGCGGGAGTGCGGCGCTATGCAACCCAGTGGCCAAATTGACCACAATTCGTGCACTTCCTACACTCTGCTGTAGGATGATGATGATACTTGCTATGAGGACACTGAGGATGCACTCCAACGAAGTTCTTGGGTGCAGCATTAACAGGTACTGCAGGAGCTTGTCTCAGGGGTGTGATGGACACATAGTTCTTGACGACCTTTTGCTTCTTCTTTTGGTGGTGCTCGGGCTTCTTTGTCTGTTCTCCCTTAGCTTTACCCGTATCGTTCTTCAAAACTCCTGACTTCACCATTACATCAGTGAGTTTGGCTGATAGTGAGATGGCTGACTCCAGAGTAGCAGGGTTTGCAGCCAATACAATGCTTTGAATGCAGCAGGGTAATCCTACCACATATATGTCTATCAGCTTCTCCAGAGTTGGCACCATCTCTGGCACCAAAGCTACCAATTCATGATAGCGTGTGGTGAAAGTCATATGATCAGCTCCCTTCATCACATGGTTCGAGAGCTCAACTTCCAGCTTTTGTAGTTCATGCTTCGGACATAATTTGTTCCACCAAAGGACTTTGAAATCTGCCCAAGGTATTACCAGTGCTTCATCTCTGCCTCTTGCCCTAATCTGAGAGTTCCACCATGTTAAGTCCCGTTTGCTGAAAGTGCCAGCAGCGTATCGGACCTTGTGGTGTTCTGGACAACCACTAATTTCTAGGGTGGTTTCCATCTTTGCCAGCCATTGGATCAGTCCAACAGCTCCCTCAACACCAGTAAAACTTGGACGCTTGCATCCTACAAATGACTTGTAGGAGCAGTCAGAAGTAGTGCCAGTGTTTCCACTCGCTTCTCAAGTAGTGTGGCCTGAGTGGTTGTCGTGGCCTTGGATCCTGTTAATCATCTCAGGGATGACATCCTTCAGTTGATTCGTTAGTTGGCTGCTCATAAGTGTTGCCAAGGCAATAGTAGCACGATCGAGTACCTGATTTGAGCTCGAACCCGGAGGTGGGTTAAGTGGAGGAGGATTTAGTGGAGGAGGAGGAGGTGGCGGTAGCGGTGAATCAGGTGGTGTAGGGGTAGATGAGTGTGGTGCTGAGGCTTGCATAGTCGGTTGTCTTCTGGGCGGCATTATGATCATAACCAAAAGATATTGGTTAGTGCAGTGATCGAATGCAGAAGACACAATGCAAACTTAGATCCTATGTTCTTTACATGAGGTCCCTAAGTTATAGTCTAAGCCAAACTGTTTAAGTAAATGACCTATTATTCTCTATAACCTTGAGCTCTGATACCAACTGTCACACCCCGAGCCGGCGGGACGGATTGACTTCCCCACCGGGCAGAAGTTTCTCGGTGTGCGATATTGTGAGTGATAATTGTGATGATCAGATTGTTTACATAGCATCAATGTCAAGAATAACTAAAGCACAATATAACATCAACTAGGATTACAAAGTTCAATTACAAATGTCAATGTTTAGTAATTTAACTAAGTAAACCTATCAAAAGAATCAAATGTTACTATCTTGTATCTGTACAAGATATCAAAAGTGACTCGTATTAATAACAAAAGATGTGCTTTCCAAAAGTCTACTAGGTCCTCTATCTGGGCATCCTAGTATGCAATACTGTGCCTTAGCTTAGACCTGTGCATCAGCTGAGAAAGCATGTAAGAAAACAAAGTCAACACAATGGTTGGTGAGTTCATATAGTTTATAAGTTTAAAATAGCTTTACCAACCTCTTTCAGTAAAACCTTAAACTCATTAACATCACATGTAATATCCAAATTGGTATGCTTATATATAGGGCATACGAAAGGGTTGAGCCTACAACCCGCCGGGACGCCATCCCACCACATACTAATCCGCATAAGACACAGTTGTTAAGGATAATTAAGCATTTTACCTACCATTCAATCCAGTCTTCATCATAGCTTTAGTATACTGTTTCAAACTTTACAAGTTTATAGCATTTATGTGGATTAGCTTTAGAGTAAGTTGTACAAGCACCATTGTTTCACACCTCATAGTTTAACTCTCACCAATCTCAAGCGTGGGTACAAGCTTTGCTCTAACAATGTTTAGCATTTACGTAGCCCACAGCTAGATACAAGCTTTGCTCTAGCAATGTTTAGCCATTACGTATCTCATGAATTGGTTTAAGCTTAGCATCCGAATAGTGTAGCATTTACGTATCTCTTATATAAAGATACTAGCCTTGCTCTAGCTGTCACAACCCAACCAGAGGGCTTGACTAACGATTGATTCAAAACACAAAGTAGCGGAAGACAAAATGAATATATTACAATTTAACCAAAGGTTTAGACTAAGTATCTAATTTGTTTACAACAAATCTAAAATGTGATTTAACTAATGGGAGATTCTCTAGAGATATTGGGTCCATCCAGGCATCAGCACACTTTATAAATCTTTAAGCCAAGTTCTCTTGTTTTACATCTTGAATTCTTGTTCTAGCAACCAAGTATCCGAGCCATACCTGTTTCTATTTACCTGAAAGACATGCTAAAATACGTCAACTAAAAAGTTGGTGAGCTCATGAGTTTTAGTTTACAGACACAATAATAAATAGCATGTGATAATTCAATAACAATACAACCAACCCTGTTCCATGCTCGGGCGTTTGCCTCATACACTGTTAGCCCACAACATGGTCAAACCAAATATACTTCCCAATTCCGAGACCCGTTCCTGCTCTCGGTCATTTATGTATCATAAGAATATATGCCACAACGGTTGACAATAACCTCAGTGGGGTTTCAACCTTTCTTTTACAAGGCCACCCTTTCGGGCCACTGTGCGTGGGGGATTCCCCAAGTAGTACTACCCATATACTCACCGGCTCTACTTATGAGTTAATGGTTGTAAATTATGTTTAATGCCTAGGGGAAGCAATTTTATTGAAACGGACGTTCATTATCACATAAATAAAATTTTATAAACAATTTATGGAGCATGCTTTCAGTATCCCAAAACAGTAAAAAGAAAAGGGATCACATGAACTCACCTGGTTGCTTTAATGGCTTCCTTTTGTTCCTGTACAATTATGTCATTGTGCCACTATGAATGATTTGCTATGTTCCCAGAGGTATCATCAAAGCAAGTTCCTAATTGTAATCATCTATACATGTATAAGTTGTAGTTTCATACATTATGGTTGTTTACTGTGGTTGAGCTCTTTGGGTTAATGTGTTTAGAGTTTACTAGTTTAAGGTTTCTTTATACCAACATGCTTAACGAA
This sequence comes from Mikania micrantha, assembly GCA_009363875.1. Taxonomy (NCBI): domain Eukaryota; kingdom Viridiplantae; phylum Streptophyta; class Magnoliopsida; order Asterales; family Asteraceae; genus Mikania; species Mikania micrantha. Next base: position 40,228,324 of record CM018683.1, on the reverse strand, counting down.
GTCTTACCTTATATTTGTACGTTTAAATGTATGTGCAAATGTTAATATTAATTGATGTTTAGTATAGTTACTAGTATGCTACTTATGTGACTAGTATGTTTTGGTATTCTAAGATAATTGACTTTTATTGTGACTAATGATCTTATATTTTATAGTTAGTTAACCTTGTTTGAGAGTTTGAGAGACAATCGATATAAAATCATGTAAGTGTATTACTAGTCACGGGGTCTTACTAATAATATAAATTTATGTAATGCATAAGGCATTACAAAGCAATAAGATAATTATTATAATGTATTCACTTAACTTGTTAGTATTAGAGGTTATTAATAGGGATTTCATATGAAACAAGATAGTTGCAATTTGTCATTAGTATCTAAAATATTATACATGTTGTAGACATTATACATACTAACTATTATAATTATTATAAATACAGAATAAGAAAGTGTTTAAAGTATTCATAATTTATTTCCTATGTTTAAATGTAAGGAAACATTTTTATATGAATCAATTATCATAGATAATAATAATAATCCTAATAATCATAATACTAGTTTCACTAACAATATTAATATCATTTTTATTGTTAAATTTTAATTATGAGTAAAACTATAGAAATGGTATCCTATGTTATATGTTAAAATGAGTAATCATGTTTTTAGTAAATTTTATATTTGTAAACATTGAATTTACAAATGTTTAGTGTGTCGAGTATGATTACTCTTATAATGTTAACTAGCTTATAGTAAAAACTTAAATAATCTTAAAAGAGTAGAACGTGATAATGTTAATGTTGATAAAAATAATAGTAATACTTATAAAAATAAGCCGTCTTAAGATGAATTCAAGCAAGTACGTGATCAAATAGAACATTAGTATGATATGGTTACTTTGTATAAAATCATATTATTATCAAGTCAAACGCCTTTGTTAGATTCCAAATTATATAACACTAACATATATAGTGTAGGTATGCACATTTATCTCTTAAAATTTCATTCTAGTTTACCTTTTGTTTACCCATAGATGTATAAAATTAACTGTTTAACATATTGAACAAATCATATCTATAAGCATGTAATCTTACATAAATTATTATTGTATATTATTCTATAGATATGTATGTATATTTAATGATTTAATACCTATATGATATAGTATATGTATCAAGCACATTCATTGTGTTCTCAATTTATAAAATTTCATTTAATTTAAGTTTCTAGGTTATTTTATACCCAATGTAACAAATTCCATAAGTATCAATATTACATATCAAAACTTGTAATACTAATTTAAGCTTATAACTTAAACACCAATTTGCATAATAACAATTTGGGTTTCGTAGTCATTTTATTTACAAATTTCTCTCCGAATGCATAATATAATCACACACGTTTTATGGTTTTATTAATTATTATTAATCAATTGTGATGAACCATATTTTATCTAGTTAACCCATATGCTCAACCACTTTAACTTGTTTGTTTAAACATATAAACCATACATTAAAAGTTAATGGCACGCGATTTTACCTTCCCACTCGTTCATCACGCGCGTACAATCCAATTTATTTAAACGATCGTATGTTTCATAACTCGAATATGTTTCTAAAATCGTTTTTAAACAACGAATAAAATCGAGCCGTCGGTTTTTGCTGTTGACCACGACTGATCGGGTTTGACCTCCCTAATCTGGTTTGACTTTTGTTGACCGAGGTTTGAACCACCCCGAAAACCCTAATCTCGGTCACCTCTCTCTCCGATCACCACCGTGGTTGTTCCACCGCCACCAACAGCCTGTTGATTAACCATCACAGCCGCAAGAACTATCCAAAATAAATCATTAGTTCCAAAAACCTTCAAGAAATCAGCATGCATGTGTAGATCGGGGGTTCATCAGGTTGTTCTTACCTTGTTTGTCGGTTTTAGAGTGAGATACAGCCGGCTCGTCATCACCACCACTCTAGGCTGTTGTCGGAGCCATAACCACCACTGCAGGTGGTGTGTTCGACCTCCACCTCTTTCTACCCTTACGAAGAGACTGGATCGAGACCTCAGCCACTCACCACCGTCGGGATACGACTGAAACCTAGCCAAAGCAGGACCTTGGCGTGTCGGCTCTGCATGTTTAGGTGGAAACCCTAGCCGCCGTGTCTTTCGCACCTCATTTTCGCCACTCTAGAGTCGAGATCTTGTGAGGCTCAAGGAGAAAAGGTTGTAGAACGCGAAGAGATGAGTTCGGAGATACCATCTACCTATTTCGCCACCGCGTCACCGCCGTTGTTCCGCCTCAGCACCGCCGCGAACCACCATCTATGCCGCTGCTCTCTCTTTCTCTCGTGGTTTTTCATTAAACGGCTGCACACACACATGTAGGTGTGTGTGACGGCTGATGAATGAGGAGGAAAAAGGGTTTACCCTTCCTTTTATACATAGGGTGTATCTAGGGTTTCATACGCGTATCTTTCTCGTCTCACGATCGTATTTCGTATCCGTTTATTTTTTTTCCTAACTCGAGGCTTCCTAATCATTAGTAAAAATACTTAAAATGTTATTAGAATGATTATTTTACCCGTTATAATAAATTTGTTTAATTAATTCCGTTGAAACACGATAATTATTGCGTATACGACATATTTAACGGGTTTAATGTTTTAACGCGTTAAATAAAATTCTTGTATCTTTAATATTGTAAATATTTTTAAATAGGTATTTATCAAAGCTATTTACCTCAGCTCGTGACTCGGAATCGTTTAATTAGATAATGCCATTATACGCGCGCTAAGTAAAATTTTATAATGCATCCGTTTATACAAGTATACGTTACTTAGGTTCGTCTTAATCAATCCCCTAATTAGTATAAAGAAGATTGTGTTATATTTAACTCTAATAGATCTCGTTCTTTAATTTGTTCTTATGATTATTGAGAAAATCATTATATTTAATTTATCGACTGAATGTATCAAAATATTGACAGTTTAAGTTTAAAACTTATCAGACTTGATTTATTAACTTGATTCTTATTCAAGATCCAGAATTTGAACTCGATTTATGTATAGAATTCTTAATGGGCCTTTTTGGGCCTTAACATTTTATTTGGGCCTTATAATCTTATTGAACATTATTGGGCCTAAGTGTTCAATTTATAATTCTAGGTTTTTGTTTGTGGGGATTTCTTACAGTTATTACAGTCTCCCCAACTTAAAAGAATTTCGTCCTCGAAATTAGTTGTTTCTATGGTTTAGCATGTTCGAATAGTTGTGGGTATTTTTGGTGCATCTCTTCTCAAAGCTAAAATCTGGTTTATCATTTCTAAGTATCACTATGCTCTAGTCCATCCTAAGGGATTGCCATTTTAACTAATCTGGTATCAAATTTTTATTTATTATGGCGTGAAATGTTGACAAAGATCCTAATAATTATGAACAGTAAAGCCTAGCTAGAAGTGTCAGTCTATATATATTACAGTTTAACTGTTCATAAGCTGTCATAATTAAAAGTTCACATAAATAAACTTTATTCTCATTAAAAATGTTCCATAAATTACCAAGTTACAATCTAGTTTCCCACATGTTTCATTACGCATCCATTGCATCAATAGTTTCCAAAACCTGATCAATTTGATCTTGTTTCCAAACATAATGTTTCATCTTATTTTGAATGTAACCAATTGGTGTCAAGGCTCACAATTCCTTGATCATGTATCTGAATACAATGTTTCTTACAACATAAACATAGAAATCAATTATACATATTGTTCATTTATTGTCTCATCTAAGTTATTAATATAATTAACTCACTTATACATGACATTTGGCACAAAATTGTACATAATGTAAATCAATTTGCATTCTTGGTTACTTTCTTTTACACCATACATTTATGATTTCTTATCTGAGTCTACCAAGTTATTTATTGCTAAACATATCTTTGTTTTCTAAAACCAATTGAGTGAAAGTAACATTCCAAGTAAACGAAGTCTAAGGTATAGATTATCAACGACTAAGGTGTAACCGACATATTTTAAGTAGTTTAGTTAGGATACAAACCAAATTATGATCATTTCAATAAAGCACAATCACTTTTTATGTTGAATCCAGCTAATGTTTTAACTATGTACAAATGGAGTTATTGATTCTATAAGCCTTGAATAACAAAGAATAGGCTCCAATGAGATAACGATGGTACTACTAAAAGAAGCTAAGGATTTTATTGAAATATTTGGGCCGAGAAATCTTCAGACTAAGTATGTTATCTTAACTTAGGGAGTATAATCGTGATGATGCCTATGTGCTTCATGGATGAATTCGAGAGGTTGACGAAGAATCCCTGAATTAAGGCTATTATGGAATTCCAAAGTAACTAAGTAACAAAGATAGATGGGTTAGATTTCAAATCGAATCGATTACTTTAGATATGCAAAGGATTTTGATTCACTGTTTGTGTCAGGATATTACTCAGAATTATTTCAAGTGTTTGCAACAATTATCACTTTCTCCGAAACTTTTTAGAATAATAATTAAAGAATAATTCATCATTCGTGGGGATAGCATCATCTTGTTTGAATATGTCAAACTTTATGATCATCTGGTTTGGAATATAAGAAACCGGAGATACAAAGATTTAAAGAGGCTTTCGTCCTTACCAAGAAAAGTCGAGGAGTAGTTCTTTCAAAGGCTACTAATCGAATGAAATTATATCGGGAATTTTAGAAACATTAATAGTATGTTATTGTATAAAGGAACGAATAGAGCATTTAAAAGACGTACAAAAACGATTACAAGCTAAACGAACGAGGGTACCTTTTGTTCTAGTGTGGTTACAACTTGATCTCTTTCAGTAAGTCCTTCTAACTAGCCTTTCGACACGCATCACCCTAATGATGACTTCTTGCACCGAAACCTCAATTGTGTGCTTGTTGAGATTGAGCTATTGATTTTCATTAATAATTCCATGAATGTACCCACTTTTGCGAACAAATAGACATGACTTTCGTATATGATACTATCTATTCCAATGATACATTATCTATCATTTATCTCTTTGTCATTGATACATGAAGTTATGAGATGTAGAAGTATAGGTTGTTATTGGTTTCACGATAGGTCTGACAAATAGGTATGACAAATAAGTATTTCGTGGTTTTGCGTAGTGGATAGAATGTTCTAGATTTCTTCCTTCACATTATGTAGATGACCATAACTTCATTGTGTCATCGCTCTCTTTGCCAGGTTCATTGTCTATCTTCTTGTCTGATCATTTTATTTCATCCCTTAAATTATGGTCTACTAACTTTCTTCTCGTGATAAGATTTTCAACGTATCTCATTGTCATGAATCCTCTTGATGTAAATATTTTATTGATACTACGTCTCGAAGTGATGAAAAGGTGCATTAGGCTCGAACGTGATCTTCACTGCTATCCTCAAAGTATGGCAGATATTTTCATAGTTTTCACTCTTGAGGTTGACTTTTCGCAAATGATTTTTAACTTTTTATGCTACCTTCTTGTAGCTTTTCTTCTTACAATTTAACACATTCTATCTTATTTGAGATTGATCCTCCTAATTTACTTCCTTGCAGTCCTTCCATACTGTTTAATCCTGGTAACAAAACTATCTTCCTCCGGTGACAATCTAGATTAGTTGTCCTTCTTGCTAATTCACTTCATTATCTCTTGATGATGTTTGTACGAGTGAATTCCGATGTAGATCCACCCAATGATTAAAATCTCCAAAGTGCCCAAACTCTTCAATTTCAAGATATCCCTTCCTGCACTATGGAGTGGTCGGTATTAACTAGTGTATTTCGTGTAACTACTCATGAGTTCGGCTTGTTGAAATTTTATAAGTTGTATACCATGAGAATTCTTCTGGTTTTTATATTTCTGTTTAAATGTTTTAGCTGTTATACTACTTGTCATAACACTCAACAATAACACTATCCCAATGTACCGAACATAGTTTATATATAGGGCATACGTAGAGTCAGGCTACCTGCCTTATCAGCCGCCAGCCCACCACTGTTTCGATATATTACGATAGTGTCCTTGCCAAATGTCTTTGACTGTAGATATATTAGTAAACACTTATCAACTAAACAATTTCCTCTATCATACTACACATGTTCATAAGATTCACATTGATGCTATGATGCAAATACTATTTCCTGCAGTTGGTCTTCAATGCTTCTCAAAACATTTATTGGCACTATAAAATCTTCTAATCTAAGATTAAATCCTTCACCATTTAATCCTTCACTTCTTCTTTTTCCCGATAATCATCAATTCTAATGGTTTGAAGATCGTCTTTTCCTCTTGGTGTTAATTACCTTCCTTCCCCTTGCTATAATTCGGTAGCCGGTACTGATCGTCGTGTATCAATGTGTATGGAGGTCTCGCTTGCCAAAACAATGAAGTTTTCTTCAAGCAATAATAGGATGCTTAGACGAATCCCATCTTTAGTCTTCGATATGCCGTATACTGAATGACCTTAACGTCTTCTCTTTTACCTTGCTATCAAAGAATATCTTGATCACTCTTATGATCCATGGGAAATACCTTCTTCTCATGACAACCTAACTTCTCAAATTATGTTCTAGGCCAGTAGCTTCATGTTCCATCTCTTATATTCACTAAGTGGTGCTCCTTTAAGAATTTCTGTATTGTTCGTATATGTCGTCGTTATATAGTTTAGAATCAGGGGTTCGATCGACGGAGTGGATAGGAAAGAGTCAAGATGGTGAATCGAATTGCTTATGAAATAGTATCTCTGGAACGGAATTTCAAGTTATAGAATAAATTAAACTTCATATTAAAGGTTCACATTCCTGCTGTGTGAACTAAGGAATTTCCTCCCAATAGCATACAATTCCATTACTTTAGCTATCAAGAACTGGGGAATAGTTAAGTCAAGGGCGTGTACATTAGAGTCTCAAAAAGAATTAATTGTTGATGAAAGTTTAGAGATCGAAGATGAACTATTATGGATAATAGAAATAGTAATTACAGACAACAATGGTAGTTGGTTATTAAAGGTGACTAACCTAATGACGATATGAGAAACGGTGAAATGAAGAGTTTCTCAAGTTTATACGTATGATAATTTGAATCTGAAGGTAGTATGTGTCGCAATACTTTGATGTCATCACCTGCTTTCTCCTGGGTCTTTGTGATTTTTCACTCACTCATGTAGCCGTGTGGTTAGTTGAGGAGTACACATAGTTGATGGTCATAATCAAACTTCTGTGGCTATAAATATAAATTTGATAAAAAGTACAAAGAAATTTTGAAATTTGTAGAATAGAACAGAAGATTCTTGGACGCCTTAAAAGGATTGGAAGTTGACAACCTACATACCTTGATAACAAAGAAGTCATGATTCCCATAATATTTGAGGTAAAAAGAAGATAAGAATACGGGAACGGCGTTTCTACTAGGATAGAATGAATGAAGAGGAGATAACGTACCATAAAATCATCGTTGACCTCTTGTGACTTAAATCCTATGCTCATCTCCCAATGTCAACTAATGTTTGTTCCAACAGTTATTAACATAACAAGTATTTATATGAATATGCATAAACATTATGTTCAAATTTTATTTTATGAGTGTCTTAGAACTTCCCATGTAACTTCAAATTCACCATTATGTGTGCACCCATAATCCTGAATTTAATTTACATGGTTGTTCTAGTTTAACCATTCGTGTGCTTCATATGCCTGGGAATTCATGGTCTCACTAATATCTTGTTTCTATTTGTTTAGGCCCTAGATTACTCAGGTTAAAGTCTAGGAACTTATCCTAAGGTTCCTAATTCGCTAAAACCTTTGGCTCTGATACCAACCTGTCACAACCCAACCAGAGGGCTTGACTAACGATTGATTCAAAACACAAAGTAGCGGAAGACAAAATGAATATATTACAATTTAACCAAAGGTTTAGACTAAGTATCTAATTTGTTTACAACAAATCTAAAATGTGATTTAACTAATGGGAGATTCTCTAGAGATATTGGGTCCATCCAGGCATCAGCACACTTTATAAATCTTTAAGCCAAGTTCTCTTGTTTTACATCTTGAATTCTTGTTCTAGCAACCAAGTATCCGAGCCATACCTGTTTCTATTTACCTGAAAGACATGCTAAAATACGTCAACTAAAAAGTTGGTGAGCTCATGAGTTTTAGTTTACAGACACAATAATAAATAGCATGTGATAATTCAATAACAATACAACCAACCCTGTTCCATGCTCGGGCGTTTGCCTCATACACTGTTAGCCCACAACATGGTCAAACCAAATATACTTCCCAATTCCGAGACCCGTTCCTGCTCTCGGTCATTTATGTATCATAAGAATATATGCCACAACGGTTGACAATAACCTCAGTGGGGTTTCAACCTTTCTTTTACAAGGCCACCCTTTCGGGCCACTGTGCGTGGGGGATTCCCCAAGTAGTACTACCCATATACTCACCGGCTCTACTTATGAGTTAATGGTTGTAAATTATGTTTAATGCCTAGGGGAAGCAATTTTATTGAAACGGACGTTCATTATCACATAAATAAAATTTTATAAACAATTTATGGAGCATGCTTTCAGTATCCCAAAACAGTAAAAAGAAAAGGGATCACATGAACTCACCTGGTTGCTTTAATGGCTTCCTTTTGTTCCTGTACAATTATGTCATTGTGCCACTATGAATGATTTGCTATGTTCCCAGAGGTATCATCAAAGCAAGTTCCTAATTGTAATCATCTATACATGTATAAGTTGTAGTTTCATACATTATGGTTGTTTACTGTGGTTGAGCTCTTTGGGTTAATGTGTTTAGAGTTTACTAGTTTAAGGTTTCTTTATACCAACATGCTTAACGAAGTCTTACCTTATATTTGTACGTTTAAATGTATGTGCAAATGTTAATATTAATTGATGTTTAGTATAGTTACTAGTATGCTACTTATGTGACTAGTATGTTTTGGTATTCTAAGATAATTGACTTTTATTGTGACTAATGATCTTATATTTTATAGTTAGTTAACCTTGTTTGAGAGTTTGAGAGACAATCGATATAAAATCATGTAAGTGTATTACTAGTCACGGGGTCTTACTAATAATATAAATTTATGTAATGCATAAGGCATTACAAAGCAATAAGATAATTATTATAATGTATTCACTTAACTTGTTAGTATTAGAGGTTATTAATAGGGATTTCATATGAAACAAGATAGTTGCAATTTGTCATTAGTATCTAAAATATTATACATGTTGTAGACATTATACATACTAACTATTATAATTATTATAAATACAGAATAAGAAAGTGTTTAAAGTATTCATAATTTATTTCCTATGTTTAAATGTAAGGAAACATTTTTATATGAATCAATTATCATAGATAATAATAATAATCCTAATAATCATAATACTAGTTTCACTAACAATATTAATATCATTTTTATTGTTAAATTTTAATTATGAGTAAAACTATAGAAATGGTATCCTATGTTATATGTTAAAATGAGTAATCATGTTTTTAGTAAATTTTATATTTGTAAACATTGAATTTACAAATGTTTAGTGTGTCGAGTATGATTACTCTTATAATGTTAACTAGCTTATAGTAAAAACTTAAATAATCTTAAAAGAGTAGAACGTGATAATGTTAATGTTGATAAAAATAATAGTAATACTTATAAAAATAAGCCGTCTTAAGATGAATTCAAGCAAGTACGTGATCAAATAGAACATTAGTATGATATGGTTACTTTGTATAAAATCATATTATTATCAAGTCAAACGCCTTTGTTAGATTCCAAATTATATAACACTAACATATATAGTGTAGGTATGCACATTTATCTCTTAAAATTTCATTCTAGTTTACCTTTTGTTTACCCATAGATGTATAAAATTAACTGTTTAACATATTGAACAAATCATATCTATAAGCATGTAATCTTACATAAATTATTATTGTATATTATTCTATAGATATGTATGTATATTTAATGATTTAATACCTATATGATATAGTATATGTATCAAGCACATTCATTGTGTTCTCAATTTATAAAATTTCATTTAATTTAAGTTTCTAGGTTATTTTATACCCAATGTAACAAATTCCATAAGTATCAATATTACACATCAAAACTTGTAATACTAATTTAAGCTTATAACTTAAACACCAATTTGCATAATAACAATTTGGGTTTCGTAGTCATTTTATTTACAAATTTCTCTCCGAATGCATAATATAATCACACACGTTTTATGGTTTTATTAATTATTATTAATCAATTGTGATGAACCATATTTTATCTAGTTAACCCATATGCTCAACCACTTTAACTTGTTTGTTTAAACATATAAACCATACATTAAAAGTTAATGGCACGCGATTTTACCTTCCCACTCGTTCATCACGCGCGTACAATCCAATTTATTTAAACGATCGTATGTTTCATAACTCGAATATGTTTCTAAAATCGTTTTTAAACAACGAATAAAATCGAGCCGTCGGTTTTTGCTGTTGACCACGACTGATCGGGTTTGACCTCCCTAATCTGGTTTGACTTTTGTTGACCGAGGTTTGAACCACCCCGAAAACCCTAATCTCGGTCACCTCTCTCTCCGATCACCACCGTGGTTGTTCCACCGCCACCAACAGCCTGTTGATTAACCATCACAGCCGCAAGAACTATCCAAAATAAATCATTAGTTCCAAAAACCTTCAAGAAATCAGCATGCATGTGTAGATCGGGGGTTCATCAGGTTGTTCTTACCTTGTTTGTCGGTTTTAGAGTGAGATACAGCCGGCTCGTCATCACCACCACTCTAGGCTGTTGTCGGAGCCATAACCACCACTGCAGGTGGTGTGTTCGACCTCCACCTCTTTCTACCCTTACGAAGAGACTGGATCGAGACCTCAGCCACTCACCACCGTCGGGATACGACTGAAACCTAGCCAAAGCAGGACCTTGGCGTGTCGGCTCTGCATGTTTAGGTGGAAACCCTAGCCGCCGTGTCTTTCGCACCTCATTTTCGCCACTCTAGAGTCGAGATCTTGTGAGGCTCAAGGAGAAAAGGTTGTAGAACGCGAAGAGATGAGTTCGGAGATACCATCTACCTATTTCGCCACCGCGTCACCGCCGTTGTTCCGCCTCAGCACCGCCGCGAACCACCATCTATGCCGCTGCTCTCTCTTTCTCTCGTGGTTTTTCATTAAACGGCTGCACACACACATGTAGGTGTGTGTGACGGCTGATGAATGAGGAGGAAAAAGGGTTTACCCTTCCTTTTATACATAGGGTGTATCTAGGGTTTCATACGCGTATCTTTCTCGTCTCACGATCGTATTTCGTATCCGTTTATTTTTTTTTTCCTAACTCGAGGCTTCCTAATCATTAGTAAAAATACTTAAAATGTTATTAGAATGATTATTTTACCCGTTATAATAAATTTGTTTAATTAATTCCGTTGAAACACGATAATTATTGCGTATACGACATATTTAACGGGTTTAATGTTTTAACGCGTTAAATAAAATTCTTGTATCTTTAATATTGTAAATATTTTTAAATAGGTATTTATCAAAGCTATTTACCTCAGCTCGTGACTCGGAATCGTTTAATTAGATAATGCCATTATACGTGCGCTAAGTAAAATTTTATAATGCATCCGTTTATACAAGTATACGTTACTTAGGTTCGTCTTAATCAATCCCCTAATTAGTATAAAGAAGATTGTGTTATATTTAACTCTAATAGATCTCGTTCTTTAATTTGTTCTTATGATTATTGAGAAAATCATTATATTTAATTTATCGACTGAATGTATCAAAATATTGACAGTTTAAGTTTAAAACTTATCAGACTTGATTTATTAACTTGATTCTTATTCAAGATCCAGAATTTGAACTCGATTTATGTATAGAATTCTTAATGGGCCTTTTTGGGCCTTAACATTTTATTTGGGCCTTATAATCTTATTGAACATTATTGGGCCTAAGTGTTCAATTTATAATTCTAGGTTTTTGTTTGTGGGGATTTCTTACAGTTATTACACTAGCAATGTTTGGCAATTACGTATCTCATATATAGACACAAGCTGTGAACACACAAATAGTTTAGAATTTATATATCTCATATATAGACACAAGCCTTGCTCTAGCAATGTTTGGAATTTACGTATCTCATATATAGATAAAAGCTTAGCATCCTCATAGTTTAGCTTTCACGTATCTCAATGCATGGGTACAAGCTTTGCTCTAGCAATTTTTAGCAATTACGTAGCCCATGAATAGATACAAGCTTAGCATTTAGCATACAACCAGAGCTTTGAGCATTTAGTTTCAAGTATTAGCATATACTTTGAGCATATATTCCGTAACATTAGCATTGTGCATATAGTTTAAGCATAGAGTTTATAGCATAAGCATCGAGCATATCGTTTGAACATAGAGTTTATATCGTAAGCATCCAGCATCTAGTTTGTGCTTAGAGTTTATAGCATAGGCATCAAGCATCTAGTTTAAGCTTCAAGTTTGTAGCATAAGCATCAAGCATATAGTTTAAGCATCTAGTTTGTAGCATAAGCATCAAGCATATAGTTTAAGCATCGAGTTTATAGCTTCCAAAGTAAGAGTTTCAAGCTTAAGTGTTAATATAAGCATCATGAATATGTGTAAAAGCATTTAATAAACGTTTAAAAATGTATAACATGCTTCTCAGTAAGTATAACAAGAATGCACGTGCACGTTGTAGTATCTGTTGTTATGTTCACGATCCTGTATTGATTTCACGTTATATGTATCTTATAAGTATAAGTTGTAGTGACTTATGAGCGTATGTGCGTTAACTCTAAATGGCTAACACTTAGTGGTGTTAATTGTAATTCGGCCTCGTGTGCTAGTTAAAGATTCACTCCCACTTAACCACTTAAGCTTTCATTGTGCCAAGCCTTTATGTTATATGTTTAGTTTTAAATATTTATTGAATTTCCCCAAAACATTGTCATTAGGTTAGTTGTTTTGATATGAGATTTAGTATGTAACCCAATCAATTTCTACCACTTTAGTAAATTCCATGCACCATTTCAAATAAAATGGATTTCATGTGTTCGTTTCCAAGTTACTTAAGTTGCTAAGTGGTTGTATGCGGGCCAAATGCGTGGTTAGTCTTGGGCCAGCATATCCATAATGGTTAGGGTAATGCCATTGGGCCGGTCGGTTGCATGGCTACATCAAAAGGAATTTGGGCCAATCAATTGGGCCGAAAGAGTTGTATGGACTCAGTAACCATGGCTGAATATTCTATTGGGCCGAGGGGATTCTTGTGGGTTGACTAGGTATGTCGTGGGCTTTATCAAACCTAATGGGCCAAATTAGATGAACATGGACCGATTGTTTGTTCTTGGGACGTAACTCACATGGGCCGAATACATGTTATCTCTATCAATCAACAATTTTGGGCCCAACTGAATAAGGGTGGTCGGATATGTGGCAGCCGCCATCTGTGGAGCAGCGAACCTATTGGGTTTTTGCCTAGGGTTCGCACATGTTCTAGAGGTTCGGCCAAAGTGATGCTACACCAGGTTCGTGACTCCATCCTAAGTAACAGCGACATGTAGGTTCGGCGATGGGTTCGCCGTGCTGCTCATGCCTCGGTTCGGGTGGCCAAAGGTTCAGCTATGGAGGTTCGTTGGCCATGGGTTCATGGCTAGCATCTGCAAGGTTCGCATGTTAGCATGAGTTCAGATAACAGGTTCGCTGCATGGGAGGTTTGCAGCCCTTCTTTGGGTTCGGCAGAGTAGGGTTCGCCTCCTAGGGTTCGTTCAGTTCATGGGTTCGGCTGTTGGGGTTCGTGGCTTCACCTAGGTTCATGAAAGATGGCTCGGCCACTGCTAGGGTTTCCAACGAACCGATTGGTTCGCCCAGATGGGGGTTAGTCGGAGGTCACAGGTTCGGCTCTACGCAGGTTCGCCGACCTGGTCCCTTTGTGAGTTGCAACGAATCACCATCATGATAGAACTCTCGATCTGATTATCCTCATGGTATAGCCATACACAGGTCAGCTCCTAGTGGTGTATGGTGTGTGTGGCTTAGTGTTTTATACCGGTTAGGTGTGTGTGTTCGACCGAGGGTTAGAAAACCCTATTTTCATGAGTTTTCTTTTATCATTACCTTGGATTTCCGTGGTTATCGTCTCCGATATGTTGTACTTCTAGGTAGAGGACATCAAGAGCTTCGTGTAGACACCAAGAACGCCCAATTTCACCAAGATTTGATCAAGATCTTGTAGTTTGAAGATGAGAATTTTAGAGAGAGAAAGAAAAACGGGGGTGAGAGGCTAGAGAGAGAGAGAGAGAGAAAGTGAATTAAATGAGAATATGGTTTCATTTAGGGTTTAAATACCCCGGGGGTGTTCGGGTTTGTTTCGGTTGCTCGTTTTTCGTCTCCGTTGCATTTCCGGGTCGTTACACGTAATTTTTACGTGTTTTAAATAAAAAAATCCTTTAATTTATTTTTGATGAGTTTCAAAATTGTAAAATAGAAAATATTATATTTTCTTAAATTTATTATCGTTCGTATCGTTTTCGTTTTCGTTTCGTCAGTACACGTCACCATCGCGCGTATTCGTTCGAATCGTCATTCGAACGAACACGACGATGGTTTGGCTTTCTGATTCTTGTTTTCTACTTTCCAGTCATCAATTCAGAACTTTAAACTTTCAGATTTATTCGTACACATCGTCACCTAAACGGAAAATTCGTCGGTTTAGCATTCTGTAACAACAACCGTTATGGTTTTGCTCTGTTTAACCTCACATTCGTTTATACATAGTATCATCAAATCAAGCATCTGTGTGACAGTTCTATGTTGTCTGATGTGTTTCTGACTGTTAAACCATAAGGTTTAAATCAGATTTCAGAACAATAGCATAATAGCTTAGTGTCAAGCATCAAGTGTCAATAGCATATACATAGTTTCGCGTAGTGTGTACCTGAGTTACTGTGCAAGTTACTGTAGATATCACTATTCCGACGACGCGTGCGGCACTGATGTTACAGTCTCCCATTGTTAGAGAAATTTCGTCCCGAAATTTAAGAATCGTTATCCGGTACCACTTCCTCTGTAAACAATTGGGGATACTTGAGCTTCATGTGATCTTCGCGTTCCCAAGTGAACTCGGGTCCACGCTTTGAGTTCCAACGAACCTTGACAATCGGGATACGGCTTCGCCTGAGTTTTTTAACCTTGCGATCCATAATCTCCAAAAGTTCTTCAACAAAGTGTAAGTGTTCATCCAATTGAATTTCTTCAACTGGTATGGCGAGTTATTCATCAACTAAGAATTTCTTCAAGTTTGAGACGTGAAACACGTCGTGCACACCACTAAGTTCATCCGGTAGTCTAAGTCTGTATGCCACAGGACCAATACGTTCGATGATCTCGAACGGTTCCATGTACCATGCTGCTAGTTTGCCTTTCTTTGCAAAACAGACTACGCCTTTCCATGGGGATGCCTTTAACATGACACGGTCTCCCACTTGGATTTCCAACGGCTTGCACCGTTTATCGGCATAGCTCTTTTGCCTGCTTTGGGTTGCTTGTAGTCTTTGTTGTATCTGATCAATTTTGTCTGTAGTTTCTTGAACAAGTTCTGGCCCGGTTATTCGATTATCTCCCACTTCTGACCAACAGATAGGCGATCGACACCTGCGACCATAGAGAGCCTCGAACGATGCACATCCGATGCTACTATTAACAGTAATGGTATTCATGTGGATCCTGCCAAGATTGAAGCAATCAAGAACTGGGATGTGCCTACAACAGCGACAGAGATCAGATCATTCTTGGGATTGGCAGGTTATTATTGGAGATTCATTTTGAATTTCTCTAAGATAGCCTTACCTCTCACCAAACTCACACAGAAGAGTGAACCCTTCGTGTGGACAAAGAAACAAGAAGAGGCATTCCAGACATTGAAACAAAGATTGTGCAATGCTCCTATCTTAACTCTCCTAGAAGGCAATGATGACTTCGTGGTATACTGTGATGCTTCCCATCAGGGACTCGGATGTGTGTTAATGCAGCGAGACAAAGTCATTGCTTATGCCTCAAGATAGTTGAAGATACACGAGAAGAACTACGCAACACACGATCTAGAACTGGGAGCTGTTGTCTTTGCATTAAAGATTTGGAGACACTACCTGTATGGTACCAAATGCGCTATCTTCACAGATCACAAAAGTTTACAAAACATATTTGATCAGAAGGAGCTTAACATGAGACAGAGACGTTGGGTTGAGCTCCTGAACGATTACGATTGTGTCATCAAATACCATCTGGGCAAAGCAAATGTTGTTGCAGATGCTCTGAGCCGGAAGGAAAGAGTCAAACCCTTGTGCGTACGAGCATGGGAATGACTGTGCAAACAAGTTTGAGAGATCAAATCATACAAGCACAACAAGAAGCAATTGCAAGAGACAATTTGAAACGCGAGCTCGATTGTGGAGCCGAGAAGCACTTCAAGACAAAACAAGATGGAGTTATCTATTATCTGGATCGTGTTTGGTTTCCGGAAATAGATGAACTTCGAACACTTATACTTGACGAGGCACACAAGACATGATACTATGTTCATTCTGGTGCCGATAAGATGTACCAAGATCTTAGGTCGTTTTATTGGTGGCCGGGAATGAAGAAAGATATTGCCACTTATGTTGGCAAATGCATCCCATGAGCCAAGGTCAAAGCTGAACACCAGAAACCTTCAGGATTGCTGGAACAACCAGAGATACCACAATGGAAGTGGGAACAAATAGCTATGGATTTTATTACCAAGCTACCCCGCACTTCTAGCGGACACGATTCGATTTGGGTCATCGTTGATCGATTGACCAAGTCCGCACACTTCTTGCCGATCATAGAAACTTACAAGATGGAAAAACTAGCAAGGCTTTATGTTGATGAAATAGTAGTTCGGCATGGCGTGCCATTGTCTATTATTTCAGACCGGGACAATCGATTTACATCGATGTTCTGGCAATCATTGCAACAATCCTTAGGGACAAGTGTCAACTTGAGCACCGCTTATCATCCACAAATGGATGGACAAAGCGAGCAAACCATTCAAACCTAGAGGATATGTTTAGGACATGCATCCTAGACTTCGGTGGAAGTTGGGATAAACATTTACCACTCATTGAGTTCTCCTACAACAACAGCTACCACAGCAGCATTGGATGTGCTCCGTTTGAAGCACTATATGGTAAAAAATGTCGGTCTCCAATTTGTTGGACCGAAGTGGGAGATAACAGAATTATTGGGCCTGAACTTATTCAGGAAACTACTGATAAAATGGCCCAGATACAACAGAGACTACAAGCAAAGCCGCCAAAAGAGTTACGCAGACAAACTGCGAAAGCCTTTGGAATTCGAAGTGGGTGACCGAGTTATGTTGAAAGTGTCCCCATGGATAGGCGTGGTTCGTTTTGGGGCTAAGAGGTATGTCAGACCGTTTCAGATAACTCAACGCATAGGTCCTGTGGCATACAGACTCAAACTCCCTGATGAACTCAGCGGAGTACATGATGTATTTCATGTATCAAATCTCAAGAGATGTCTCGCTAATGAATCACTGATCATAGCGTTGGAAGAAATACAATTTGATGAGCAATTACATTTCATTGAAGAACCTGTAGAGATTATGGAGCGTGAAGCCAAAAGACCGAAACGAAGCCGTATCCCTATTGTAAATGTTCGATGGAACTCCAAGCGTTGACCAGAAATTACCTGGGAACGCGAGGACAACATGAAGACAAAGTATCCCCACCTGTTCGAGAATTTGAGCCCGACATTGATGCTTAAATTTCGGGACAAAATTTCTTTATCAGGGGGAGACTGTGACATCCAGTACCTGATTGTCTGGCAAGTCCGTACGGTACGTGTACTTTCACCCTTTACTGTGTGTAAATGCAATAGATGAACAGTGTTTGTGATAACAGAATTCAAAATACAAGAAGCAGTTGTACATATTTATGTGAAAACTTAAATACCGTAAGTACAACACTCACGATAAACAATAGTTGTTTGTATTTAGGTGAAAACCTAAGTACAGTTAATACAACGAATCAAGATATACAATAGTGTACAAGTAAACAACAAGAAACATGTCGGTTGTGATCTGATATCCATAGATGACAGGAATCAGATGGCCAACAAATCAGTACGAAAACAATGTGAAACCAGGAAGTTAGTTGAGTCCGTCAGTGAGGAAATACAATTCAAAACATAATTACAGTGTTGTTTCAGAATAATGAACTGATAGTGTGTTTGCGTGGGTGACGATTCACACAAACATATCTGTGAGTTTAACATTCTAAAATGATGACTGGAAAGTAGAAAACAAGAATCAGAAAGCAAAACCATCGTCATGTTCGTTCGGGTGACGATTCGAACGAATACGCGCGATGGTGACGCACTCTGACTAAACGAAAACGAAAAATACACGAACGATAATAAAGTTAAGAAAATATAATGTTTTATGTTTTACAATTTTGAAACTCATCAAAACTAAATCAAACAAACTCTTTTTAATTTAAGTACGTAAAATTACGAGTAACAATCCGGAAACGCAACGTAGACGAAAGACGAGCAACCGAAATGAACCCGAATACCCTCGGGGTATTTAAAGACTAAATGAAGCCTTTCACTTCATTTATTTCATCATTCTCTCTCTCTAGCTCCTATTCCCGAACCTTTCTCCTCTCTCTAGAAAAAACACCTTCAAATCATCATATCTCACTCGTTTGTGGACGAAATCGGGCTTTCTTGGTGTCTACACGAAGCTACAAATGTCCTCTACAAGGAAGTACAAGCGATCTGAAGTTTTGTCCACAGAAAATCAAGGTATGAGCAAAGGAAACCCACGAAAACTAGGGTTTTCTAAGCTTTTGTTCGACCCAAGCATCTAGCCAGTTATACACTGTTTTCTTTGCACCACATGACCACGAGAAGCCGTTTAGCCTAACCAGTATCATGGAAACATCATGGGTTCGATGGGCTTGATGAGGATGATGAACAGGTTCGCCAAGTAGAGAGCTGGCCGAACCTTCGACCAGCCGAGCCTCAACATGGTTGGACAGAAGGGTTGCCGAACCCAGCTTGGCAGCGAACCTAAACCATCAACGAACCCTGCTGCTATTTCCATGCTCACGAACCTTCACATTCACGAACCAAGAAGGGAGGGGCAAACCTATACACAACAGACCAGCAACGAACCTCTATGCAGCCAAACCATGCATTATCAGCTGAACGTATTGCATGGCCAAACCTTTTGGTGGCTACGAACCTACATGCTCACCGAACCCATGCCAGACCGGTCTTTGATCTTAGCCGAACCTCCTATGCACAAACCACTAGGCCGAACCTTGTTAGGGTAGTAACCTAGACGAACCTATGAAGGCGGCTAACAGGTTCGTTAGACTGATTGATGACCAAACCTTAGTCCCAAACAAACCAAGGCTCGCTGTAATGAGAACCATCCTCTTGGATTAAGTTAAACCCAAATTTCTTGGCCCATGCTAAGCCACTAGCCCAACATCTCGTTCTATTGGATCAATGTTAATCGGCCCAATTCTTTTGCTTCGGCCCACAATCCTAATGAGACCAAGTAAACCAACCGGCCTATCAGCCCACTTTGATTATTTGGTCCGCGTACATAACATTTGGCCCAAATAGCAAACACAAGGCCCAAACCCTTACCTCGGCCCATATGTTAATTGGGTTAACTCCATTCGGCCCTATGGATTCTCGGACCATGATGTGTGTTGATGCATTAACTAATAACTTAACAAAAACAAGTATTGGATAACTATGCATGGTATTTTATTACAAAGGTGGTGAAGTTATTTTGATTTATAATTTCATACATCATAAAGCTTATAACATTAAGCATATTGACAAATGATGTCAAGGGTAATAAGCAAGATTGATGCAAAACTCTAAATGTTCCTAAGAACTATCCTAAATCTACAAGACTAACTTTGATTCAGACAAGTGCAATATAACATGACATGCAAAGCTATAACGAAATTAGTTAAGTGTTAGGAAATTTATGACAAGGGTACAAGGGTCGAATGGAGACCATGACTCACAAGTGTTAGCAAACTATAGGGCTAACACATACACGCACACAAATCCTGACAATTTATACTTATGAATTACAACAACATGAATCAATACAGGATCATGAACACAACCACAAGTACAATCAAGAGCCCGTACATTTCTTGTTTAAGCTAAGTCAACCACTTCAACCACAAGGTGAGTTCATATGCCCCTTTTCTAATCATTAACTGATTTTAAACTCTCGGAGCAGAGAAACACGCTTAACTTTTATTTATTTAAAAGTTTTAGTTTAACATATTGCTTATACTTTGATTAGATAATATTGCTTGACTTATTATCATTTATGTTGGTTTGGTGAAACCGTTCAGGATCTAAATACAAGCTCTACTAACTATCTACTACGTGCGGAATCCATAGTTGATATGTATAAAACTCAAGAACACAAGCAATTCAATAAAAACTTCTTGTATTATCAACAAATGATTACAAGATCACTCAAAACTAACAAACTTCTCACACAGAGAATTTCAGCAGATCTCTAAAAGCACTCAGCAAAAGTCTACTGAAATAACAAACAAAACAACTATATATAGTAACAGAACCAGCGAACCTTAGGTTCGTGAGCCGAACCCTAAGGTTTGCTAAACGAACCTTTAGGTTTGACAGACGAACCTTATCAAGGTTATAGGTTCGCCGAACCTTTAGACAAAATAGGTTCGCCGAACCTGTCTAGGTTCGTGGGCCAAACGAACCTTGACAAACCTAGCCGAACCCTTTACAATTCAAAATAAATACAACTTTTGAATAGCAAATCATTTCAAATATGCACTAACAAACTCCCCCTAAATGTTTGCTATCAAAATCTTCAATCTTTGACTTCAGTTATTTCTTCAACTTTATCTTCAATTGATTCTTCAACTTTATCTTCAATGGTTTCTTCAACTTTGTCTTTTAATCCACTCGATTCACCAACTTCAGCAACCACATTATCCACCGCTCGTATCACCACCGAACGTGGTATCTTTGCAAGTCTTTCTACTTCCAATCTATAATCTCTAGCATCTCTCTCCTTTTGCACTTGCATCAACTCAGTATAAAGATAATTCACATCATTCCAATTGCAACCAGAATGTATTCCCAAAGTAAAACACATTTGTGCAATGGTTTGATATTGAATTGCCATGTCTTTAAAACTTACTCCCACATCATGATATCCATCTTCAGCATATATCTGAGATGAATTCAACAAAATAATATCATCTCTCGAACAATTCACAATCCATATAGGATCAAGCATTCGTATCACCCTCCAGTTTTCATCCTGTTTCAACACAATAATGCCTTCTGAAGTTCTTTCATCATAAAACCAAAACTTGAAATATGGATTCCAATCTTGTTCAACTTTTCTGAGTCTTGGTCTTTTATAAACTTTGGGCTTCACATAATCTTTGAATCTTTCCCTGAACTGGGGAGATAACAAACTCCATCCAAAACGACCTTCTTTCTTTAACAAATTTTCAAAAATTTCATTATGTCGAGTCTGAATAGGCTTTATCATTCTTAATCTTGAAAGATTTTTACATTCAAACGCTGGTAGACTCATCAAATCAGTAGCCTTTCCAAAGTATTGACATCCATCAACCCGTTTTACTACATAACAACCCTTATCAGACAAACTTCCAGAAATGTAATGAAAATAACCATAACTAATAATCCTTCCAATCATCTTGGATTTAGATCCAATCTTAAACTTTGTAGATTGTTTAGTTAGGTTGTCTGGATCTTTATCTTCATACACTTCCCTCATAATCTTGAAAGAATGCAAGTGATCAATGATATATTTTGTTTCATCTTGAACCTCATTCCATAAATCCATGTTTGTCTTTACTTTAACTGGATTCAAAGTTGTGCTTGACATACTTCCAACTTCAAAAATTTTCTTTAAAGTATTCAAATTCAGCAACTCTTCATCAATAATATCATTATCATAATCAGAAACATCATCATCTTCATCTTGTTCAAAATCAAAAATCAAATCATCATCATCTTCTATAAACTCTTGAAAATCTTGAACAGAATAATCTTCAATAATTTCTCCTTCTTCTATTTCTTGATTCACTTGAATTTCAACAATGTTTCTCTGCAAATCTATATCAGAATGCATTTTAAATAAATCAAGAAAAGTAGGCAGAGAATAATCAAGAATAGCCATGGGATGTTCTATTTCATCTAAGTCTTCAAATTCAACTTCAGTACAATCCCTAGCTCTATCAGAAGATACAGAAGTCAAAGGAACAGCATCAGCAGCCAGTATAGAAGGAGTATAAACCACAATGGCTCCAGTCACAGAATTCAAACTAACAGCACCACTCTCAACACCACTAGCACCATCACCACCAGTCTCATCATCACCATGATAATCAAAATCATCTGGATGTTCATCAACATCAGTATCTCCATAATCAACCTCTTCTTCATCCTCTTCTTCTTCTTCTACCTTCTCGTCCTTCACAACCTTTTCCTCTTCTGCATCAATATCAACAATCACTTGATCAACTTTTGAGCTAGATGCTTCAGACTTTATAACTTTTGATTCCAACTCTTTGATCTTGAATCTTAAATCAGTGTTTTCATTCTTCAGATCAATAATATCTTCAAATTGTAGCTTGACCAAAAACTCCAACTCAGAAATTTTTTCTTTCATCACTTTCTTCTCAGCAACCTCTTATTCTTTCCACTTCATCATCAAATCCATTTGAGTTTTTAACTCATTTAGCCCAGAACTAGAAGAAGATGGTTTATCAGCAACAAACTTTTCTTTTTCTTTCTTGTATTCTTCAAATTCCTTTGAAAGCATAGACAATCTTCTTTTAAGATCTGTATCATCATAATTCACAGTAAAATTAATATCACCCAGATCATCAAGCCCTGAAAATAAGTCATCTCTAGGAATTGAATCCTGAGGAATAGAAGTCTCTGGCACTGAAGTAGATACAGTAGTGGTCTCTAAAAAGATGATGTGAAAGAAGCTACATGTACAAACTCAGGAGTTTGTACAGTAGACACATGAGTAGTAATCATAGAAACTGAAGTAACAACAGGAGAAACAAAAGCAGGAACTGAAGAGACAATCACATGTGAAGACACAATGGTCTTATCAGTCTTTGTCTTTATCTTCTCATAAGGCCCTCTCTTGGCCATTCTTTTAATCTTCTTTGGTTTAGAAGATTCAGGTTCATCTGGTACAAAAATAGGATCTTCTTTCTCTTCCTTCTCCTCAGCATCCTTTTCAACAAATTTTCTTTTCCGTCTCTTCACCATCTGATTTCCTTCCTGAACCATCTCATATTCTGACTCTGTGTCAGAAGATTCACTTTGATCATCATCAACAGCAACAGTCTCTGTCTGCATCCCAGATACATCAACTTCCAGAGGTTCTTGAGAACTTTGTTCTTGTGATGATTTGACTTGAGAAGTAGATTGAGAAGATTGACCAGTAGTCTTCTTCTTTGGTTGTTGCCTTGGAGGAGGTGGAGGTGGTGATTGATGATCATCAGCTGCAACATCTTCAGTATCTGATTCTGAATCATCATGTCTCCATGCATCACCCTCAGGAGCAACATAATTTGCCCTGGCACAATGAGCAATCAAATCTTTCTCTTGTACAGCATCCCCAGTCCTTTGATATACTCTGACTTGACCCAAACTGGAATCCGTCATGTGTTTAATCTTCAATAAATCTCCAACTTCCCTGGGTAATTGACCTTCAGGAAACCTCTCATCAATCAACATTTGCACAAATCTAGGATACATGTAAAACCTATCCTTAGCCTTTGTGATGTTGTCACACATATACCTAAAGATCATGCCTGAGAAATTGAACGGTTTGTTCAATATAAGAGCAACCATGGCAGATCGCATCAAATCTCTTAACTCATCAAATGTGCCTTTCCTCATGCTAAGGCAATGCAACAACACATGTGCTAGAAACTTGTATTGCAGAGGTAGTTTTCCCTTCTTGACTGAAATGGAGTTATAAGCTCCAAAGTATCTAATACGTAGAAAACAACCTTTGATGCAACTCTCAGGAATAAGAGTTACACCATCTGGTTCACCTCCAAAATGTAATACCCTCCTAATATCAGCCTCAGTTATACGAATTGCTTGTCCAAGCACATTCGCATCTATAGTATATACATCATCAACAGAAATTATCCGAGCTGATCCCCAAAAGCTCTGAATATGAGATCTATATATCTGAACTGAACTTGAGATAGCATGATAAACCCTTGATCTTCTGAGAAACTCGATCATCGGTCGAAACTCTTGACCATTCTTGGTTGTCGGATCCAAGTGTGCACAGATATTGTGTTTGTCTCCGAAAACTAAGTTTGCCATTTCTACAAATAGAAATAAAAGAAATTAGAAACAAAAAATTAAGTAAAATTAACAAAATAAGAAAAAAATTTCTAAGTAAAAGACAGCGAACCTATCCTTCTTAGACGAACCTTACTGCTAGACGAACCCTACTTCTAGACGAACCCTACAATGACCGAACCTTATACTGAACGAACCTTTTAAATGAACGAACCTTGTCCAAAAGATTCGTTGCTTTTCAAAAATCAAAGGTTCGCCACGAACCTATACAAATCCAAAGAACCCTCAAGGTTCGGCGAACCTAAGGTTCGTTCAACGAACCTGTTCATCATCCCAGATTCAACACTTGAATAAAAAATTTAATCTGATGTAAAACAACTCATACACCTAGGTTCGAAACTTATCGATGAACAACTTTAATAAAGATGGTTTATCCAATTTTTAGATTTTAACCATATTAAATTCAAATTACAGATCCAAAATTAAAAAATCTAAAAACTCTCAGATCTCTCAAATTACTCGGTCAAATCTCAAAATTTCTACCTAGAAATGTTCACGAAATGATTCTGAATCTATTGGTAACAATCAAAAACTCTGGAAGGTCCAAAATCAAAAATCGAAAAAAATCCTTCAAGGGTTCGTCGTCTGTGATCAATATGAAAGTGACGAACTATTTTCACGAACCCTGTATTTATATGTCACGAACCTTTCCAGCGAACCATCTTGACGAACCATCTTGCGAACTATCTCCACGAACCCTAACTCACGAACTATCATCACGAACCTTATCAACGAACCATCTCAGTGAATCTTACCAACGAACTATTCAACGAACCTTACCAACGAACTATATCAGCGAACCTTACTAACGAACTATTCAACGAACCTTCTCAAAACATGATTTTTCTTTTAAAATCCAAGACAAAATTCATATTTAATTGTTCCAAAGTCAAACAAATAATCAAACATTATCAATTTAACATCAGATTTTTTAAAAATAAAATCTTTTTGAATTTTTTTTAAAAAATTTTAAAACAATTAAAATGCAATCTAACAAATTAACTAAAAAAATCTTTTTGTTTGAGAAAGATTCAGACATGAGATCATATTATATTACAATTTTCAACATATCTGTTTATATTATATAACAATTATTTGTAAATTACAAGCCTATAATGATTGTTAATATATTTCTCCTTTTAAATTTAATTACTTAGTAAAGAAATCAGTTTAAACAAAATTATCAAACATTTTATAATAATCCAATTACTTGAACACATCCCCAATTTGTGAATAATTATTCAAACATAAATGTTCTCAAACTTATAATATCAATTATACCTAGTCTGATCATGCAAAAATAAAGCAGAATTTCTTTTTGAAAATAACAAATAGAAAAACAATTTGAATTTGTTCAAGATCATGGAATCAAGGTTGATACTTACGTATACTCAAATGATCCAGAAAATGAACTAAACAATAATTTAAGTTTAAGATTTAACAATCAGTTCGATATTCACATATACACATAGATTGTCCAAATCTTAAACAAAACCAAGAAAAACAAATTTGAATTGTCTAAAGCTAACACAATCAGGTCGATACGTAAGTATACACAAAGAATGTATCAGCTTTAAACTAAAATAAAAGAAAAAATCAAATCAGAATTTCTTTATTAAAAAAATTAAAGACATGATCAACTAGAAATTTTACTTTATGTTCAAGAAACATTTTGTCAGAAAATTACCACTCTTTTAGGACAAAACTAAGTACTGCATTCTAAGCATTTGTTTCTTATAAAACATTATCAAAAATTTATTCAAACTTATCTTTACTAAGTTATAAACCTATCAACACATCATTTATAGTACTTGTAATTATTTTATAAATTTTAATAATACAAACAGATATATTTCCAAATGTAAATAATGTACTATCATTTCTCACATAAACAAATCAATTTCTCAGATTTTTAATTTTTTTTCTTGTTTTTGTGTTTTTGATTTTTTAATGTTTTTGTATTTTCTAAAACTATTCTCCCCCTAAAAACTAAAACACAAAAAAATGAATAAAAATCTGATGTTATTTCAATAAATTTGATTATGAAGGAATTTGAGTCTTGATTACCTCACCCATAACCCTGATTCCATTTAATTTGAGTAAGTACTCAAAACGTTGTTTATCAAATGCTTTGGTGAGAAGGTCTGCCCTTTGCTCGTTTGTGTGTATCTTCACAACATCAATCAGTTTCTTTTCATAACAGTCTCGTATGAAATGAAACCGAATATCAATATGTTTTGAACGTGAATGATACACTGGATTTTTGGTAATCGCAATCGCAGCCTCATTGTCGACATGAATCGGGGTAGTTAGGAAATTAAGTCCATAGTCTCGCATCTGTTGTTGTATCCACAAAACTTGGGAACAACAACTGGCAGCTGCTACATATTCAGCTTCACATGTAGATGTAGCAACAGAAGTCTGTTTCTTGCACTGCCATGATACTAACCTCTCCCCCAAAAATTGAGCACCTCCAGTAGTTGATTTGGAGTCAGTTTTACATCCTCCATAGTCTGAATCACTGTAAGCATGAAAGGAGTAATTATCATCCTTAGGATACCACAGACCGGTGTCTGGAGTACCCTTCAGATAACGTAAAATCCTCTTGACTGCAATCAGATGAGAAACCTTTGGTTTTGATTGATATCGAGCACAGATACTTGTAGCAAATACAATATCTGGTCGAGATGCAGTCAAATACATTAAGCTCCCAATCATTCCACGATATAATGTAGCATCAATTATCTCCCCCTTAATATCCGGCTCAATCCCGTGATTGGGCTGGATGGGCGTGGAAATGGGTTTACAATCAAGCATGCTAAACCGTTTTAGCACATCTTGAATGTATTTGGTCTGATGGATAAAAATACCATCATCAGACTGATCAACTTGTAAACCCAAAAAGAACTTAATGTCAGACATAGCACTCATCTCAAACTTCTCAATCATAACCTGCTTAAATTCTAAACACATCTGCTCATCGGTAGATCCAAAGATGATGTCATCCACATAGATCTGAACAAGGAGAATGTCCTTGCCCTTTTCCCGATAAAACAGAGTTTTGTCTATCTGACCCCTATTGAACCCGTGTTCAATAAGATGAGTCGAGAGGGTCTCATACCAAGCTCGAGGAGCTTGATGAAGACCGTACAGTGCTTTGTCAAGGAAATAGACCTGATCCCGGTGGATAGGATCCTCAAAGCTCGGTGGCTGACAAACATACACTGTCTCCTTCAATGATCCATAAAGGAATGCAGACTTGACATCCAACTGGTATACTTTGAACTTCTTGTGGGCAGCAAAAGATAGAAATAATCTAATCGCTTCAAGCCGCGCCACAGGTGCAAAAACCTCGTCATAATCAATTCCTTCTATTTGTCTGAACCCTTGGACAACCAAACGAGCCTTGTTTCGAACAATCACGCCTCTATCGTCTCGCTTGCACTTCAACACCCACCTGGTGCCAATCTTCTTTTCACCTTTTCGTAAATCTACCAAATGCCATACTCCAAGTTTCTGAAACTGATTAAGCTCCTCTTGCATGGCCTCCACCCAGGCAGGCTCACGCAGGGCTTCAGTTACAGATTTAGGTTCAATCTGAGAAACGAATGCATAATGCATCCATAACTCTTGAATCCCATGATTTCGCTCCAGCTCAACGTACAAACTCTCCACGTTTGTAACTTGCCTTCTCGTCTGTACTCCAACAGATGGATCTCCAATAATCTGCTTCACAGGGTGATTCACATGGACTCTAGACACTGGCACTTGCGGTACTCCAACTCCATGATCAAGATTTGTGATATCTTGTTCTTCGTTTTGATCTTGAGAAATTGCATCTTCAAAAATTTCTTGATCATCCTCCGATGTGTTAATGACTCAACAAACACAATTGGCTTAACAGTAGAAGTAGTCTTGACTGTGTGAGAACAACTATATATAGTAACAGAACCAGCGAACCTTAGGTTCGTGAGCCGAACCCTAAGGTTTGCTAAACGAACCTTTAGGTTTGACAGACGAACCTTATCAAGGTTATAGGTTCGCCGAACCTTTAGACAAAATAGGTTCGCCGAACCTGTCTAGGTTCGTGGGCCAAACGAACCTTGACAAACCTAGCCGAACCCTTTACAATTCAAAATAAATACAACTTTTGAATAGCAAATCATTTCAAATATGTACTAACAATTTATCATTGTATGCATGCTCGTATGATCATAATACGACAGGGATAACTAGGATGAATATGTTAGTATAACTTCATAACTCATTAACACAATAGAATAACATTGTTGTAAGATTATATTTTCCAACACTTAGTTATTCTTACAAGAAGAATCATTGAGATAATCACAGGTGAACATGATTAGAACAACGAAACACATGAATGATATGAAGATAATATAGCTTCATAATATCATTCAACACCAGAGTTAACTAAGTGTAATAAGACAAGTGCTTATAACACTTAGCTTACAACTCGGCACATATTACAAGATAACATGAAACAAGTATCATCCACCACCTGAGTCGACTAAGTGTAATAAGACTAGTTCTTATCACATCTTAGAGACAACAGGGTGACTATATGGAACAAAAAGGAATGATAATCATCATTCACACAACAATTAACATAATGTAATAAGACAAGTTCTTATTTAACTTTGTTAAAAACAACGAGAACATACAACAATGGGAACAAAAAACATTGATGAACACAATACAATTGATTACTATTGAACTGTCTGCATTATATTATTTCAATCATGCGCCATGTATTCAAGTTGATCATTGTAAGTCCCTTTCATAAATCGCTGACCAGTTAGTTTGATGTGACTAAACCGACGATAGCATAGTGGTACCATAGGTTTGACAAACCTCTAGCTTGTAGGGCTAGTATGTTGATCGTATTGATTCATTGGCCGGTAACGTATGACGGTGACAGGGCTGTTGGATATATGATGTCCGATCATCGATAATATCAACGTTGCTATCGGGGAACGATCCAAAGAGTTACACATTGGAAAATAGTAATGTGATTGTCTCTAAAATTTGTTTTAGACATATTCAATTTCACGAATTATATAAAGTGGTGTGTTATCACAAATAATAATAACATTGGGGAGTTAATTATTGTGATAATTAATTATAATTAAATTGATAAAGTTTAATTAGTTAAACTTTAGTCATTTATTTAAATATTGCTAACTAGTTGCTAGTTAGTAATATGGAGAGTAGTAATTAAATGGTTTAATTACTGAAAGGAAGTTAATTAAATTAAAAGAGTTTAATTTAAATTAACATGTGAAATAAAAGGTGGGAAACCAATTTTGAATTGGTAGTCAAAAGATCCTATTTTTATGGATCTAATCATTGACTTTAAAATGGTGGGAATTAATTTTGAATTGGTAAATTCAAAATTCCTAAAAAAGTGGATCTTCATTTGACTATAAATGGAGATCCAACCTACCACTTTTTGATACACAATTTCTTTCACTCACTCTCCCACTCCTCCTCTTGGTGGTCGAAACCCATCCCCCCTCCTCTTGGATTTTCGGCCAAAGCACCACCACCATACCCGAACCACCAAGGGTGGTTTTGGAGTACGCGGTTGTTACGGTGATACGCGATAGAGATCGTGGTTTGTGATTCAAGTCATCTAGCGAGACTACTATCGAATCCAAGGTGTGTTTTTGGAGATTCTTCATTGAGGTCAATTCTAAACACCCTATGGTTGTTTTGTTTATTCGTATGTAACTGGATTCCTTGTTTTGGGAATTTTGTTTATGAAACAAAATGTGTAACCTAATTGCTCCCGCAATCGTAAAATCTGATTTTATAATTAATATGATTAATTAAAAACATTAAAAGGTTACTACAATTCCCAACAGTGGCATCAGAGCCGCTTTTACACGCGAATAAACATTTTGTAAATCGATCTTGTGTTTTATTTGTCAAAAAAAAAAAAACGTTTTGTTTGACAAAAGATCAAGCCTTTGATTGTTTGATTGTGACTATGAATATTTGAGCCCTAGGTTTGACCCATTTGAATGCTTGTAATGTTTTGGTTTTTCATTTTGATTGGATGTATTTTTTACGGGTATTTGGACCCGATGTAATAGATTAGATTTTTATTTTTTTTTTTTGTAAATAGATATAATTTATTTATGTAACCGATCAAATGGATTTGAAGACCAAAATGAAGACATTCAAGGAGCATGAAGATAGAGATCTTGGACCAAGTGGGAGATTACAATCAAGGCATTGATTTGTAAACCCTAGACCTAATTCGGTTTACGTTTAATGGCTCAAACGAAACCGAATAAATTAGATTATGGCTCAAATCATAGTTATATATTTTTGTTGTTTGTGGTTGTGAATATTTAGGAAATATGAAACTAACAAAAACAAAATATTTGTCACAATTTTAAAAACAATAGTAAATATAAAAGGAGTATTATAATTACTATAAAGGCATTTAAATAAAAGGTTGTTTTATTTAAACGATAAAACAGATTATAAAATAAAAGTGCTTATTTTATAATAATATTTTAAAGTTGTTAGTTTAAAATCGGTTCGCGTAAACTACCGACTTTGATTAAAATAGGGTATATAAAATTAATCGAGTCGAGTGTTTGAAAGGAGTTTCAAGCAAACGCAAACCACATGTAAAATTGGATTTTACTAAAAGAAATTGCACGACTTGTTTCATGCTACAAGTCGTCCAATATGTTTTTGACCCGAATGGTAAATAAACATAAAAGAAATCCCAATTATTAAAAACGGATATTCTGCACCATCCTTAATGAGTAACACTTTAACCAATTTAACCGAACCCTCGGTGTTAGAGATTTACCCTGCATCCGGGCACACAGTTTTGGTAAAAGGGAAAATTGCGATTCTAAGTTACTTAGGCCGGTTTTTCGGTTACAAATTAAGGAGGAATATCACTTAAAGTGTTAAGTAGGTGCAGTTGGGGTTAAACGTACAAATGGTCGACTATACCCGTCAACCAGCCCCAAAACCGAGAGTTGTGTGGAGACACAATTGGTAATCGTTACCTACCTGTCTAGTCATAACAATGGAGAGTGCTAAAGCCATTCATTGATTATAACAAAGCAGGATCTCATTCCTAATAAAATATTTATGTATGGGTCATAATATAATTAGGACAAGCATGAAAATACTAAATTCGATAATGTTGAAATTTGTAGATGTCTGCTGATGCAAACTCCACTAATTCCTCGTTTACTCTTAAGTCTATCCTTGAGAAGGATAAGCTCAACAACTCCAACTTCATAGATTTGTATCGTAACCTAAGAATTGTTCTCAGGGTCGACAACAAGTTGTATGTCCTTGAGACACCAATCCCAGAAGAACCTGTGAATGCTACGGGTGCAGCCCGTAAAGCCTATGAAAAACATATAGATGATTCTGTCAAGGTTTCGTGCTTGATGCTTGCTTCGACGATTCCAGAACTCCAAAAGAGTCTGGAACACATGAAGGCATATGAAATGATTTAGCATCTGTTGGAAATGTTTCAGCAACACAGTCGACATGAACGCTTTGAAGTGATAAGATCACTCTTAGGTTGTCACATGCAAAAAGGTTATTCGGTTAGTACTCATGTACTAAAGATGGAGGGTTTCATTGATCATCTAGCACATCTTGAGTGTCCACTGACAAATGAATTAGCTGGGGATATTATCCTCAATACATTGCCAAAGTCATATGACCAGTTTACTTTGAACTATAATATGAATGCTTGGAACAAGACTATCCCAGAGTTGCATATGATGCTTAAAACTGCTGAGATGAATATACCAGGCTCTAACAATGATGGTTCAGTGCTGATGATCTAAGGGGGTCGAGTTGAGAAATCCAAAGGTAAGGACAAGAAGAGCATGAAAGGTAAGGGCAAAGGCAAGGTTGTTGCCAAGAACAAACCTCTAAAGGATGCCAAATGCTTTCATTGTGATGAAACTAGGCATTGGAGGAGAAACTGCCCAAAATACCTAACTGAGACAAAGCAGAAGAAGGGTTATACTGCAAGCACCTCAGGTATTTTCGTTATGGAAATCATCTCTTTTTCTAGCAAATCTTGGGTGTTTAACACCGAATGTGGTTCTCACATATGCGATGATTTGCAGGGAATAAGGAAGGTTAGGAAACTGAAAATCGGCGACCTGGAACTCCATGTGGGAAATGGACAGAAGGTTGCAGTCAAGGCAGTAGGAGAATACGTTCTTTTACTACCTAATGGTTTAGAACTTGTTTTGAACAATGTTTGTTTTATTCCTAGTTTGACTAGGAATATAGTTTCAGTTTCAGCTTTGTGTGAACATGGCTTTAAGTATGCTTTTAATGACAATGGTTATTTTTCTACATATTTGAATGGTGTGTTTTATTTTGATGCAAAGCCTCATAATGGAATCTATGAGATAGATGTCCATGCTAATAACGAAATATACAATATATCCAATAAACGTATGAAATTGGATTTCAATGATACGTACTTATGGCATTGTAGGCTTGGACACATTAACAAGAATCGCATGAAGAAAATCCAAACCTCAGGAATATTAGATTCAAATGGTTCAGAATCTTTTGATGAAGGCGAATCATGTATAAGTGGAAAGTTGACTAAACAACCCTTTAAAGGGAATAGTCAAAAAGCCAAAGATCTACTTGAGATAATACATTCAGATGTATGTGGTCCATTCAGAACCACTGCCAGAAATGGAGAGAGATACTTTGTTACATTTACTGATGATTTCAGTAGATATGGGTACGTTTATCTTATGAAGCATAAACATGAAACGTTTGAAATGTTCAAGTGATACCAAAACGAAGTACAAAATCAGTTAGGTAGAACGATTAAGATACTTCGATCGGATCGAGGAGGTGAATATCTTAGTCAAAAATTTGATGAACATCGGACAAATTGTGGAATTGTTTCACAACTTACTCCCCATGGAACACCACAGTTAAACGGTGTGTCTAAAAGGAGAAATCAAACTCTATTAGATATGGTTCGATCAATGATGTGTCGTACAAACTTACCTCACTCCTTTTGGAGTTTTGCTCTTGAAACCGCCGCACGAATTGTTAAATTAGCTCCAACAAAAAAGGTTGAAAAGACACCATATGAGATATGGCATGGGAACAAACCCAATGTGTCTTATCTTAAGGTAGGGGGATGTAACGCGTATGTTACACAAGAGTCTCAAGACAAACTAGATCCCCGAGGCGATAAAGTTGTTTTCATCGGATACCCTGAGACAATCGGTTATTATTTCTACAATCCCAATGAAAATAGTGTTTTCATTAAGAGGAGAGCTACCTTTTTGGAAAATGAACTGTTAGCTAGAGGGATTGGAGAAAATAATGTGGATTTAGATGAAATCCGTGAATCTCAAATAACCGATACACTAGCTAGTACATCCAGACAACATAGTGATGTTGAACTTGAATCTAAAAGGTCTCAAGAGATGGATATAACTCCAAGCATCTGTAGAAGTACTAGAAATCGACATGAGCCTGATAGATATATTGGACTTCATGAAAATGTCGACAGCTTGATTGTTGATCAAGCTGAACCTACTTCTTACAAAGATGCCATTATGGATTCGGAATCCACAAAATGGCAACATGCTATGAATGCAGAGATGCAATCCATGTATGAACACCATGTATGGGACTTGGTTGAACTTCCTCCCGAGTGTCGGACTGTAGGATGTAAATGGATCTTCAAACGGAAGACCGACATGGATGGAAATGTACAAACCTACAAAGCTAGGCTAGTAGCAAAAGGTTTCACACAAACTCAAGCTGTTGATTTTGAAGAAACCTTTTCACCAGTAGCCATGCTTAAATCAATTAGAATCTTATTAGCCATAGCTGCACATTATGACTATGAAATAGGGCAAATGGATGTCAAAACCGCATTTCTAAATGGACATCTTACTGAAGATGTCTATATGGTGCAACCTGAAGGTTTTGTAGATACAAAGAATTCTAATTAGGTTTGTAAGTTGAATAAGTCCATTTATGGACTAGAACAAGCATCTCGGAGTTGGAATATTCGTTTTGATCAAAAAATCAAAGAGTTTGGTTTTATCAAGAACGAAGACGAACATTGTGTTTACAAGAAGGCTAGTGGGAGCTATGTTACCTTTCTGATCTTGTATGTGGATGACATACTGATCATTGGAAACAATATACCTATGCTAAAAGATGTAAAATCTTTGTTAAGTAAATGTTTCGCAATGAAAGATCTTGGCGATGCCGCTTATATTCTGGGAATAAAAATCTATAGAGATAGATCTAGACGACTCGTTGGGTTAAGTCAAAGTACATACATTGATAAAGTTCTTAAACGTTTTTCAACGCAAGATTCCAAGAGATGAACCTTACCCATGGCACATGGTACAATACTTAGTAGTAGTCAATCTCCTAAAACTAATGAGGAGAAGAAGAAAATGGAAAGAGTTCCATATGCTTCTGCAATTGGTTCAACTATGTATGCCATGTTATGTACTAGACCCGATGTATCATTTGCCTTGAGTATAACTAGTAGATACCAGCAAAATCCTGGGGAAAGTCATTGGGCTGCTGTGAAGAACAAATTATAGTACTTGCGAATAACTAAATATATGTTCTTGATCTATGGAGGAATGGAAGAAGAGCTGACTGTAAGGTGTTACACAGACGCTAGCTTCCAAACAGATCGAGATGATTCTCGATGACAATCAGGGTATGTGTTTACCCTCAATGGTGGAGCTATCACTTGGAGGAGCTCGAAACAAAGTGTTGTTGCTCAATCCACGACAGAGTCTGAATACATTGCTGCTTCGGAAGCTGCAAAAGAAGCTGCTTGGATGAAGAAATATATTACTGATCTCGGTGTGGTTCTTAGTATTAAGAAACCAATAGAGATTATATGACAACACTGGTGCCATTGCTCAGGCAAAGGAACCAAGGTCACATCATAGGTCAAAGCACATACTCAGACACTTTCACTACATTAGGGAAGTAGTGGAAAGAGGAAACATCAAGATAGACAAAATTCACACATATCAAAATCTAGCGGATCCCTTTACTAAGCCTATGCCTATGTCTAAACACGAGGAGCATGTTGAGAAGATAGGTCTTAGGTTTGCTAGTGATTGGATTTGATCTGTATTTAGTATTTGGGTGCATTCGAAATAAAGTTACATTGGATATTTATTTTGATTTAATGGTTAAATGCATAATAAATATTGTTTCTTTATTCGATATTTTGTACGTTTTAGTATCCTTGAATATGGTATTCTAAATGTCCGTAGTCGATCAGATTCATGGGAATCAATCTAAATTAAGACTACTTGAATGCTTGGTTAGTTGATAAGATAAAAGCTCAAAGGGTTGAGGACCAAGATTCATGGACATACATTAGAGAATGATGTCGGACGTAACTCGTTTCAAAATATTCTTCATGGATCATTGTCATAAGAAGTTTTGAATATGGTATGATCTATACATATCCTTAGACCTAAGGAGCATATTAGAACTGACATTAGTCTAAGTTCGTTCTTTGATCTTATCTAACGTTGTTCTGAAAATGGGCGGTAATAAGGATATTTGATTGGGAATGGTTCTGAAACTAAGTGGGAGTTGCATGCTGCCGAAGGGATTCTATACTCTTATATGATTAAGAGATGATATTCTGGCGCCCTCGTTAATTTAAACTGGTGTAAATGCATGGCCGTGCTCAAACTAAGAGTAGTTTGTTAGACCATTTTAAATTGGTGAACGAGAATCAGAATGTTTGAACAACATATGAGAATGAAATATGATCCATGTCTCATGTTCAAAGAATATCAATTAGAAAGGATATATAGATAAAGGTTACCATGGCTATAATTTTAGTTAAGTAATGGGTTACTTGAACTAAAAGTTTAGTTGACTTTAGAAGTCATACCCTGCTAGGGCAGCGCAATGCAGCTAGGTGTCCAACACTGTCTACGTTGAATGAATGATGCGATAAATCGTCCAAGTGGGAGTCTGTTGGATATATGATGTTCGATCATCGATAATATCAACGTTGCTATCGGGGTACGATCCAAAGAGTTACACTTTGGAAGATAGTAATGTGATTGTGTCTAAAATTTGTTTTAGACATATTCAATTTCACGAATTATATAAAGTGGTGTGTTATTATTATTTGTGAAATAATAATAACATTGGAGAGTTAATTATTGTGATAATTAATTATAATTAAATTGATAAAGTTTAATTAGTTAAACTTTAGTCATTTATTTAAATATTGCTAACTAGTTGCTAGTTAGTAATATGGAGAGTAGTAATTAAATGGTTTAATTATTAAAAGGAAGTTAATTAAATTAAAAGAGTTTAATTTAAATTAACATGTGAAATAAAAGGTGGGAAACCAATTTTGAATTGGTAGTCAAAAGATCCTATTTTTATGGATCTAATCTTTGACTTTAAAATGGTGGGAATTAATTTTGAATTGGTAAATTCAAAATTCCTAGAAAAGTGGATCTTCATTTGACTATAAATGGAGATCCAACCTACCACTTTTTGATACACAATTTCTTTCACCCACTCTCCCACTCCTCCTCTTGGTGGTCGAAACCCATCCCCTCTCCTCTTGGATTTTCAGCCAAAGCACCACCACCCACCACCACCATAGCCGAACCACCAAGGGTGGTTTTGGAGTATGCGGTTGTTACGGTGATACGCGATAGAGATCGTGGTTTGTGATTCAAGTCATCTAGCGAGACTACTATCGAATCCAAGGTGTGTTTTTGGAGATTCTTCATTGAGGTCAATTCTAAACACCCTATGGTTGTTTTGTTTATTCGTCGTATGTAACTGGATTCCTTGTTTTGGGAATTTTGTTTATGAAACAAAATGTGTAACCTAATCGCTTCCGCTATCGTAAAATCTGATTTTATATTTAATATGATTAATTAAAGACTTTATAAAGTTTCTACAATTCCCAACAAAGGCTACTCAAGTCAGGGTCTGGGAAGCGACACATGGTGATATTAATCTGCAGTTATAATTGTAATTAATCCATCGCTTCTTGTTGACTAGTAGATTGAAGAATTTATTTTCTCTCATGTCATAATACTAGAAATAGTTCGATGAGGACTATGGTAATACAAGGTGGTAGAGGTAAATCGGATGCATTGTAATCTGATTACGTTAGGATTGCAATGGATTCCTTTTAGGTTCTATGCATTTCAAGTTGAGAACAAAATATCAAATGGTTAACTAACACTCTTATATTATTAAAAGTGATTAACCTTTAACCCCACAAGTAATAGAATAATACAAGGATCATATTAAATTAATCTTATATCCTTAATACACAAAGGGTTTATCAATACTTCGGTTTGATAACTAAACCCCTATTATTATATTACTCTACATATGATACAACAGGTGATTAACAAACGGGATGAACAGGTGAAATGGAAATGGATATTTGTAGTTGTGTTGCAATTAGTGTGGAGTTCTTTTAGTTATGTGGTGGGATGTTGGTTGGGGCTTGTTCCCCTACATATTCCCTATATATAAGCATAACTATTAGGATGAGATATTACTTGTAAATATAACTATGGAGAGGCCATTGTGTGAACAGGTGAATTAAACATACTACAAGCAACTTGTGTGCTAATGTGATTGTGTATGCGAATAATACAAGGTTTTCAATTATCAAACTTATGAACTCACCAACCTAGTGTTGACTTTGTTTAAATGCATGTTTTCTCAGGTGACGAACAAGTTTAGTCATCAGATATCAAGAACATAGCTAGTGGACTTTTAGAAGACCTAGCTACATTTTGTGTGATCATACTTTTGGAATGACAAAATAGTGAATCATTTTTTGTATATCTTGTACAGATACAAGATATAAAATCATTGATTCTTTTGATTAGATATACTTAGTTAAATTTGAGGAAAAAAATGTAATTTAACTTTTTAATTCTATTTCATTGTCATGTTAGCATTTCTCAGTTATATATCATGGGCTATGTAATCAATCTGATCATTTCGATTATCAAACGATATCACGCCCCGGGAACCTTCCGCCCGACGGGAAAGTCGATCTAGCCCGCCGGCTCGGGGTGTGACATCATCAGATGATGTCACTATTTTAACAACCTTTTTCAAATTCCTTTTGTTATCAAAAAATTTCTTTTGCTGACTCTTTTCTTCTTTTACCCAGACACATTCAGGATCAAACTTTCTGAGGACTCTCATTTCCTCCTCACTAGGTTTCACTTTCCAAGGACTCCCACCAGACTTGATCACCCGACTGTCATTGACTAAACTCTTCCTGATCTTATGATTTGGACAGTTTGCAGAAATATGTCCTTTTCCACTACAAGTAAAACACTGTCGTGTTTCTCTAGGAGTAAAGGACCTAAATCTGTTACAAATATCCAAATCACAATCAGCAATGTTAGTGCATTTTCTGTGTGAAAGCTGCATTTATTGTGTGAACCTCGCTTGTTGTATATGAAATCACAATCTGTTGTATATGATTAAGGGTTCGGCTAAAGATCCAAGAAGGTTCGGCTATGATTGATGGCTAAAAGGTTTGGTGCTCACATGTTTTAAGGTTCAGCAAACCTATGAAACCTATATATAGGTAGACTTTTGAAGACTTGGGACTTAGAGCTTACAATTCACACACACAAAGTCAAATCCTCTCTCAAGCTCAAGATCAAGACTCTCTTCATCTTTATTTATTTTGATCGTTCAAGTGTTGTATTTTCACGTTTATTGTTTGTAAACACTTGGATATCGATGAAGAATTCAGATTCATGATCTATTACATTGTCATTGTTGATTCAAATCTAGTTGTAAACGGATTCCGCACGTTTATGATCGAATCGTAGAATTTCGTGATTGATTCTTCAAATCTATAGTGGTATCAGAGAATTAGGCTCTATTCTACGACTATTTGGACATCAATTTCAAGTATTTTGATCAGAAAATTCATCATCTTGGAGGTGTTCTTGAAGTTCTTCACGTTTTTGTCAACAAAAAGCCAGATCTACGAAAAATTATCAACTTTTTGCAAGTTTTGATCCTATAGAAAGATGCGCCTCGAAAAAACGAAGATTTTGACTACTCATAGGCCTTCTAACTCCAAAAAATGAAGATTTTAGAGCCATTTTTGTGAAGTTCAGATCTGTTCGTTCGATCAGACGAACCTTAGAGACGAACCTACATAGGTTCGTGAGAATTCAAAAGGTTCGTGAGAAATAGGTTCGTGAGAAATAGGTTCGTGGGAACCTCTAGGTTCGTCAAAACCTTCTTAGGTTCGTCAAAAACTTTCATAGGTTTGTCAAAACCTTCATAGGTTCGTTCAAAACCTTCATAGGTTCGTGAAAACCTCAATAGGTTCGTGAAAACCTCAAAAGGTTCGTGAAAAGGTTTGGGAGAACCTCCAATAGGTTTGTTCGAAGAGTTTTGCAAGAAATATACCATTTTAAAAGTTCAAGTAAACCTTGTTTACCTATTTTGGGCCTTCCAGATCATTTGGGATAGGTTTCAAGACCTAATTCGGACGTTAAGACAAGGTTTGAGCTGTTTTGTTTTGAGAGGTTAAACTTTGATGTTCTGAACATAAAAGTTAAATATGACACACAAGAACTGGAACGTAGAATGGTTGACTAACAATGGACTTGTGTTGGACAATTTGGACAATTATCCTAACTGAAGATCCACATTCGAAACGTTTATTGCTAAAGCGGATGAAAATTATCAGAAGTTATTATACAGTCAATACAAGAAACCATGTCTGAAATCAAAGGATAATTTTGGGACATCGAAACTGAATGAAGATCAATTGTTTGAATTTAATCAAGAAAGAGAATTGTGTGAATTGTTTTCGGTGATCATTTCTGAAGATATTAAGAAAACTGATTTTGAACAAATGCCACATTCATGTGCAAAGTGGAGTTTGTTACAACTTGCATATAACAATCATGTTGCAAAGAAGATCAAGGACGCTTATGATCGTCTTCTACCATTTATGCAAGAATTGAAATATTTTCAGTTTGATATTACTGATGGGCAAATCGTTGAGAAGTTTACGCAATTCTTAACTTATTGATGGAGTGATTTTGTTGAAAGAATGAAGGAAACAGAAGTTATTCATCATGTCACATTAATAAACTTCAAAGATGTGGTTGATAAAATGGAATCGGAGATAAGACGAACCGGAAAATGGATTGTGAAAATTGTTGATTTCTCGTGGATTGATGAACAAAGAAACATGTTAAAGGCAAGTATGAGTGTTGAGAAAGAAAAAGAAGATGTTGATGGAGGAACAGAAGATGAACTTGAAATGTCTAAAGATAGCAAACAGATGAATGAAGTTGTAGATAAGAGATGTAATGTAACTGAACATACACACATTCTTGATGATTCTGATATCAAAAGTGAGATGAAGAAGTCTGAAGATGATGTTTTGAAGTCAAAGGATGAAACTTCAAGTGTTGAAGTGGTGTCAACAGAGGATGAGAGTGTTTATGAGGTTGCCTCTGATAATATGTCTGAAACAAATAACAAAAATATTAAAGATTATTGTCATACCATTTCAGATAAAGAGGTAAGTTCAGGTAAGTTTTCTAACCTTTCATACTCTAAATGTTTAAATCTTAAGGGAAAGTCTCCAATTTGTGCTGATAACAACATTCCTCCGATCATTGAAGATTGTACTTTAGAGGAATTTGATGAGGAGACATTGTATAGATGTGGGTTGATGGATGTACATAAGGATTATGATGATTCTCACAATAATATCTTTGATGATGTGAAACCATGTGTTTCAAATTCTACATCATCATCCAAAAAGAAAGTTTCTTTCAAAACCCAATTGGTTGAAATTAAATAATTTTCAAAGAACAAAAACAAGAAATTTTCAAAACAAAATGGTTTTTCAAGTTACAAACCTAAAAGTCAAATTCAATCAAAATGGGTTGTGAAATCATCATGTGCATCAAATAAAGTGGAATCAAAGTGTGATACTTCAAAGTCTTGGATCAAAGACAAGATTTCACTAAGTCCCACAAGATGTGAAAAGTTGAACTTTGAGTTTCCCACAAGTAGTAAGAAGTCACGTTTGACTTATATTGGTTCAACAAGGAATCAAAGACTGGTTTATGGTTCACCAGTGACAAATCACCAAAACCATAGGTTGGTGCAAAACTATTCTCCTAGGTTTGTGGAGAGGAGAATATGTTTTAAGTGTGGAACAAGAGGGCATATTATTGCTAATTGTCCTTATCTGTGTGAGTTACAAGGACAAGTTAGTAATGCCAAGTCTTGTGTCACAGAGGTTTCAAAGTTCATTCCTAAAAGACAAAAAATGCCAAATCAAAACAAGGAAGAACTTGTGAAAGCCTCGGATGAAAAAAAGTTGAAACTTTCAAAACCTTTAATGACTAATTTGGTGTTTAACAATAATGTGGTGATTCAAGATAAGTATTATCGTAAGAATGCACTTGAACATGAACAGTTGTGGATACCAAAAACAAACAAAGTTTCAAACGAAACTTCATTAGTTTCAACTGGAAAATGGATTAAATTTCGGTATATGGATTTTCATGGAAAACTCAAGACCTCAAAGGCTTGGGTGACCAAAGCTATGTAATGGTTTGTGAGTGTGTGTAGGAGGATTTCAAGAGGACCTATCAATTGGATGAGAGCTCATTGATAGTGGAACTTCCTGGCGTGTATTTGGTAAAATTGTTCTAATTCTTTAAATGTCATATTATTCTGGAGAATTTGACAGGTTTGGAATTACATTGTCTTATTTTCTTGATGTTTTCAAGTCAGATTGATCATAATGTTTTACAAATATGGTAAATCATATCGGTTGTCAATTTTCCGGGAATTTTGATCTTTTATGTACTTATAAAATTCTAAAAATCAAAAAGATTTTCATTTTTAGCATTTTAGGGGGAGTAAAAAAATCAAAAACAATATAAAATTAGAAAATTGAGAAATTGATCCGACCTTTGAGATATGATTGTACATTGTAGCATTCTGAAACTTACTTGTATCATACAAGATCTAATACAAAGTGATCACAATGCACCCTGTATGATATGTTGGTAGGTCTTTCACTTAATTGTGATTTCTGTAGACTAATGCCATAATCATTCTTTGTGGGACACATTACTTAGAATACAGTGTTTGATCTTTGTCCTAAGTGAGTGGCCATTTGCCTCAGTGATTGCTAATTGTATTAGTACATATATTAGTTTGATCATGTGTTTCTTTTTCAAAAGAAATTCTGAGTTCATTTTTTTCTTTTATTTTAGTTCAAAACATGGACATTCTCTGTGCATACTTGCGTATCGATCTGATTGTTATGTTTTGGACATTCTGCTTTTATTTTCTTGGTTTGTTTAGAACTTGGGCATTCTATGTGTATACGGAAGTATCAACCTGATTGCTAGGTTTTAAACTTAAATTATTTTTTGGTTCAATATCTTGGTTTCATCTGCGTATACGAAAGTATCAATCTTGTTACCGGATTTTGAACATTCTGTTTTATTTTACACTTTGTTATTTCACAAAAGATATTCTGCTTTATTTTTGCATGATCAAACTAATCAAGAATTTGAACTTATAATTTACAATGGCATCGCTGTTGGTTGATGTTTCACAAAGTGGGGATGTGTTCAAGTGAGTGGGGAACACAAAGTCTTGTGATTGGTTTTCATTAATCCAAATTCACAACAAGTGATAAGACTTAAAGTGGATCCATATACTGGCAATCGTCGTAAGCTTGTGCATCAAATAAATAAATATCATTAATAATCAACAAGTAACGCTGATGTATGATTACAATATGATCTCATGTTTGGATCTTTCTCATCAAAAACATATTTATTTTTTAGTTAGGATACAAATTTTGTAGGATTTTAGGATATACAATTTTGTAATTCATAGCTTTAGGGGGAGTTTATTCAAATCATTGAAAAATTCATAAAAATTTTCTTCTATTTTCTTTTAGACTATCCGATATGATTTACTAATTCTTTGTAAACACTATAATTGATTTACTGTTAATAAGTGACAAATAGAAATTGAAATTGTGATGAGGCATCTAGTATGATTACATGTGAAGCAAAAGATTTATTTTTGATTATGTATCAACTGATGCAGATGATAAGGGTGATGAAGATCTGTGTGATTGAAGATGTCACTGCAGTCCTCAGCAGGTGAATCTTGGAAAAAGAAAGACATAAGATGGAGACAGAGAGATTGAGATCAAGAGAGAGAATGAAGTGGAAACAAAGAGTCTAATGCTGTCTATACAACAAAATTTGATACAACAGCTACAACTGAAGGGGAATATGTAGATAAGGTTGTAGGGGATGCACATAAAGTTTGAGCATATACAACAGCAAAGTTCAAGGGGGAGTATGTTAGTGCATTTTCTGTGTGAAAGCTGCATTTATTGTGTGAACCTCGCTTGTTGTATATGAAATCACAGTCAGTTGTATATGATTAAGGGTTCGGCTAAAGATCCAAGAAGGTTCGGCTATGATTGATGGCTAAAAGGTTTGGTGCTCACATGTTTTAAGGTTC
Source organism: Mikania micrantha (assembly GCA_009363875.1). Lineage (NCBI taxonomy): Eukaryota > Viridiplantae > Streptophyta > Magnoliopsida > Asterales > Asteraceae > Mikania > Mikania micrantha. The sequence continues at coordinate 40,184,121 of CM018683.1, read as the reverse complement.
GGCAAACCTATGAAACCTATATATAGGTAGACTTTTGAAGACTTGGGACTTAGAGCTTACAATTCACACACACAAAGTCAAATCCTCTCTCAAGCGCAAGATCAAGACTCTCTTCATCTTTATTTATTTTGATCGTTCAAGTGTTGTATTTTCACGTTTATTGTTTGTAAACACTTGGATATCGATGAAGAATTCAGATTCATGATCTATTACATTGTCATTGTTGATTCAAATCTAGTTGTAAACGGATTCCGCACGTTTATGATCGAATCGTAGAATTTCGTGATTGATTCTTCAAATCTATAGTGGTATCAGAGAATTAGGCTCTATTCTACGACTATTTGGACATCAATTTCAAGTATTTTGATCAGAAAATTCATCATCTTGGAGGTGTTCTTGAAGTTCTTCACGTTTTTGTCAACAAAAAGCCAGATCTACGAAAAATTATCAACTTTTTGCAAGTTTTGATCCTATAGAAAGATGCGCCTCGAAAAAACGAAGATTTTGACTACTCATAGGCCTTCTAACTCCAAAAAATGAAGATTTTAGAGCCATTTTTGTGAAGTTCAGATCTGTTCGTTCGATCAGACGAACCTTAGAGACGAACCTACATAGGTTCGTGAGAATTCAAAAGGTTCGTGAGAAATAGGTTCGTGGGAACCTCTAGGTTCGTCAAAACCTTCTTAGGTTCGTCAAAAACTTTCATAGGTTTGTCAAAACCTTCATAGGTTCGTTCAAAACCTTCATAGGTTCGTGAAAACCTCAATAGGTTCGTGTAAACCTCAAAAGGTTCGTGAAAAGGTTTGGGAGAACCTCCAATAGGTTTGTTCGAAGAGTTTTGCAAGAAATATACCATTTTAAAAAGTTCAAGTAAACCTTGTTTACCTATTTTGGGCCTTCCAGATCATTTGGGATAGGTTTCAAGACCTAATTCGGACGTTAAGACAAGGTTTGAGCTGTTTTGTTTTGAGAGGTTAAACTTTGATGTTCTGAACATAAAAGTTAAATATGACACACAAGAACTGGAACGTAGAATGGTTGACTAACAATGGACTTGTGTTGGACAATTTGGACAATACACATTCGAAACGTTTATTGCTAAAGCGGATGAAAATTATCAGAAGTTATTATACAGTCAATACAAGAAACCATGTCTGAAATCAAAGGATAATTTTGGGACATCGAAACTGAATGAAGATCAATTGTTTGAATTTAATCAAGAAAGAGAATTGTGTGAATTGTTTTCGGTGATCATTTCTGAAGATATTAAGAAAACTGATTTTGAACAAATGCCACATTCATGTGCAAAGTGGAGTTTGTTACAACTTGCATATAACAAATCATGTTGCAAAGAAGATCAAGGACGCTTATGATCGTCTTCTACCATTTATGCAAGAATTGAAATATTTTCAGTTTGATATTACTGATGGGCAAATCGTTGAGAAGTTTACGCAATTCTTAACTTATCGATGGAGTGATTTTGTTGAAAGAATGAAGGAAACAGAAGTTATTCATCATGTCACATTAATAAACTTCAAAGATGTGGTTGATAAAATGGAATCGGAGATAAGACGAACCGGAAAATGGATTGTGAAAATTGTTGATTTCTCGTGGATTGATGAACAAAGAAACATGTTAAAGGCAAGTATGAGTGTTGAGAAAGAAAAAGAAGATGTTGATGGAGGAACAGAAGATGAACTTGAAATGTCTGAAGATAGCAAACAGATGAATGAAGTTGTAGATAAGAGATGTAATGTAACTGAACATACACACATTCTTGATGATTCTGATATCAAAAGTGAGATGAAGAAGTCTGAAGATGATGTTTTGAAGTCAAAGGATGAAACTTCAAGTGTTGAAGTGGTGTCAACAGAGGATGAGAGTGTTTATGAGGTTGCCTCTGATAATATGTCTGAAACAAATAACAACAATATTAAAGATTATTGTCATACCATTTCAGATAAAGAGGTAAGTTCAGGTAAGTTTTCTAACCTTTCATACTCTAAATGTTTAAATCTTAAGGGAAAGTCTCCAATTTGTGCTGATAACAACATTCCTCCGATCATTGAAGATTGTACTTTAGAGGAATTTGATGAGGAGACATTGTATAGATGTGGGTTGATGGATGTACATAAGGATTATGATGATTCTCACAATAATATCTTTGATGATGTGAAATTATGTGTTTCAAATTCTACATCATCATCCAAAAAGAAAGTTTCTTTCAAAACCCAATTGGTTGAAATTAAATAATTTTCAAAGAACAAAAACAAGAAATTTTCAAAACAAAATGGTTTTTCAAGTTACAAACCTAAAAGTCAAATTCAATCAAAATGGGTTGTGAAATCATCATGTGCATCAAATAAAGTGGAATCAAAGTGTGATACTTCAAAGTCTTGGATCAAAGACAAGATTTCACTAAGTCCCACAAGATGTGAAAAGTTGAACTTTGAGTTTCCCACAAGTAGTAAGAAGTCACGTTTGACTTATATTGGTTCAACAAGGAATCAAAGACTGGTTTATGGTTCACCAGTGACAAATCACCAAAACCATAGGTTGGTGCAAAACTATTCTCCTAGGTTTGTGGAGAGGAGAATATGTTTTAAGTGTGGAACAAGAGGGCATATTATTGCTAATTGTCCTTATCTGTGTGAGTTACAAGGACAAGTTAGTAATGCCAAGTCTTGTGTCACAGAGGTTTCAAAGTTCATTCCTAAAAGACAAAAAATGCCAAATCAAAACAAGGAAGAACTTGTGAAAGCCTCGGATGAAAAAAAGTTGAAACTTTCAAAACCTTTAATGACTAATTTGGTGTTTAACAATAATGTGGTGATTCAAGATAAGTATTATCGTAAGAATGCACTTGAACATGAACAGTTGTGGATACCAAAAACAAACAAAGTTTCAAACGAAACTTCATTAGTTTCAACTGGAAAATGGATTAAATTTCGGTATATGGATTTTCATGGAAAACTCAAGACCTCAAAGGCTTGGGTGACCAAAGCTATGTAATGGTTTGTGAGTGTGTGTAGGAGGATTTCAAGAGGACCTATCAATTGGATGAGAGCTCATTGATAGTGGAACTTCCTGGCGTGTATTTGGTAAAATTGTTCTAATTCTTTAACTGTCATATTATTCTGGAGAATTTGACAGGTTTGGAATTACATTGTCTTATTTTCTTGATGTTTTCAAGTCAGATTGATCATAATGTTTTACAAATATGGTAAATCATATCGGTTGTCAATTTTCCGGGAATTTTGATCTTTTATGTACTTAAAAAATTCTAAAAATCAAAAAGATTTTCATTTTTAGCATTTTAGGGGGAGTAAAAAAATCAAAAACAATATAAAATTAGAAAATTGAGAAATTGATCCGACCTTTGAGATATGATTGTACATTGTAGCATTCTGAAACTTACTTGTATCATACAAGATCTAATACAAAGTGATCACAATGCACCCTGTATGATATGTTGGTAGGTCTTTCACTTAATTGTGATTTCTGTAGACTAATGCCATAATCATTCTTTGTGGGACACATTACTTAGAATACAGTGTTTGATCTTTGTCCTAAGTGAGTGGCCATTTGCCTCAGTGATTGCTAATTGTATTAGTACATATATTAGTTTGATCATGTGTTTCTTTTTCAAAAGAAATTCTGAGTTCATTTTTTTCTTTTATTTTAGTTCAAAACATGGACATTCTCTGTGCATACTTGCGTATCGATCTGATTGTTATGTTTTGGACATTCTGCTTTTATTTTCTTGGTTTGTTTAGAACTTGGGCATTCTATGTGTATACGGAAGTATCAACCTGATTGCTAGGTTTTAAACTTAAATTATTTTTTGGTTCAATATCTTGGTTTCATCTGCGTATACGAAAGTATCAATCTTGTTACCGGATTTTGAACATTCTGTTTTATTTTACACTTTGTTATTTCACAAAAGATATTCTGCTTTATTTTTGCATGATCAAACTAATCAAGAATTTGAACTTATAATTTACAATGGCATCGCTGTTGGTTGATGTTTCACAAAGTGGGGATGTGTTCAAGTGAGTGGGGAACACAAAGTCTTGTGATTGGTTTTCATTAATCCAAATTCACAACAAGTGATAAGACTTAAAGTGGATCCATATACTGGCAATCGTCGTAAGCTTGTGCATCAAATAAATAAATATCATTAATAATCAACAAGTAACGCTGATGTATGATTACAATATGATCTCATGTTTGGATCTTTCTCATCAAAAACATATTTATTTTTTAGTTAGGATACAAATTTTGTAGGATTTTAGGATATACAATTTTGTAATTCATAGCTTTAGGGGGAGTTTATTCAAATCATTGAAAAATTCATAAAAATTTTCTTCTATTTTCTTTTAGACTATCCGATATGACTTACTAATTCTTTGTAAACACTATAATTGATTTACTGTTAATAAGTGACAAATAGAAATTGGAATTGTGATGAGGCATCTAGTATGATTACATGTGAAGCAAAAGATTTATTTTTGATTATGTATCAACTGATGCAGGTGATAAGGGTGATGAAGATCTGTGTGATTGAAGATGTCACTGCAGTCCTCAGCAGGTGAATCTTGGAAAAAGAAAGACATAAGATGGAGACAGAGAGATTGAGATCAAGAGAGAGAATGAAGTGGAAACAAAGAGTCTAATGCTGTCTATACAACAAAATTTGATACAACAGCTACAACTGAAGGGGAATATGTAGATAAGGTTGTAGGGGATGCACATAAAGTTTGAGCATATACAACAGCAAAGTTCAAGGGGGAGTATGTTAGTGCATTTTCTGTGTGAAAGCTGCATTTATTGTGTGAACCTCGCTTGTTGTATATGAAATCACAGTCAGTTGTATATGATTAAGGGTTCGGCTAAAGATCCAAGAAGGTTCGGCTATGATTGATGGCTAAAAGGTTTGGTGCTCACATGTTTTAAGGTTCGGCAAACCTATGAAACCTATATATAGGAAGACTTTTGAAGACTTGGGACTTAGAGCTTACAATTCACACACACAAAGTCAAATCCTCTCTCAAGCTCAAGATCAAGACTCTCTTCATCTTTATTTATTTTGATCGTTCAAGTGTTGTATTTTCACGTTTATTGTTTGTAAACACTTGGATATCGATGAAGAATTCAGATTCATGATCTATTACATTGTCATTGTTGATTCAAATCTAGTTGTAAACGGATTCCGCACGTTTATGATCGAATCGTAGAATTTCGTGATTGATTCTTCAAATCTATAGTGGTATCAGAGAATTAGGCTCTATTCTACGACTATTTGGACATCAATTTCAAGTATTTTGATCAGAAAATTCATCATCTTGGAGGTGTTCTTGAAGTTCTTCACGTTTTTGTCAACAAAAAGCCATATCTACGAAAAATTATCAACTTTTTGCAAGTTTTGATCCTATAGAAAGATGCGCCTCGAAAAAACGAAGATTTTGACTACTCATAGGCCTTCTAACTCCAAAAAATGAAGATTTTAGAGCCATTTTTGTGAAGTTCAGATCTGTTCGTTCGATCAGACGAACCTTAGAGACGAACCTACATAGGTTCGTGAGAATTCAAAAGGTTCGTGAGAAATAGGTTCGTGGGAACCTCTAGGTTCGTCAAAACCTTCTTAGGTTCGTCAAAAACTTTCATAGGTTTGTCAAAACCTTCATAGGTTCGTTCAAAACCTTCATAGGTTCGTGAAAACCTCAATAGGTTCGTGAAAACCTCAAAAGGTTCGTGAAAAGGTTTGGGAGAACCTCCAATAGGTTTGTTCGAAGAGTTTTGCAAGAAATATACCATTTTAAAAGTTCAAGTAAACCTTGTTTACCTATTTTGGGCCTTCCGGATCATTTGGGATAGGTTTCAAGACCTAATTCGGACGTTAAGACAAGGTTTGAGCTGTTTTGTTTTGAGAGGTTAAACTTTGATGTTCTGAACATAAAAGTTAAATATGACACACAAGAACTGGAACGTAGAATGGTTGACTAACAATGGACTTGTGTTGGACAATTTGGACAATTATCCTAACTGAAGATCCACATTCGAAACGTTTATTGCTAAAGCGGATGAAAATTATCAGAAGTTATTATACAGTCAATACAAGAAACCATGTCTGAAATCAAAGGATAATTTTGGGACATCGAAACTGAATGAAGATCAATTGTTTGAATTTAATCAAGAAAGAGAATTGTGTGAATTGTTTTCGGTGATCATTTCTGAAGATATTAAGAAAACTGATTTTGAACAAATGCCACATTCATGTGCAAAGTGGAGTTTGTTACAACTTGCATATAACAATCATGTTGCAAAGAAGATCAAGGACGCTTATGATCGTCTTCTACCATTTATGCAAGAATTGAAATATTTTCAGTTTGATATTACTGATGGGCAAATCGTTGAGAAGTTTACACAATTCTTACCTTATCGATGGAGTGATTTTGTTGAAAGAATGAAGGAAACAGAAGTTATTCATCATGTCACATTAATAATCTTCAAAGATGTGGTTGATAAAATGGAATCGGAGATAAGACGAACCGGAAAATGGATTGTGAAAATTGTTTATTTCTTGTGGATTGATGAACAAAGAAACATGTTAAAGGCAAGTATGAGTGTTGAGAAAGAAAAAGAAGATGTTGATGGAGGAACAGAAGATGAACTTGAAATGTCTGAAGATAGCAAACAGATGAATGAAGTTGTAGATAAGAGATGTAATGTAACTGAAGATACACATATTCTTGATGATTCTGATATCAAAAGTGAGATGAAGAAGTCTGAAGATGATGTTTTGAAGTCAAAGGATGAAACTTCAAGTGTTGAAGTGGTGTCAACAGAGGATGAGAGTGTTTATGAGGTTGCCTCTGATAATATGTCTGAAACAAATACCATCATTAGTGAAGATCATTGTCATACCATTTCAGATAAAGAGGTAAGTTCAAGTAAGTTTTCTAACCTTTCATGCTCTAAATGTACTTTAGAGGAATTTGATGAGGAGACATTGTACAGATGTGGGTTGATGGATGTACATAAGGATTATGATAATTCTCACAATAATATCTTTGATGATGTGAAACCATGTGTTTCAAATTCTGCATCATCATCCAAAAAGAAAGTATCTTTCAAAACCCCATTGAAAGATTTTTTTTTTGTCAAAAGACTCTTTGGTTTTAGTTCAACAAAACACTTAAATGAACTGAAAGATTTAGATGCAACAGATGTAGATGAAACGTTGTTCCTCAAACCAGTTGATTTTATCTTTGAATTATTCTTTTGATTTTGAAAAACCTTTGATTTTCCTTTATTTTCAACCCCAAACTTATTTACCTTTTCAACAACCTTGTTACCAACCTTGTTAACATCCTTGTCAACCTTTTCAGAAAACACATTTTGCTTTTGAAAAATACTACTAGACTCTCCTTTAAGTGTAGTAGAAGACTTACATACACCATAGGTTTGAGAGTAGTAGTTATTTTGGGTTTCTTCACTGGTTTGGAAACAAGATTGGGTTTGATCACCACTTTCTCAACTAGTATCATTGTTAGTGCATATTTGAAATGATTTGCTATTCAAAAGTTGTATTTATTTTGAATTGTAAAGGGTTCGGCTAGGTTTGTCAAGGTTCGTTTGGCCCACGAACCTAGACAGGTTCGGCGAACCTATTTTGTCTAAAGGTTCGGCGAACCTATAATCTTGATAAGGTTCGTCTGTCAAACCTAAAGGTTCGTTTAGCAAACCTTAGGGTTCGGCTCACGAACCTAAGGTTCGCTGGTTTTGGTACTATATATAGTTGTTTTGTTTGTTATTTCAGTAGACTTTTGCTGAGTGCTTTTAGAGATCTGCTGAAATTCTCTGTGTGAGAATTTTGTTAGTTTGAGTGATCTTGTAATCATTTGTTGATAATACAAGAAGTTTTTATTGAATTGCTTGTATTCTTGAGTTTTATACATATCAACTATGGATTCCGCACGTAGTAGATAGTTAGTAGAGCTTGTATTTCGATCCTGAACGGTTTCACCAAACCAACAGTGGTATCAGAGCGTTTGGTGAAGTTCTACACTACAAATTCAAGAATTTCAAGCAATTTGAAGATTTGAAGATATGAAGATCATCAATGGCTACTTTCTATTTTCTTTTTGACTGATTTTCTGGTGTTTGAGATTGTTTATATTGTCAATTGTTGTTGAACTACAAAAATTGAAGTTTTGGAAGTGTTTTGGTAAAGATTTGGAAGGATTTCTTGAATTTTTGGAAAGTTTCCCGCTCAAAAATTTCAAATTTGCGCTACAGGTTCGTTCCACGAACCTGTGATTTGCTGAAGACAAAGGTTCGCTGTTATTCTGAGTTTTCAGAGGGTTCGTTTGACAATTGGCTGAAGGTTCGGCAAGGCTCGTCAATATAGTTCGTTTGATAGTTCAGCAGAAGGTTCGCTGATTACTGTTCATAGTTCGGCTGAGGGTTCGGTTGAACTAAAGGTTCGTTAGTATTGAGAGTTCGTCTGTGCAAAGGTTCGTGAGTTTCAAAGATTCGCTGCTCAAAGGGTTCGCTGCTCAGAAGACAAATTTTGTCCATAGGTTCGGCTGAAGCAAAATTTAGTCCATAGGTTCGGCTGAAGGTTCGGCTGAGATAGAATTTTGTCTAAAGGTTCGTCTGAGGATCAGTTGAAGGTTCGGCTAGTTCAAAATCTGAAAAGGTTCGCTGCTTTCAAATTCAGAAATTATGTCTGACATGTACGCAGCTATGGCAAGTCAGAATACCAAACTTCAAAGCATTTTAATCAGTGAAACTGAAGTTGGCAGTACCAATAAAGTGCCAAAGTTATTGGATTTAGCTGATTATGATAACTGGAAAGGAAGATTTGAGACTCATCTTAATGGCACAGATACAAATTTATGGGAAAGGATTTTATCTCCTTATGAGAGACCAAGGGTAGTTGGAACTGATTTGTATCAACTCTTGGAAAGGTTAGATGTAGATGAAAGGAAGAAGTATGACTCAGAGAAGAAAGCTTACTGGTTATTAAGTCAAGCTATTCCAAATCAAATTTTGCATCAGTTTGATGAGCACAAGACTGCATACAGTTTGTGGAATGCATTGAAGGCCAGAGTTGAAGGAAATACAAATCTGAAGAAAATGAAAGCTACTGACATCAGAAAGGAGTTTGAAAATTTCAACATCATCGGAAATGAAACTCTAGATGCTTTGATTACTAGATACAGACATTTGTTGACTGAAGTAAGGAAATATGGCATTGAGTATACTGAAGATGAAAAGATAGATTGTTTAGCTGATGCATTGCCAGATAAGTGGAATTCTTTGGTGCTGATATTGAGAGAAAATCTACCTGGATTGACTTTGGTAGAATTTATTCAGAAACTGGAGGAACAAGAAATGAAGGACAAACGTAAAGCAAGAAGAGTAAATGTCACTCAAGATCCTTCTTTATATGGTGGTTCAGTTGTTACACCTCCTGCTGCGTCTGCAAAAATACAGACTGCTTTTGTGTCTAGAACTTCTGAAACTACTCAAAGTTCTTCTGTACCTTCAAGTTCTAGTTCACATTGTCCGATTAATGAGAAAAAGTCTGAATCTGCATCACCACCAATACAGCTGAATACTGCAAATTTGGGAAAAGTAACAGTTGAAGCAGTAAAAGATCACATGTCTATTTTATCATGTGTAGTGAGTGCATATGATGAGCAAGTAGCTGGAAGAATTGGAAATGCCAATTTGACTTTTGAAGACTATGCTCAGATAGATGAGGATGAGATGGAGCTAATAGATACTCAGTGGGCGTTGGCGAGTGTTATTCGCAGAATTAACAGATATGAGAAGAAAACTGGGAAGAAATTTACTTTTGACCGGAACACAAAGTTTGGATTTAATCCAAAATCAACACAGTGTTATAACTGTGGTGAACACGGTCATTTTGCAAGAGAATGTAAGAATCCCAAGAAGCAGGGAAATTTGAATCCTTTCAAGCCTAAGGAAGAATATCAGAAAAAGAAAGAGAAAACTGAGGAATCAACGTCTAAAGCACTTGTGAGTCAAGCTGATGAAGGTTATGATTGGGGTGTCAAGTATGATGATCTTATGGGTGCGTTCATGGCTTCTTTAGAAGAAGAATCTAGCAAAGGAAAAGAGAAAATTGATGAGATGACTGAGGTACAAAGTGATTTGTATGAGATGATAGATAGACTTAAAGAAATGAATTCTCAGTTAACTTCTGATCTGAGGGAATGCACAGAAGCAAACAAAAAGTTGATTTCTAAAGAAAAGGCATTTGATAAGAAGATAATAGATCTTAGCAAAGAAAATGAAGACTTGAAAATCAAGGTTTTGCAAAACAATTATGCAGTTTCTGTACATTTAGACTCAGTTCAGAAGTTAAAAGTGGAATTGGCAGAAGCAAAAGCTGAAGCTGAATTAAACAAAGCCAAGCTTGAAAACTATCAGAATTCCGCATATGTTATTGATTATTTTGCGGCTTTGCAAAATTCACGTGATAGTTCTGGGATTGGTTTTCATGCTGTTCCACCTCCTTCTAGTTTTGTACCAAGGCCACAACTTGAGCCTGATTTAGAAGTTGATCCTATTTCATTAAAGAAGAGTGGATCTGATCATGAGAGTGATTTTGTTGACAATGATGCTCCTATCATTGAGGACATCACTGATTTAGAATATTCAGATGATATTCTAAGAATGATTGGTCATCAAAAGGACAAGTCTGTGGATAAGACGAATCAAATTTTTCAGAAATCAAAATCTGAAATAAAGAATGTTGGGAATTCTGTGACTAAAAACAAGTCTGTTTCAAAATCACACCTAAAAGTCAAGACTACTTCTACTGTTAAGCCAATTGTGTTTGTTGAGTCATTAACAACACAAAAAGGAGAGTCAAGCAAAGTTTTTAAAAAACCAGAGAAAGTTGTTAAAAAGATTAACAAAAAGTTTGTCAAAGTTGTTGACAATGTTAATCAAAGTGGGGTTGGAAACAAGGGAACTTCAAAGAATTTTCAAAAGAATGTTAAAACCAAAGTCACTGATTTGAAGAAAAAGATTCAATCTCCATCTGTAGCATCTAAATCTTTGGATTCATCTAAGGGATGTGATGAAAAGCCAAAGAAGGTGTCATCAAGGAAATGCTACAGATGCGGGAAACAGAGACATGTCATTGCTGAATGTGATATGGATAATTGTAACAGATTTCATACTTTTACTCCACGAGAAACACGACAGTGTTTCACTTGTGGAGGAAAAGGGCATATTTCTGTTAATTGTCCAAATCACAAGGTTAAGAAGAAAATTTCTTCTAATGACATTCGGGTAATTCATTCTGATAGAACTCCTAGGAGGGTAAAACCTAGTGAGGATGAGATGAAAATTCTCAGGAAATTTGATCCTGAGTGTATCTGGGTTAAGGATGAAAAATTTCATAAACGAAGAGTTTTTGATAATCAACAAAAAGGTAAAAAGGTTTTGAACAGGTCATCATCATCTGATGATGAATTTTATGATAACTTTCATCATAAAGATTTTTCAAAACAAAATTCAAATTCAAATTCTTATTGGAAATCCAGATACAGGTCAGGAGATAGATTTGATTTGAGAGATGATGAATACTTGGAAGATGGTTCTTCAAGTAGTTCATCAAGGTCGAACGGCAGGTGGCGGTTCGGGGAGACTCAACGCCGAAAAGGCGGGAGTCATCCCTTTTGGTACTAATCAAATTTTGTTTTAATTTATTATGCAGGATGCATTCACGGGCCATATCAACAGTCGATGGATTGTTGATAGTGGATGCTCCAGGCATATGACAGGAGAGTTAGTACTGTTGAGAGATTTCAAGGAGATGAAAGGATGTTACGTTAACTTTGCAGGAGATAAGGGTGGTCAGATTACTGGATGTGGTAGTTTGACTAACGGTAAAGTTTCGTTTGATAATGTCAATTTCTGCAAGGAGTTAACTAACAATCTTTTAAGTGTATCACAGATATGTGATAAAGGTTATCAGGTGTTGTTTGATGACAAGAAATGTTATGTGCTCAAACAAGGTATTCAAATTCCTGATGACTGGATTCTGATGACTGCAGACAGGTATAAGGACTTATATGTGTTGGACATGACTAAGGCGGAGACGGTAAATCAAGTTGAAACATGTCTAGTGTCAAAGGCCACAGAACATGATACTTGGTCTTGGCATAGACGAATGGGTCACATACACATCAGAAAAATGAATTATCTTGTACATAATCACTTGGTTGATGGTGTACATGTTAAACATTTTAGATTACTTGATGTGTGTGTTTCTTGTAAAAAAGGAAAACAGAAAAGGAGGTCGCATAAGTCTAAATCTGTATTTTCTATTGATAAACCATTAGAACTCCTTCACATGGATCTGTTTGGACCGATTAATGTGAAGAGTATTGGTGGTGAATCTTATTGCTTTGTTGTGACCGATGATTTTTCTCGATTTTCATGGGTTTTATTTTTAAAGACTAAATCAGAAACTTATGAAAATTTTGTGTTGCTTGTGAACAGATTGGAAACTTTGTACAAGTTAAGGGTTAGGCGGGTTCGATCAGACAATGGGACAGAATTCAAGAATCAGAACATGGAATCTTTTTGTGATTCTAAAGGGATTCAGCAGCAGTTTAGCGCACCGTATGAACCACAAATGAACGGTGTAGCTGAAAGGAAAAATCGTACATTGATAGAGTCTGCTAGAACGATGCTAGCTGATTCGAAGCTGCCCATTACTTTCTGGAGTGAAGCCGTAGCGACAGCCTGTTTTACCCTTAATAGAGTGCTGATAGTCAAAAGACATAAAAAGACTTGTTATGAACTTCTTCAGAATCGGAAACCAAATTTGGAACACCTGGAACCCTTTGGGGCTCCTTGTACAATGCTCAAGAAAGATGCTAAATTCAACTCTAAGGTTGAAGAAGGTTTCTTTCTGGGTTATAGCCTACCAAACAAACGTGTGTTTAACAAACGCACGGGTGTTGTGGAACTCTGGTATAATGTGGATGTTCAACGACATACACCTATACCGGAAGGCAAAGGTCCAAATTGGTTATTCGATTATGACAAACTTTTCGAGTCTTTTAACTTGTCTCCTATTGTTACTGATGATGAAATTTCTTTGCAGATGTTATATGACTTACAAAATTCTGAAGATCAAGAAGTTTCTCATCAAGTTGAAGATAATTCTCCAACTGAGGAAGGCATTACTGAAGCAGTTAATGATGACTGGTCATCGGAGGATGATCAGGAAATTTTTGAAGATGCAATTTCTCAGGATCAAGATGAAGAACAAGATATCACAAATCTTGATCATGGAGTTGGTGTCCCGCAAGCGCCAGTGTCTAGAGTCCATGTGAATCACCCTGTGAAGCAGATTATTGGAGATCCGTCTGTTGGAGTACAGACGAGAAGGCAAATTGGATATGAGGATAGCCTGTACGTTGAGCTGGAGCGAAATCATGGGACTCAAGAGTTATGGATGCATTCTGCATTCGTTTCTCAGATTGAGCCTAAATCTGTAACTGAAGCTCTGCGTGAGCCTGCCTGGGTGGAGGCCATGCAAGAGGAGCTTAATCAGTTCCAGAAACTTGGAGTATGGCATTTGGTAGATTTACCAAAAGGTGAAAAGAAGATTGGCACCAGGTGGGTGTTGAAGTGTAAGCGAGATGATAGAGGTGTAATTGTTCGAAACAAGGCTCGTTTGGTTGTCCAAGGGTTCAGACAAATCGAAGGAATTGATTATGACGACGTTTTTGCACCTGTGGCGCGGCTTGAAGCGATTAGATTATTTCTATCTTTTGCTGCCCACAAAAAGTTCAAAGTATACCAGTTGGATGTCAAGTCTGCATTTCTTTATGGTTCATTGAAGGAGACAGTGTATGTTTGTCAGCCACCGGGCTTTGAGGATCCTATCCATCGGGATCAGGTCTATATCCTCGACAAAGCACTGTACGGTCTTCATCAAGCTCCTCGAGCTTGGTATGAGACCCTCTCGACTCATCTTATTGAACACGGGTTCAATAGGGGTCAGATAGACAAAACTCTGTTTTATCGGGAAAAGGGCAAGGACATTCTCCTTGTTCAGATCTATGTGGATGACATCATCTTTGGATCTACCGATGAGCAGATGTGTTTAGAATTTAAGCAGGTTATGATTGAGAAGTTTGAGATGAGTGCTATGTCTGACATTAAGTTCTTTTTGGGTTTACAAGTTGATCAGTCTGATGATGGTATTTTTATCCATCAGACCAAATACATTCAAGATGTGCTAAAACGGTTTAGCATGCTTGATTGTAAACCCATTTCCACGCCCATTCAGCCCAATCACGGGATTGAGCCGGATATTAAGGGGGAGATAATTGATGCTACATTATATCGTGGAATGATTGGGAGCTTAATGTATTTGACTGCATCTCGACCAGATATTGTATTTGCTACAAGTATCTGTGCTCGCTATCAATCAAAACCAAAGGTTTCTCATCTGATTGCAGTCAAGAGGATTTTACGTTATCTGAAGGGTACTCCAGACACCGGTCTGTGGTATCCTAAGGATGATAATTACTCCTTTCATGCTTACAGTGATTCAGACTATGGAGGATGTAAGACTGACTCCAAATCAACTACTGGAGGTGCTCAATTTTTGGGGGAGAGGTTAGTATCATGGCAGTGCAAGAAACAGACTTCTGTTGCTACATCTACATGTGAAGCTGAATATGTAGCAGCTGCCAGTTGTTGTTCCCAAGTTTTGTGGATACAACAACAGATGCGAGACTATGGACTTAATTTCCTAACTACCCCGATTCATGTCGACAATGAGGCTGCGATTGCGATTACCAAAAATCCAGTGTATCATTCACGTTCAAAACATATTGATATTCGGTTTCATTTCATACGAGACTGTTATGAAAAGAAACTGATTAATGTTGTGAAGATACACACAAACGAGCAAAGGGCAGACCTTCTCACCAAAGCCTTTGATAAACAACGTTTTGAGTACTTACTCAAATTAAATGGAATCAGGGTTATGGGTGAGGTAATCAAGACTCAAATTCCTTCATAATCAAATTTATTGAAATAACATCAGATTTTTATTCATTTTTTTGTGTTTTAGTTTTTAGGGGGAGAATAGTTTTAGAAAATACAAAAACATTAAAAAAAAAACAAAAAAAACAAAAAAAAAAAATTAAAAATCTGAGAAATTGATTTGTTTATGTGAGAAATGATAGTACATTATTTACATTTGGAAATATATCTGTTTGTATTATTAAAATTTATAAAATAATTACAAGTACTATAAATGATGTGTTGATAGGTTTATAACTTAGTAAAGATAAGTTTTGAATAAATTTTTGATAATGTTTTATAAGAAACAAATGCTTAGAATGCAGTACTTAGTTTTGTCCTAAAAGAGTGGTAATTTTCTGACAAAATGTTTCTTGAACATAAAGTCAAATTTCTAGCTGATCATGTCTTCAATTTTTTTAATAAAGAAATTCTGATTTGGTTTTTCTTTTATTTTAGTTTAAGGCTGATACATTCTTTGTGTATACTTACGTATCGACCTGATTGTGTTAGCTTTAGACAATTCAAATTTGTTTTTCTTGGTTTTGTTTAAGATTTGGACAATCTATGTGTATATGTGAATATCGAACTGATTGTTAAATCTTAAACTTAAATTATTGTTTAGTTCATTTTCTGGATCATTTGAGTATACGTAAGTATCAACCTTGATTCCATGATCTTGAACAAATTCAAATTGTTTTTCTATTTGTTATTTTCAAAAAGAAATTCTGCTTTATTTTTGCATGATCAGACTAGGTATAATTGATATTATAAGTTTGAGAACATTTATGTTTGATTAATTATTCACAAATTGGGGATGTGTTCAAGTAGTTGGATTATTATAAAATGTTTGATAATTTTGTTTAAACTGATTTCTTTACTAAGTAATTAAATTTAAAAGGAGAAGTATATTAACAATCTTTGTAGACTTGTAATTTACAAATAATTGTTATATAATATAAACAGATATGTTGAAAATTGTAATATAATATGATCTCATGTCTGAATCTTTCTCAAACAAAAAGATTTTTTGTTAATTGTGTTAGATTGCATTTTAATTGTTCTAAAAATTTAAAAATTAAAAAAAAGATTTTATTTTTATTCTTTAAAAATCTGATGTTAAATTGATAATGTTTGATTATTTGTTTGACTTTTGAACAATTAAATATGAATTTTGTTTTGAATTTTAAAAGAAAATCATGTTTTGAGAAGGTTCGCTGATATGGTTCGTTGGTAAGGTTTGTTGAATGAGTTCGTTGGTAAGGTTCGTTGGTAAGGTTCGTTGAATGAGTTCGTTGGTAAGGTTCGTTGGAAAGGTTTGTTGAATGAGTTAGGGTTCGTGGAGATAGTTCGCAAGATGGTTCGTCAAGATGGTTCGCTAACGACGACGAACCCTTGAAGGATTTTTTTCGATTTTCGATCTTGGACCTTCCAGAGTTTTTGATTGTTACCAATAGATTCAGAATCATTTCGTGAACATTTCTAGGTAGAAATTTTGAGATTTGACCGAGTAATTTGAGAGATCTGAGAGTTTTTAGATTTTTTAATTTTGGATCTGTAATTTGAATTTAATATGGTTAAAATCTAAAAATTGGATAAACCATCTTTATTAAAGTTGTTCATCGATAAGTTTCGAACCTAGGTGTATGATTTGTTTTACATCAGATTAAATTTTTTTATTCAAGTGTTGAGTCTGGGACGATGAACAGGTTCGTTGAACGAACCTTAGGTTCGCCGAACCTTGAGGGTTCGTTGGATTTGTATAGGTTCGTGGCGAACCTTTGATTTTTGAAAAGCAACGAATCTTTTGGTCAAGGTTCGTTTGACTAACAAGGTTCGTTCATTTAAAAGGTTCGTTCAGTATAAGGTTCGGTCATTGTAGGGTTCGTCTAGAAGTAGGGTTCGTCTAGCAGTAAGGTTCGTCTAAGAAGAATAGGTTCGCTGTCTTTTACTTAGAAATTTTTTATTTTTTCTTATTTTGTTAATTTTACTTAATTTTTTGTTTCTAATTTCTTTTATTTCTATTTGTAGAAATGGCGAACTTAGTTTTCGGAGACAAACATAATATCTGTGCACACTTGGATCCGACAACCAAGAATGGTCAAGAGTTTCGACCGATGATCGAGTTTCTCAGAAGATCAAGGGTTTATCATGCTATCTCAAGTTCAGTTCAGATATATAGATCTCATATTCAGAGCTTTTGGGGATCAGCTCGGATAATTTCTGTTGATGATGTATATACTATAGATGCGAATGTGCTTGGACAAGCAATTCGTATAACTGAGGCTGATGTTAGGAGAGTATTACATTTTGGAGGTGAACCAGATGGTGTAACTCTTATTCCTGAGAGTTGCATCAAAGGTTGTTTTCTACGTATTAGATACTTTGGAGCTTATAACTCCATTTCAGTCAAGAAGGGAAAACTACCTCTGCAGTACAAGTTTCTAGCACATGTGTTGTTGCATTGCCTTAGCATGAGGAAAGGCACATTTGATGAGTTAAGAGATTTGATGCGATCTGCCATGGTTGCTCTTATATTGAACAAACCGTTCAATTTCTCAGGCATGATCTTTAGGTATATGTGTGACAACATCACAAAGGCTAAGGATAGGTTTTACATGTATCCTAGATTTGTGCAAATGTTGATTGATGAGAAGTTTCCTGAAGGTCAATTACCCAGGGAAGTTGGAGATTTATTGAAGATTAAACACATGACTGATTCCAGTTTGGGTCAAGTCAGAGTATATCAAAGGACTGGGGATGCTGTACAAGAGAAAGATTTGATTGCTCATTGTGCCAGGGCAAATTATGTTGCTCCTGAGGGTGATGCATGGAGACATGATGATTCAGAATCAGATACTGAAGATGTTGCAGCTGATGATCATCAATCACCACCTCCACCTCCTCCAAGGCAACAACCAAAGAAGAAGACTACTGGTCAATCTTCTCAATTCACTTCTCAAGACAAATCATCTCAAGAGCAATCTTCTCAAGAACCTCTGGAAGTTGATGTATCTGGGATGCAGACAGAGACTGTTGCTGCTGATGATGATCAAAGTGAATCTTCTGACACAGAGTCAGAATATGAGATGGTTCAGGAAGGAAATCAGATGGTGAAGAGACGGAAAAGAAAATTTGTTGAAAAGGATGCTGAGGAGAAGGAAGAGAAAGAAGATCCTATTTTTGTACCAGATGAACCTGAATCTTCTAAACCAAAGAAGATTAAAAGAATGGCCAAGAGAGGGCCTTATGAGAAGATAAAGACAAAGACTGATAAGACCATTGTGTCTTCACCTGTGATTGTTTCTTCAGTTCCTGCTTTTGTTTCTCCTGTTGTTACTTCAGTTCCTGTGACTATTATTCATGTTTCTACTGTACAAACTCCTGAGTTTGTACAGGTAGCTTCTTTTACACCATCTTTTGTAGAGGCCACTACTGTATCTACTTCAGTGCCAGAGACTTCTATTCCTCAGGATTCAATTCCTAGAGATGACTTATTTTCAGGGCTTGATGATCTGGGTGATATTAATTTTACTGTGAATTATGATGATACAGATCTTAAAAGAAGATTGTCTATGCTTTCAAAGGAATTTGAAGAATACAAGAAAGAAAAAGAAAAGTTTGTTGCTGATAAACCATCTTCTTCTAGTTCTGGGATGAATGAGTTAAAAACTCAAATGGATTTGATGTTGAAATGGAAAGAAGAAGTGGTTGCTGAAAAGAAAGTGATGAAAGAAAAAATTTCTGAGTTGGAATTTTTGGTCAAGCTACAATATGAGGATATTGTTGATCTTAAGAATGAAAATACTGATTTAAGATTCAAGATCAAAGAGTTGGAATCAAAAGTCACAAAGTCTGAAGCATCTAGCTCAAAAGTTGATCAAGTGATTGTTGATATTGATGCAGAAGAGGAAAAGGTTGTGAAGGACGAGAAGGTAGAAGAAGAAGAGGATGAAGAAGAGGTTGATTATGGAGATACTGATGTTGATGAACATCCAGATGATTTTGATTATCATGGTGATGATGAGACTGGTGGTGATGGTGCTGGTGGTGTTGAGAGTGGTGCTGGTAGTTTGAATTCTGTGACTGGAGCCATTGTGGTTTATACTCCTTCTATACTGGCTGCTGATGCTGTTCCTTTGACTTCTGTATCTTCTGATAGAGCTAGGGATTGTACTGAAGTTGAATTTGAAGACTTAGATGAAATAGAACATCCCATGGCTATTCTTGATTATTCTCTGCCTACTTTTCTTGATTTATTTAAAATGCATTCTGATATATATTTGCAGAGAAACATTGTTGAGATTCAAATTTATCAAGAAAGAGAAGAAGGAGAAATTTTGGGTGACTACTCATTTCAAGATTATCAATCTGTTTTTGATGATGATAAGGATGATGATGATGATTTGATGTTTGATTTTGAAGAATATGATGATACTGATTTGTCTGATTTTGATAAAGATGTTATTGATGAAGAATTGCTGAATCTAAATATAATGAAGAAGATATTTGATGTTGGAAGTATGTCAAGTTCAACTTTGAATCCAATTAGAGAAAAGACAAATTTGGATTACTGGAAGGAATTTCAAGATGAAACAAAGTATATCATTGATCATTTGCATTCTTTCAAGATTATGAGGGAAGTGTATGAAGATAAAGATCCAGACAACCTAACTAAACAATCCACAAAGTTCAAGATTGGATCTAAATCCAAGATGATTGGGAGGATTATTAGTTATGGTTATTTTCATTACATTCCTGGAAGTTTGTCTGATAAAGGTTGTTATGTAGTAAAAAGGGTTGATGGATGTCAATATTTTGGAAAAGCTACTGATTTGATGAGTCTACCAGCTTTTGAATGCAAAGATCTTTCAAGATTAAGAATGATAAAGCCTATTCAGACTCGACATAATGAAATTTTTGAAAATTTGTTAAAGAAAGAAGGTCGTTTTGGATGGAGTTTGTTATCTCCCCAGTTCAGGGAAAGATTTAAAGATTATGTGAAGCCCAAAGTTTATAAAAGACCAAGACTCAGAAAAGTTGAACAAGATTGGAATCCATATTTCAAGTTTTGGTTTTATGATGAAAGAACTTCAGAAGGCATTATTGTGTTGAAGCAGGAAGAAAACTGGAGGGTGATACGAATGCTTGATCCTATATGGATTGTGAATTGTTCGAGAGATGATATTATTTTGTTGAATTCATCTCAGATATATGCTGAAGATGGATATCATGATGTGGGAGTAAGTTTTAAAGACATGGCAATTCAATATCAAACCATTGCACAAATGTGTTTTACTTTGGGAGTACATTCTGGTTGCAATTGGAATGATGTGAATTATCTTTATACTGAGTTGATGCAAGTGCAAAAGGAGAGAGATGCTAGAGATTATAGATTGGAAGCAGAAAGACTTGCAAAGATACCACGTTCGGTGGTGATACGAGCGGTGGATAATGTGGTTGCTGAAGTTGGTGAATCGAGTGGATTAAAAGACAAAGTTGAAGAAACCATTGAAGATAAAGTTGAAGAAATAACTGAAGTCAAAGATTGAAGATTTTGATAGCAAACATTTAGGGGGAGTTTGTTAGTGCATATTTGAAATGATTTGCTATTCAAAAGTTGTATTTATTTTGAATTGTAAAGGGTTCGGCTAGGTTTGTCAAGGTTCGTTTGGCCCACGAACCTAGACAGGTTCGGCGAACCTATTTTGTCTAAAGGTTCGGCGAACCTATAATCTTGATAAGGTTCGTCTGTCAAACCTAAAGGTTCGTTTAGCAAACCTTAGGGTTCGGCTCACGAACCTAAGGTTCGCTGGTTTTGGTACTATATATAGTTGTTTTGTTTGTTATTTCAGTAGACTTTTGCTGAGTGCTTTTAGAGATCTGCTGAAATTCTCTGTGTGAGAATTTTGTTAGTTTGAGTGATCTTGTAATCATTTGTTGATAATACAAGAAGTTTTTATTGAATTGCTTGTATTCTTGAGTTTTATACATATCAACTATGGATTCCGCACGTAGTAGATAGTTAGTAGAGCTTGTATTTCGATCCTGAACGGTTTCACCAAACCAACAATCATCTCAGCTTTTGACTTTTGAGACTTCAGAATCTTTTTATCACCAGTTTTAACTTGATAACCATTCTGTCTCAGAATATCAGGTGAATATTCTGATTCAGTGATGTCTTCAATAATAGGAGCATCACTATCACGAGACACAATGTTATTAGATGATGATCCTCCAGCACTTGCAACCACATATTCAGACTAATGTTCATCCAAAGAAACAGGATGAACTTCCAAATTCAGATCAAGTTGTGGTCTTGGCACAAAGCTGGAAGGAGGTGGTACAGCATGAAAACCTATTCCAGTATTACAATGCGATGATCTTTGCATGGCAGCAAAGTAATCAATCGATGACATACTAAGAATTTTGATAATTTTCAAGCTTGCTCTTGTTCACTTCAGCTTCTGCTTTTGCTGCTGATAATTCAACCTTCAGCTTCTGCACTGATTCAAGATGCACAGACACAGCATGGTTATTTTGTAAAACTTTGATTTTCAAATCTTCATTTTCTTTACTTAAATCAATTATCTTTTTGTCAAAAGCTTTTTCCCTTGAAATTAGCTTCTTGTTTCCCTCTGTGCACTCTACCAGATCAGCAGTCAGCTGAGAATTCATCTCTTTTAGTTTATCAATGATCTCTAACAGATCCTCATTTACCTCATCCACTTTCTCTCTGCCTTTACTAGTGTCTTCATCCAACGAAGCTATAAAAGCACCCATCAGTTCATCATAGTGCTTTCCCCAATCATAGCCTTCATCAGCTTGACTAACCAAAGCTTTCGATGACTCTTCAGACTTTTCTTTCTTCTTCTGATAGGTTTCTTTGGGCTTGAACGGGTTTAAATTCCCTTGTTTCTTCGGATTCTTACATTCTCTGGCAAAGTGACCTAACTCACCATAGTTATAGCATTGAGTAGCCTTTGGATTAAATCCAAACTTGGTGTTGTGGTCGAAAGTGAATTTCTTGCCAGTCTTCTTTTCATATCGATTGATTCTTCGAATCACACTTGCTAATGCCCATTGAGTATCAATCAGCTCCATTTCGTCATCATCGATTTGTTCGTAATCTTCAAATGAAAGATTAGAATTTCCAATTCTTCCTGCAATTTGTTCATCATATGCGCTGACTACACAAGACAGAATAGACATATGATCCCGAACAGCTTCGACTGTTACTTTCCCCATATTTGTAGTATTTAGCTGAACAGATGGTGGTGTCGATTCTGACTTCTTCTCATTTGTAGAATAAGATGAACTGGAACTTGTAGATGCAGAAGATGCATGAGTACTTTTATAAGTACTAGAAACAAATGATGTCTCAATCTTTGCAGATGAAGCCGGTGGTGTAACTACAGATCCACCGTATAATGAAGGATCTTGTGTAA
This sequence comes from Mikania micrantha, assembly GCA_009363875.1. Lineage (NCBI taxonomy): Eukaryota > Viridiplantae > Streptophyta > Magnoliopsida > Asterales > Asteraceae > Mikania > Mikania micrantha. The sequence continues at coordinate 40,161,574 of CM018683.1, read as the reverse complement.
CATTTACTCTTCAAGCTTTTCTTTTATCCTTCATCTCTTGCTCTTCAAGCTTTTAAACAAATTCGACCAAGGTCATTCCTGGTAAATTCTCTCTCAAGATTAGCACTAAAGAATTCGTCTTGTCAGGCAATGCATCTGCAAGACAATCAATCTTTTCATCTTCAGTATATTTGATGCCACACTTTCTAAATTCTGTTAGCAGATGTCTGTATCGAGTGATCAATGCTTCCAGACTTTCATTGCATATAAAATTGAAGTTTTCAAATTCTTTGCGAATGTCTATAGCTTTCATCTTCTTCAAATTTGTATTTCCCTCAATTCTAGCTTTCAAAGCATTCCATAGACTATAAGAAGTATTGTACTCATCAAACTGATGTAAAATCTGATTGAGAATGGCCTGGCTAAGCATCCAGTATGCCTTCTTCTTTGAATCATACTTCTTTCTCTCATAAACATCTAATCTCTCTAAGAGTTGATACAAATCAGTTCCCACAACTCTAGGTCTTTCATATCGAGATAAAATATGTTCCCAAAGATTAGTATATGTTCCATTGAGGTGTGTTTCAAAATTACCTTTCCAACTGTCATAGTCTGCCAAATCCAGCAACTTAGGAACTTTATTCGCACTTCCAACTTCGGTTTCACTAATAAGAATGCTATGAATCTTATAATTCTGACTAGCCATTGCAGCATACATCTCCGTCATGATTTCAAGATTTCTTAACAGCGAACCTTTTCAAAAAAAAAATCACTTCACAAACCTATCAATCAGGCGAACCTTCACCAATCTGTGATATGAATGAACCTTCAGTCACAGACCTGAAGACAGACGAGCCTTGTATCACACGAACCTCATGCTGCGAACCTTAAGTAACGAACCTCAAGTCACATGAACCTGAGACACGAACCAGATACAACGAACCTTGAAATAGATCTGATTTCACGAACCTTGAGATAAACGAACCTCAAGTCAGACGAACCTCTGATCAAAATCTACAAACCTCTACTTAAAAAGTAACGAACCTCAGATTCAAAAGCAACGAACCTCAACTTCAGACGAACCTTGCAGACGAACCTATGCAGAAAACCAACGAACCTTTGCTGAAAACTGCAAACGAACCTCAGAAAAATGCCTTGAACAACGAACCTATTGTTCCAGCTGTCCACAGGTTCGGATCACAAGCCTGTACTGCAAAATTCGAGATTTTGGAGGGAAAACCTTCAAAAATTTGAAGAAAATCCTTCCAAATCTTCAAATTGACATCACAAATCCGTAAATTTTAGTATTCCACAACAATTGATGATGAATTTGCACACAAAATAACAATCAAACACAATGAAAAGAAGAATTTTGATCCATTACTTGATCTTCTAATCTTCAAATCTTCAAATACTTGAATTTCTCTGACAAATCTTGTATAGAACCTCACCAATGGCTCTGATACCACTGTTGATTTGGTGAATTCGATCTGGATCATATCAAGAAGTTCTATGAACAATTAAACAAATGCGGAATCTATGTTTGATCCATAAGAATCAAAGAAGAACAAGTATTTCTTTAAACATCTTCATCTCATTAATCAATAACAATTGATTACAAGTCTCACATAGAGAATTCTCACACAGAGAATACACACACAGGTTTCTGAAATCAGACAAACCTTCTTTATATACAGACATGTCAGCCGAACCTATTCCCTTAGCCGAACCTATTCCCTTAGCCGAACCCTAAGGTTCGCCAGCCGAACCTTGAGATTCGCTGGGCGAACCTAGGTTGCCAAACCTAATAGGTTCGCCGAACCTTACCAATGTTATAGGTTCGCCAAACCTATCAATGAGATAGGTTAGCCAAACCTGCTAAGGTTTGTGGGCCAGACGAACCTAAGCAAAAGCTTATAAACTTTCTATAATTTACATGTTTGAATAGCAACCTATTACAAATATGTACTAACAGTATCATTTGATGATCTTTGCATGGTAGCAAAGTAATCAATGACATACTGAGAACTTTGATAATTCTCCAGCTTGCTCTTGTTCATCTCAGCTTCTGCTTTTGCTGCTGATAATTCAACCTTCAGCTTTTGCACTGATTCGAGATGCACAGTGTAACACCCCAATTTTCTAATACAAGTATTTGAATTCTACGTACGAGTAACGGGTAAGTAACTTGCTAGAAAAAGGGACGAAAAATGACTGAGTTCAGGTCTCAAAGTCGGGTACTCGAATTTAAGTTCGAATACACCAGTTCTCGAAAACCAAGTATTCGAAATCCACAATTTCGAGTACAAGACACTGCCTATAAATAGTAGTGCCTTGGGAAACGTGCTAACCTTTGTCTGGAAGCACAGTCTCTCGAGTATACGAAGGGGATTTCGAGAACTCCAAGAAACGAGCTTTTGTTCGACCAAACAAAGGAAGAAACGCACGGGATTCTACCAGGAGAATCAGCTACCTTCAAGTAAGTGATTCATATATATAAAGCTAGATTTTTATACAAAAGTTAGGATAGTTATATAAAAAGGGAACTTATGCATAAAGCTCACACCTTTATGCATAAAGTTCGGAACTTTGGGGTTCCAGTGTGTAGATAACACCCTAAGGAACCTAGAACTAACTTCCCAAAGTCTTAGATGAATTTCTAAGACGTTTAATGATGAAATGATGAGTACACGAAATCAGGTATAGAGGGTACTCGAAATCATACATTGTTATTTCGAGTATATTGTTATTTCGAGTACATGACTGTTTCGAATACAAGGATACTTTGTGTACAGGGCATTTCGAGTACAAGGGCCATTTCGTGTACACATGCTACTTCGAATACACTTAATGATTTCGAGTACAATCCATTTCGTGTACATGGGTTTCGAGTATGGGGTGTGTAATGAACCTCCAGTGTTTCGGATACTTAGCTAAGATTCGGGAACTTGAGTTTATAATGGGGACTAGTTGGTTATGAGGACTTAGAATAATTTCTAAGTCTAAGAATGTGATGTAATGGGATGATGTAATGATGTAGGTTCCTTGAGTCCTAGCTAAGGAGTTCGGCTAAGGAAAACAGGAGTCTACTATCAGGTGAGTTATAGACGCCCTCTTTTATGTTTGATGTTTTGGGCTGACATACATGCTTATTGTTATGTCTATGATGTTATGTGCTTATGATGATGATGAATGAATGATGATATGCCCTGACTATGTATGCCTGTTTATGTGTTAGCATGGTGTATGCATGAAAGTATGCTAAGTATGAAGAATGCATGATAAATGAGTTACGATGATGAATAACATGACATGATAATGATGCTAGCATATGATATGATGATGACTTTATGATCACATGCTTCATGACGATAACTATGAGAATAGTTATAGGGATATGGCAAGATCCTAGGTGGCTAGGATGATAGTATGATACCATGATGTTATGATATGATAACGATGCTAATATGTTATGATGGTATGATGAAATGATGCTAGTATGTTATGATGGTATGATGAAATGATGCTAGTATGTTATGATGGTATGATGAAATGAGGCTAGTATGACATGCCTAAGATGCCATGATTCCCAATGAATAATGTTATAATGCTAGCATGAAATGTATGAGGATTATGATGAATGACGATATGATGCTAGTGTATAATATATGATGAATGAATGATGTCCCTATACGTGCTATAGGGTATGTGTGAATGATGATGCTCCGGTACTTGTACTGGGTGAATATGAATGATGACCTGATCGTATCAGGATATGAACAGTCGATCGGGCTATAAACATGGAGTCGACCGGACTATAAACAGGGGAGTCGATCGGACTATAAACAGGGAGCCGACCGGGCTATAAACATGAGAGTCGACCGGACTATAAACATGGAGTCGACCGGACTATAAACAAGAGAGTCGACCGGACTATAAACATGGAGCCGACCGGGCTATAAACACGGAGCCAATCGGGCTATAAACATGGTAAGAGCCGATCGGGCTATAAACATGGTAAGAGCCGATCGGGCTATAAACATGGTAAGAGCCGATCGGGCTATAAACATGGTAAGAGTCGATCGGACTATAAACATGGAGCCTTGTGCCGGCATAAGCCCACTGTTCGTATGGTGACAGTGGAACGTAAGACGATGATGGAAATGATGATATGTGCTAAGGTTGTGGGCTATGTGTATGAAATGATGTTTATGATGTGTATGTTTAATGTTGTTTTACAAAAACTAGAACTCACCAGCGTAAGCTGACTTGATTTAGCATGTATGTCAGGTTAAAGCTATGATAAGAGAAGGCATGGAGCTCGGGCATCGATCCAGACGATCCGTTGGATTTGGCAATTCGATATGATTTTGATACAGACACTTTATTAAATTCTGTTTATCAAACTATGTTTACATTTCCGCTGCATGATTATGAAAGTTTTTAGTTTAAGAACTATGTGTTATGATGAAAACCAACCTCTGCGAGGTGCCCGGTTTCGGGGCCTCACACACAGACACAGCATGATTATTTTGTAAAACTTTTATTTTCGAATCTTCATTTTCTTTACCTAAATCAGTTATTTTTTTGTCAAAACCTTTTTCCCTTGAAATTAGCTTTTTGTTTGCTTCTGTGCACTCTACCAGTTCAGCAGTCAGCTGAAAATTCATCTCTTTCAATTTATCAATGATCTCTAACAGATCCTCATTTAACTCATCAACCTTCTCTTTGCCTTTACTAGTGTCTTCATCCAAAGAAGCCATAAAAGCACCCATCAATTCGTCATACGGCTTTCCCCAATCATAGCTTTCATCAGCTTGACTAACCAAAGCTTTCGATGACTCTTCAAACTTTTCTTTCTTTTTCTGATAGGTTTCTTTTGGCTTGAACGGGTTTAAATTTCCTTGTTTCTTTGGATTCTTACACTCTCTGGCAAAGTGACCTAACTCACCACAGTTGTAACATTGAGTAGTCTTTTGATTGAATCCAAATTTGGTGTTTCGATCAAAAGTGAATTTCTTGCCAGTCTTCTTTTCATATCGATTGATTCCTCTAATCACACTCGCCAATGCCCATTGAGTGTCAATCAACTCCATCTCGTCATCATCAATTTGCTCATAATCTTCAAATATAATATTAGAGTTTCCAATCTTTCCTACAATTTGTTCATCATATGCGCTGACTACACAAGACAGAATTGACATATGATCCCGAACAGCTTCTACAGTTACTTTCCCCAGATTTGTTGTATTTAGCTGAACAGGAGTTGGTGTTGAGTCAGACTTCTTCTCGTTTGTAGAATAAGATGAACTAGAACTTGCAGATGTAGAAGGCGCATGAGTACTTTCAGAAGCACTAGAAACAAATGTTGTCTGAATCTTTGCAGACGAAACTGGTGGGGTAACCACAGATGCACCGTATAAAGAAGGATCTTGAGTAACATTCACTCTTCTAGTTTTTCTCTTATCCTTCATCTCTTGCTCTTCAAGATTTTGAATAAATTCCACCAATGTCATTCCTGGTAAATTTTCTCTCAAGATTAGCATCAATGAATTCCACTTGTCAGGCAAAGCATCTGCAAGGCAATCGATCTTTTTATCTTCAGTATAATCGATTCCACACTTTCTAACTTCAGTCAATAGATGTCTGTATCTTGTGATCAATGCTTCAAGACATTCATTGCCTATAAAATTGAAGTTTTCAAACTCTTTGCAAATGTCAGTGGCTTTCATCTTTTTAATATTTGTATTTCCTTCAACTCTGGCTTTCAAAGCATTCCATAGACTATAAGAAGTTTTGTGCTCATCAAACGGATGTAAAATCTGATTTGGAATTTCTTGGCTCAACGTCCAATACACCTTTTTCTCCGAATCATATTTCTTTCTTTCATCAACATCTAATCTCTCAAGGAGTTGATACAAGTCAGTTCCCACCACTCTAGGTCTTTCATATGGAGACAAAATCCTCTCCCAAAGATTAGTGTCAGTTCCATTAAGGTGTGTTTCAAAACGAGCCTTCCAATTATCATAATCTGCCAAATCCAGCAACTTTGAAACTTTGTTCGTACTTCCAACCTCAGTTTCACTAATCAGAATGCTATGTATCTTAGAATTCTGACTTGCTACAGCAGCATACATCTCCGCCATGATTTCAAGTGTTTATCAGTGAACCTTTGAAGAAAAAATAACTTCACGAACCTAACAATCAGGCGAACCTTTACCAATCTGTGATCTGAACGAACCTTCAATCACAAACCTTTTATCACAAACATTGTATCATGAACCTGATGCCGCGAACCTTCAAACAGTTCTGATCTCACGAACCTGATACAAACGAACATTGACAGACGAACCTCTGCAGAAAAACTTCAACGAACCTATTCAAAAACCTCTAAACAAACCTCAGAAAAATCCCTTGAACAGCGAACCTATTGTTCCAGCTATCCACAGGTTTGGTTCACAAACCTGTACTTCCAAATTCGAAATTTTGGAGGGAAAACCTTCCAAAATTTGAAAAAAATCCTTCAAAATCCTCAAATTAACACCACAAATCTCTTAATTGTAGTATTTGACAGCAATTGATGATGAAATTACACTCAAAACAGCAATCAAACACAAAGAAAACTAGAAATTTAATCCATTTCTTGATCTTTTAATCTTCAAATCTTCAAATACTTGTAGATCTTTGACAATTCTTGTATAGAACTCCACCAAATGCTCTAATACCACTGTAGATCTGCTGAACTTGATCTTGATCTTGATCGTAAAATGGAAGCCTATGAACAATCAAACACAAGCGGAATCTATGTTTGATCTATAAGAATCATAGAAGAACAAGCATTCCAATAATCATCTTCATCTCATTAATCAATCTCAATTGATTACAAGTCTCTCACAGATAAATCTCACACAGAGAATTACACAAGGAATTTCCAGAGGTTTTCTTAAGTTTTCTGAAGTTATAACAAAATCAGACAAACCTACAATTTATACAGACTGCCAGCCGAACCTATCATAGCCGAACCCTTAGCTTCGCCAGCCGAACCGTGAGGTTCGCTAGACGAACCTAGTCAGCCAAACCTAATAGGTTCGCCGAACCTTCCAAGGTTATAGGTTCGTCAAACCTATCAAGATGATAGGTTCGCCGAACCTACTAAGTTTCGTGGGCCAGACGAACCTAAGCCATACCTTATTAACTTTCTATAATTTAAATGTTTGAATAGCAACCTATTACAAATATGTACTAACAGAGACAGTAAATAAAGTGGAAACATGTTTGGTGTCCAAAGCTACTGAACAGGATACACGTTCATGGCAAAAGCGAATGGGACATATTCATATTCGGAAAATGAATCATCTTGTGCATAATCATTTAATTGAGGGTGTACATGTTAAACATTTTAAACTTCCGGATGAGTGTGTGTCATGTAAAATGGGTAAACAGAAAAGGAAGTCTCACAAAACAAAGAAATTTTTTTCTATTGATATTGTCACATCCCCAATTTTCAACTAACGGAATCATACCGTTTGGGAACGTGACAAACCAGGATCTCAGATCATTAGACATAACGAAGACCTCTATATGAATTTCAAAACATACTTTGATCTTAAAAACATAATATCAGAGTTTTCAAAAATTGCGGAAGCGTTTAAAAACCATTAACAGTTGTAATATGTAAATTACAAAACAAAATCCTCAAATGATCAAATTCAAATATCCAAAATGTTTAACATGCATGCGACTCTATCTCCTAGTCCATGCCAGCTTTAATGCGCGCCTTAGCGTCCTGAGAAAACATGTAAATCAAGTCAACACAAAGGTTGGTGCATAACACAGGTTTTAAGTATTCACAATGTTCAAAACAGCAGTTTGAATATCAAGTTTGTAGATAACATAATCACTCATGCATAGTCATGATAGCTAGTCATATAAACTATTTACATAAGTGGTCGACACCGAAGCTGACGAATTGCCATGCTATAGCATGTTTTTTTTGCCTTGCCACTATTGTCTAGCACAACAATAGTAAAATTGTGTTTGGTCAGTCAAACACCTGCGTAGATCCCATCTACCAAGTGAGGTTTGTCAAACCTAATAGATCTATTTCCAACTACCACGCTTTGCGCTACGGCAAACTAAACGGTTCGAGGTGTGTAAGGACTTTCAATTGCTATGTTGTCACATAATGTAAACAGCTAACTCATGCAAGTGTTATGTATCTAAAAAGAGTTTGTTGCACGTGTTTTCTCCCCCAAAACAGTTTAAAATAAGAAAGGGGCCTTGTACGCACCTTTGAGTATTGCAGAACGATCAAACGCACTTAAACTCGCGTAGAAAATCCTCTACGAAGAATCTGTGATTAAACAATAACCTAAAGTTATTCGGAATGTCGTTTTGTGCTTGAAATCACATACGTGTCAATACACGTATGCTAAAGTGTTAGAAATGTGCATACGTAAATACGCGTGACTTTGAAATCGTTTAAATAAAATCACATACGATTTTATTTAAATAAACGTAATTATACGCGATTTCGTTTTCGGATTAAAATACCATTTTTATCATTCCAATTGGTTCGGGATGAAATTCTGGTTCCAACGCAATTCGAACGGGTTAAATCGGAGTTTGCATGTGAAAGATATATCAAAAATACCAAAAATGGTATTTTTTCCAAAAACCCGGCCATCCCCTGGCTCGAACCGCGACCCTTCACACGCAACACACACACACTACCATCTCGCCCGCTAGGGTATCGCAACAGATAACCAAATTAAATTGTTTTAAACACTACTTCAAACTAAATCCCATTTGATATTATAGCCGAAGCAACATCTACCCAATTGACCACGAATTCGAACCCGGTTAATCCTAAAACCATAGGGTTTCGATTCAGATTATTCAACAGAGTCTCTAGGTGATTTTAATTTGAAAACAATTCACCATCTCTTGCTTAATCGAATATTATCATATCCGAACTCAAGTTCTATAATTCCCAATTCAAAATCGTTCAATTCAGTAATGTAAATCCACAAGATCATAAGGTTTTCATTGAACCATGAAATTCGAAGCTTTCTAAAGACTTTAATTCAACTATTAAGTTCTATCACATTCAAATCCTTATCTCGTTTTATCTCAAAAATACTAATACTCGTTCTAATAAAATTCGATGTTGCAAGATGAAATTAATATATGCTAATCCTTCATCGGAGTATTCAGCAACTATCCATTACAATAAATTTCGTTTTTTAACTGAATCTCAATTAAAACCCCAATTTGTTATCCTCACTAGAACCCTAGAATCGAACTCCAATAATTCGCTGTTAAGTAACTCAATTGATCAATGATTTTACTGAATCGGCATATTATGAAACTAACTGTATGGTTGAATTGGATTATTAAATCGTTTAAACGAGAAACCCCCAAAACAGTTTTTCCTATGAACCCTAGAACTCGAATTCCATTAAGCCGATATTAGAAATTGAAATTGACCTGTGGTTATCATTAATCGGCCATGTTAGAAGATGTAGGAATGAGAACTTACCCGAATGGATTTTGATTTGATGAAGATTGACTATAAGGTTGTTCTTCGGCCGACACTATATCGTGATCCTCAATTCGATGCTTCCAATTGAAATTGCTGCTTGTAAAGAATTCTAATAAGACCGACTAGTTGTTCTGGAATGCCAATTTCACGAATTCTGATCGATTATATGGATTTGTAATACTTAGAAACGGTTTTGGCTTACTAATCGACTATTTGGATTAAATTCGAAGCTTAATGGACTAGTAACGCCTGGTTGAGGTTAATAATCATCAGTACACTTAATTGAAGGGTTTAATTTAATCAATTCCAGCCGTTTCATGTAAAATTTGATTAAATCATGATTATCCTAATCGTATTTTGACTTTTAAAGTCAAAATTAGACTTTCAACTCAATTACAAGTCTAAACTTTGTAATTAAGGTGTATTGAGACTGATTTCAACAATTTCTAATCCCTTAGGCTTGATTTTGATCAATTACATAACAATTCGGTTTACAAAGTTTCACCAAAAACCCCGAATTGTCACAAATCGGGTCAATTGAACTATTTTTGGCTCCGTTAATCCTTTTGGGCCTCATAACTGTAATTGGGCCTACTTTGGGCCTTATTGGGCCTACCTAGATCTCATTGGGCCTTACTGGGCCTTCCTTGACCTTACTGGGCCTTCTTTGGCTTTACTGGGCCTTCTTGGGCCTTACTGGGCCTTCTTTGTCTTGTTGGGCCTGCGATCTAACCACTTTCAGTTAACGAGGTTAATCCGAAAAGTCGGATTGTCACAGATATGCCACTTGAACTACTTCACATGGATTTGTTTGGACCAATTAATGTGAAAAGTATAGGTGGTGAATCTTATTACTTTATTGTGAACGATGATTTTTCAAGATTTTCATGGGTTATGTTTTTAAAGCATAAATCAGATACTTATGAAAATTTTGTGTTGCTAATAAATAGGTTGGAGACTTTATATAAATTGAGGGTGAGACGTGTACGATCTGATAATGGGACTGAGTTTAAGAATCATCAAATGGAGGAATTTTGTAATTCCAAAGGCATTCAGCAGTAGTTCAATGCACCTTATGAGCCTCAGATGAATGTTGTAGCTGAACGAAAGAACAGGGACTTTGATTGAGTCTGCGAGAACAATGCTAGTTGATTCTAAGCTTCCCATTACTTTTTGGAGTGAAGCTGTGGCTACTGCTTGTTTTACCCTTAACAGAGTTTTAATTGTTAAAAGACACAATAAAACTTGTTATGAATTGCTTCAAAATCGCAAGCCCAATTTGGAACACTTGGAACCTTTTGGGGCTCCTTGTACAATGCTAAAGAAAGATTCAAAATTCAATTCTAAAGTTGAAGAGGGTTTCTTTCTTTGTTATAGTCTTCCTAACAAACATGTGTTTAATAAACGTACGGGTGTTGTGGAATTATGGTATCATGTGGATGTTCAACGACATACACCTATACCAGAAGGGAAGGGTTCAGATTGGCTTTTTGATTACAATAAGTTGTTTGAGTCTTTTAATATGTCTTTAAATGTTTCTGATGATGAAATAACCTTACAAATGTTGTATGATTTGCAGAATTCAGAAGAACAATGTATTTCTCATCGATCTGAAGAAGGAATTACTACATCACATGAAGAAGGCACTTCAGAAGTTATTAATGATGATTGGTGTTCTGATGATGATAATGACGTTTTTGAATTTGCTATTTCTCAAGATCAAGATACTGATCAGAACATTACTAATCTGGATCATGATGTGGTTGTACCGCAATTACTGTCACACGTGTTCATGTTAACCATCTGATTGCTCAAATCATAAGAAATCCAACTGCAGGAGTACAAACACGAAATCAAGTCACAACTAAAGAAAGTTTGTATGTGGAGTTAGAGAAAAATCATGGCAGTCAAGAGCTTTGGATGCATTCATCATTTATTTCACAAATAGAGCCAAAGACTCTGTCTGAAGCTTTGCTTGAGCCTGCCTGGGTGGAGGCTATGAAAGAAGAATTGAATCAATTTCGCAAGTTGGGAGTTTGGCATTTGGTTGATTTTACAAAATGAGAGAAAAGATTGGTACTAGATGGGTGTTGAGATGTAAACGAGATGACAAAGGTGCGATCGGAAGCAATTCGACTTTTTCTTGCTTTTGTCGCTCATAAGAAGTTTAAAGTTTTTCAGTTGGATGTAAAATCCGCTTTTCTATACGGTTCGTTGAAGGAAATAGTGTATGTTTGTCAGCCACCGGGCTTTGAGGATCCTGTCCAACGGGATCAGGTTTATCTCTTGGACAAAGCACTGTATGGTCTTCATCAGGCTCCGCGTGCCTGGTATGATACTTTATCGACTCACCTTATTAAACACGAGTTTAATAGGGGTCGGATTGACAAAACTTTGTTCTTTCGGGAAAAGGGAAAGGACATTCTTCTTGTCCAAATTTATGTCGATGATATTATTTTTGGATCTACCAATGAACAAATGTGTTTGGATTTCAAAGAGGTGATGATTGATAAATTTGAGATGAGTGCTATGTCAGATATCAAATTTTTTCTAGGTTTACAAGTTGATCAAACTGATCATGGTATTTTCATTCGTCAGACAAAGTATATTCAAGATGTGCTAAAACGATTTAGCATGCTTGATTCAAAACCAATTTCCATGCCCATTCAGCCTAATCACGAGATTGAGCCTGATATTAAGGAGGAGTTGATTGATCCTACACTTTATCGTGGAATTATTGGAAGTTTGATGTATCTAACTGCCTCAAGACCAGATATTGTTTTTGCTACAACTATTTGTGCAAGATATCAATCTAAACCTAAGGTGACAAATCTGATTGCAGTCAAGAGAATACTTCGTTATCTGAGGGGTACACCAGACACTGGTTTGTGGTACCCTAAGGATGATAACTTTTCCTTCAATGCCTACAGTGACTCCGATTATGGAGGATGTAAGACAGATGCAAAGTCCACAACTGGTGGAGCACAATTTTTGGGGGAACGATTAGTTTCTTGGCAGTGTAAAAAGCAAACATCTGTGGCTACTTCTACTTGTGAAGCTAAGTATGTCGCGGCTGCTAGTTGTTGTTTACAAGTTATGTGGATACAATAACAAATGAGAGACTATGGTTTAAATTATCTTAAAACTCCAATTCATGTTGATAATGATGCTGCCATTGCTATTACTAAAAATCCTGTGTATCATTCGTGTTTTAAACACATTGATATTAGGTTTCATTTCATATGCGATTGCTATGAAAAGAAACTTATTGATGTGGTGAAGATATGTGACAATCCGACTTTTCTAATTAACCTAGTTAACTGAAAATAGTGAGATCACAGGCCCAACAAGATAAGAGTAGGTCCAGTGAGGCCCAAGTAGGCCCAATAAGGCCTAGTTAGGCCCAATGAAAACAAGGAAGGCCCACTGAGGCCCAAGTAGGCCAAATAAGGCCAAAGTAGGCCCAAGGTAGGCCCAATGAGGCCCAAGGTAGGCCCAGTTATAGTTATGAGGCTCAATTAGGTTAACCTAGCCCAATAAAGTTCCAATTGGCCAATTAGTGATAATTCGGGATATTTGATTTAACTTTGTTAATCGAAATGATATGTTATTGATCCAGAATAATCTATAGGAGTTAAGATTAAGCAAAAATCAAGTTCTAAGTGTTTTAATTTCAAGGATTAGTCTACAAATTGTGATAATAGTCGATTTTGACTACTAAAAGTCAAAATTCGTTCATAGAATTTGGGGAAATTCGAAATTCTTCTTAAACCGTTGCAATTAATCGAATTAAAGCTTCAATTAACTTGCAATGATGATGATAATCAGTTATTAACCTCATAATTGTCGAATTTAAGAGATCATTAACTTCAAAAATGGTAACCGAAGTCGGTTGAAGTCGAATGCATATAATGTGATGTCAATTCATCAAATTGATGTTATATAAACCCAAATCGGCATCATTAGGCCATTTCACACACTAGAATTCGAGACCAGAAGCATCGAGCAGAAGAGTTGATCGGGACCTAGGCCGAACACCACCCTCAAGTCGAACTAGACCAATCGGTCATCAAAACAAGTAAGTGTTTACTCCTACACAATCTGAAATGGCCGACTAAGGGTTTCCCTTTGTGAATTTTGGCTTTCAACATCAAATGCTACGATTTCTAGTTCTAGGGTTTATTCTAGAACACGTTTTGGGGGTTTTGTATTAAATGAATTGGATAATCAAATTAAAGTATGTAGGTAGTTTCAGAAAGGGCCGACTAAGGTTAATCCCAAATCAATTTCGACTAATAACATCGAATTATAGCATTTTGAATTCTAGGGTTCTTAAGCAAAACGGTTTTGGGGATTTCCATACAAATGAGTTCAAGAATCAAATTGATTATTATAGTTAGATTCAGAGTGTTCCGATTGAGGGTAAGCACATGATAATTTTATCAAACTATAACGAATTGATGGGTTACCTAATCTAGGGTTCTTGAGTTAAAACTTTTTGGGGTTTTTGATCTTGCTGCTTATCATATTCAAATTAAATGGAATAGAGAGGTTCGAAATATCCTATCTGATGAAACCCCTAAGAAATTACAGCCTAACATAAACAGATTTGATGAAATCGAATTGTGGGGTTAAGACACGTTTTCGAGATTAGATTAGATCAAATTACATTACTTTGGGGTGTTAAATTATCAAATTGGGTGCATGATCGAACTCGATTGGGTCCCCTGAACCAAAGCCCTAAGGTTTGAGGACCAATCTGAATCGAATTTGTGGGTTAATCGGATTTCAATTATTCGGTTATGATTAACTATAAGGTTAGTGGGCCGATTGGGCTTATAAGAATTAAGAATTAGATATGTTAACAGAATTGGGGAAAGTGGAGATGGTAGGTGGTGTGTATGGTGGATGGGGGGTCGCAGGTTCAAACCCGGCCCCAACCATTTTTGGGTTTTTAATATTAATTTAGTATTTTGACCATATCTCGTTCGTTATAACTCCGATTCAATCCATTTCAGTTGCGTTGGAATCGTAACGAGATTTCGAACGTATTTGAATAATAAAATTCACATTTTAGATCGAAAACGAAATCGCGTATAATTACGTTTATTTAAATAAAATCATATAGGATTTTATTTAAACGATTTTAAGGGTACGCGTACATACGTATGCATATTCTTAACACTCTAACATACGTGTGTTGACACGTATGTGATTTCAAGCACAAAACGACATTCCGAATAACTTTAGGTTATTGTTTAATCACAGATCCTTCGTAAGAGGATTATCTATACGAGCTTACGTATTTGATCATTCTGCAATACTCAAAGGTGCGTACACGGCCCCTTTCTTATTTTAAACTGTTTTGGGGGAGAAAACATGTGCAACAAACTCTTTTTAGATACATATCACTTGCATGAGTTAGCTGTTTACATTATGTGACAACATAGCATTTAAAAGTCCTTACACATTTCGAACCGTTTAGTTTGCCGTAGCGCAAAGCGTGGTAGTTGGAAATAGATCTATTAGGTTTGACAAACCTCACCTGGTAGATGGGATCTACGCAGCTGTTTGACTGACCAAACACATTACTATTGTTTGTGCTAGACAGTAGTGGCAAGGCAAAAACATGCTATAGCATGGCAATCGTCAGCTTCGGTGTCGACCACTTATGTAAATAGTTTATATGACTAGCTATCATGACTATGCATGTGTGATTATGTTATCTGCAAACTTGATGTTCAAACTGTTGTTTTGAACATTGTGAATACTTAAAACCTGTGTTATGCACCAACCTTTGTGTTGACTTGATTTACATGTTTTCTCAGGACGCTAAGGTGCGCAACAAAGCTGGCATGGACTAGGAGATAGAGTCGCATGCATGTTTTACATTTATATTGTTTGAATTAGACATTTGGGGATTTTGTTTTGTAATTTACATGTTACAACTGTTCCTTTGGTTATTGTTTTAAAACGCTTCTGCAATCTTTAAAAACTTTGATGTTTTAGACCAAAGTATGTTTTGAAATTCATATAGAGGTCTTCGTTATGTCTAATGATCTGAGATCCTGGTTTGTCACGTTCCCAAACGGTATGATTCCGTTAGTTGAAAATTGGGGGTGTGACAGATTGGTATCAGAGCCATTGGTTATAGCGAACTAGGTTTGCATTTGTAGACTTAGACTATGACTGTTAGACATTAGACACATATGCTTACACGTATTACTTAGAAATTACATATGACATTATGTAATTGACTTGTTTACACATTCCATGGCACTGCACTTGCATATGGTATTATGTAACAGGCATGGCATCATCATCAGCACCGTATATCTATATTGATGATTCTGAGGATGAGGAGCCGATGGTTCCAGCACCACCATCATCACCAGCACCACCTATCCCATCTCCTCCACCATATGAGAGGGATGATTTAGATCCGGAGGAGGATCCAGAGGAGGACCCAGAGGAGGATCCAGAGGAGGATCCGGATGAGGACCCGGATGAGGATCCGGAGGAGGAGCCAGTGGAGGGTACTCAGGAGATCCCTGCTGAGGGACCTTCTACCCATCCACCACCGGTATTGGATGTTCCTGAGCCTAAGAGGCAAAGGACGGATGCTGAGGAGATCGCCAAACTGCGCGAGGACTTGTACTGGGCAGAAGACAGGATCGCGTATAACTCTCGGGAACTATGGGATGCTAATGAGAGGCAAGATAATCTTGCCCATCTGGTCAATGATATGCGGGATGAGATGATTAATTTGATTGGTCGTCTTGAAGCTTCAGAGAACCGAGCGGAGATTCTGGAAGGCAGACTTGTAGCCTTGGAGGATTTAGTGGTCTCGGAGAATGAAGAGGAGGATGAAGACGATGAAGAGGAGGAAGGAGAAGAACCAGCACCAGTTGTTGATTCTGATCCTGAATCCATTGTCGAGGATGATTGATTTGTTTTGTTTAAACTTATTAGGAACGGGTTGTGTTCCTACACTAGATGTTTGGAAAACTTATGTTTGATTTCAAAAGTATTGTACTTAAATCAAATTTCTATGTATTGAAAAAATATTATTTATTTCCAACAGTTGTGTTGATTTATATATTACATGTTGTGTTTGTTGTTTGCTTACACATGTCACATTGGATTTTGATAACGCTCTAACATTTCTTTTAACTAGGAAGATAATGGCCAACGAGAACGTTCACATGACAGTTGCTGAGCTCAACGAGCTAATCAATAACAGAGTCGCTGAGGCAATCGCACAATATGCTCAGACACACACCACAAGGCCACAGGGTCCGGCAGGGGGACTGGTTAACCCACAGGTATGCACGTTCAAGATGTTCTTGGACTGTAAGCCACACAATTTCAAAGGATCGGAAGGAGCCATTGGACTCCTACGATGGATTGAGAAGGCTGAATCTGTGTTTGAGATGTGCAATTGTCCGGATGAGAACAAGGTGACGTATGCTACGGGAACATTGGAGGGTCCAGCTTTGACTTGGTGGAACTCAAATGTTCAGACTCTGGGGTTGGGTGAGGCTAATGCCTTGACCTGGAATGGCTTCAAAACTTTACTGCAAGAGGAGTACTGCCCTCGCAGTGAGATGCAGAAATTAGAGGAAGAATATTGGCACCTCAAGATGGAGGGATCAAACATCGAGGAGTACACTACTCGATCTCATGAATTAGCCAGACTTTTACCTCATATGGCTACTCCAGCAAGCAAATGGATAGAGAGGTACATCGGAGGACTGGTGCCTCAAATCCAGGGGTTGGTCACTTCTGCAAATCCCACGACCATCCAACAAGCTGTTCGGTTAGCGCACCAACTGACTGATCAGGCAGTGCTACAGGGGACTCTGCCTAAAAGAACATCGACTACTAAGGTGGGAGACCACAAAAGGAAGTGGGAGAGCAGCAACACCAAGAATTTCAACCAACAACCGTTTCAGCAGAACCGGAAACAAGACTCAAACAAGTCTTATCACAACTCAAATAGTGGCCAACAATCATCATCGTCAGGGGGTTATATTGGTAAACACCCAAAGTGCAACAGGTGTGGGTTTCATCATGCAGGTAATCAGTGTGATAGAGCTAAGTGTCAAAGGTGTGGTAAGATGGGGCATGCAGCTAAGGATTGTCGGGGAGAGCTGCAAAACAATCACCACAATCATAATAACAATCAGAACAACGCACAGAAGGGTTGTTTTGAATGTGGCAAGATGGGGCACTTTAAGAAAGATTGCCCACAACTCAAGAAAGGTGGGGATAATAATGCAAATGGCATAGGCAACGGCAATGGTAATGGTAATGGCACCAATAACAACAATAACAATAACAACAACAACAATGGTGCTAGGGGCAGGGCGTTTGTGATTGGAGGACGTCAAGCACAGGAGGATCCCAACATTGTTACGGGTACGTTCCTCTTAAATAATCACTATGCCTCTATGTTACTTGACACTGGTGCCGATCGGAGTTTTGTATCTAGTTCACTTGCTAAGTTGCTAAATGTTAGTCCCACTGCTTTAGATAGTCCATACACTGTAGAACTAGCTGATGGTAAGCTAATTGTAGTTGAACAAATCCTTAAGGGATGTATACTTGATTTGATGGGTCAGACATTGGAAATTGACCTTATGCCTATTGTTTTAGGTAGTTTTGATGTAGTCATTGGCATGGACTGGTTGTCCAAACACCAGGCTGAAATCATATGCCATGAAAAGATTGTTCGCATACCTCTTCCGCATGGAGAGACGTTGTATGTACAAGGTGAGAAGAGCAGTACGCCACTGCGTCTCATATCTTGTATGAAAGCACATAAATGTCTGCGGAAAGGTCATACGGCAGTTATAGCACTTATAACTGAAAAGCCGGTAGCTGAGAAGAAGATTGAAGATATTCCAGTAGTTTGTGAATTTCCGGAGGTATTTCCAGAAGACTTGCCGGGATTACCGCCTATCAGACAGGTGGAATTCCGAATCGACCTTACACCAGATGCAGCACACCGATAGCAAGAGCACCTTATCGACTAGCACCGTCAGAGATGCAAGAGTTATCCACACAATTGCAAGAGTTGTTGGATAAGGGTTTCATACGACCTAGTTTTTCACCGTGGGGAGCTCCAGTCTTATTTGTTAAGAAGAAGGACGGGACTTTCCGTATGTGTATCGATTACCGGGAGTTGAACAAGGTTACTATCAAGAACCGGTATCCGTTACCCAGAATTGACGATCTGTTCGATCAGTTGCAAGGTTCGAGTTACTACTCGAAGATTGATCTCAGGTCTGGTTATCATCAACTAAGAGTCCAGGAGGAGGATATTCCAAAGACAGCATTCAGGACACGCTATGGCCATTATGAGTTCTTGGTCATGCCATTTGGGTTGACAAACGCTCCAGCTGTATTCATGGATCTCATGAATCGTGTTTGTAAACCTTATCTTGATAAGTTTGTCATTGTTTTCATTGATGACATTCTCATCTATTCTCAGACTGAAGAAGAGCACGCGGAACATCTTCGATTGCTACTAGAATTACTGAAACAGGAACAATTGTACGCTAAGTTCTCGAAATGTGATTTCTGGATGCGAGAAGTACAATTCTTGGGGCATATAGTTAATGAAAAGGGTATACATGTTGATCCAGCGAAGATTGAAGCGATTAAGAATTGAGAAGCGCCAAAGATCCCTACCAAGGTACGACAATTCCTTGGTTTGGCAGGTTATTACCGACGGTTTATTGAGGGATTCTCAAAGATCGCTCAACCACTTACAGCTCTTACGCATAAGGGAACGAAATATAACTGGACGGATAAACAGGAAGCTGCATTCCAGTTATTGAAACAGAAACTCTGTAGTGCACCGATTCCCTTACCGGAAGGGACAGAAGACTTTGTGGTGTATTGTGATGCATCTGCACAGGGTTTGGGATGTGTATTGATGCAACGTGATAAAGTGATTGCTTATGCTTCAAGGCAACTACGACCACACGAAAAGAACTACACTACTCATGACTTGGAGTTAGGAGCAGTGGTTTTTGCTTTGAAGATTTGGAGGCATTATCTGTATGGAACTAAGTGTACTATTTACACTGATCATAAGAGTTTGCAACATATCTTTGATCAGAAGGAGCTTAATACGAGACAACGACGATGGGTTGAGTTGTTGAATGATTATGAATGCGCAATTAAGTATAACCCGGGAAAAGCTAATGTGGTAGCTGATGCTTTAAGCAGAAAAGATACTTCAACAAGACGGGTTCATGCACTTATGATGACGATACATACTGACTTACCTGACAAGGTACGCAGTGCTCAGCTCGAGGCCTTGAAAACGGAAAACTTAGTACAGGAATCTTTACGAGGAATGGAAACACAGTTGGATGTCAAGTCTGATGGAATTCGTTATTTCATTGATCGACTGTGGATACCTTTGTATGGAGGTTTAAGGGAACTTGTGATGGATGAAGCACACAAGTCCAGGTATTCAGTCCATCCGGATCAGATAAGATGTATCATGACTTGAAGGCACTGTATTGGTGGCCTCACATGAAAGCTGACATTGCTAAGTACGTTAGCAAATGTTTGACTTGTTCAAAAGTCAAAGTTGAATATCAGAAACCATCTGGTTTACTGCAACAACCAGAGATACCGATGTGGAAATGGGAACAGATTTCGATGGACTTCATTACTAAGTTACCCCGTACACCGAGTGGTTGTGATACGATATGGGTAATTGTTGATCGATTAACGAAATCTGCACACTTCTTAGCAATCAAGGAAACTGATAAGATGGAGAAACTGACTCGCATTTACATCAAGGAAGTGGTAGCACGGCATGGCGTGCCAATTTCTATCATATCAGATCGGGATGCCCGATTTACTTCCAACTTTTGGAAATCTCTTCATAAGTCATTGGGGACTCGCTTGGATATGAGTACCGCCTATCATCCACAGACCGACGGTCAAATTGAACGAACGATTCAAACGCTCGAGGATATGTTACGAGCTTGTGTAATTGACTTTGGTGATAGCTGGGAGAATCATTTACCGTTAGTGGAATTCTCTTACAACAATAGTTATCATACAAGTATTCAAGCAGCACCGTTTGAAGCTTTGTATGGTCGCAAATGTCGTTCACCAGTTTGCTGGGCTGAAATTGGTGACAGTCAGATAATAGGTCCTGAGCTGGTGCACGAAACGACGGAGAAGATAGTTCAAATCCGGAACCGTATGGCAGCGGTCCGGGATCGACAGAAAAGTTATGCTGATAAACGTCGTAAGCCGTTGGAATTTCAAGTAGGAGACCGAGTTCTTCTAAAGGTATCCCCTTGGAAAGGTGTGATACGATTCGGTAAGCGCGGAAAGCTTAGTCCACGCTATGTAGGACCTTTTGAGGTCCTGAAAAGGATTGGTCCGGTTGCGTATCAACTCAAACTACCGGATGAACTCAGTGGGGTTCATGATGTCTTTCATGTATCGAACTTAAAGAAATGTCTTTCTGATGAGACATTGATTGTACCACTGGAAGAAATACAAGTAGACGAACAGTTACGCTTCATTGAAGAACCAGCTGAAATCATGGACCGAGAGGTCAAACAACTTAAGCAAAGCA
Organism: Mikania micrantha; assembly: GCA_009363875.1. Taxonomy (NCBI): domain Eukaryota; kingdom Viridiplantae; phylum Streptophyta; class Magnoliopsida; order Asterales; family Asteraceae; genus Mikania; species Mikania micrantha. Next base: position 40,140,434 of record CM018683.1, on the reverse strand, counting down.
AGATTCCGATAGTCAAAGTTCGATGGAATTCAAGACGTGGTCCTGAATTCACATGGGAACGGGAAGACTAAATGATGAAGAAGTATCCTCATCTGTTCAAAACAAAAACTACAAACACTGAGAGCACACGTTAAATTTCGGGACGAAATTTCCTTCAACAAGGGGATGACGTGATGTTTCACACATCAACACTTCAGACTTCAAACTGTAAGCACAAACACTTTTATTCAATTGGTTTTGTTATAAACATTTGTGCTACATTACATTTTATACATTTTATGTGCTACATTTCATATATTACATGTTATGGTAGTACATACACGATTAGTTACACATTTTGCTATGTGCGGGGTTGCATAGTACAAACAGTTACAGACACTCACTATGTGTGAGGTTACACAGCACAGTATGATTAAACACAAACAGTCACAGTTAGGTGAACTAACTAGTGTACACACAAACAGTCACATTGAACGATCACATTTAGTTGTGATGTTGTAAGCATTAGATTTTGTGTGTGAGTACACACAAGCACACAGAATGATCAAACCACACTAACACGTACGATTTAAATTCGTAAGTAGTTTCCTAACTACTCCTAACATTTACTAATTTTCGGGACGAAAATTCCTTCAACAAGGGGATGATGTGACAATCAAACTTTTCGAATTAACCTAGTTAACTGAAAATAGTGAGATCACAGGCCCAACAAGATAAAAGTAGGTCCAGTGAGGCCCAAGTAGGCCCAATAAGGCCTAGTTAGGCCCAATGAAAACAAGGAAGGCCCACTGAGGCCCAAGTAGGCCAAATAAGGCCAAAGTAGGCCCAAGGTAGGCCCAATGAGGTCTAGGTAGGCCCAATGAGGCCCAAGGTAGGCCCAGTTATAGTTATGAGGCTCAATTAGGTTAACCTAGCCCAATAAAGTTCCAATTGGCCAATTAGTGATAATTCGGGATATTTGATTTAACTTTGTTAATCGAAATGATATGTTATTGATCCAGAATAATCTATAGGAGTTAAGATTAAGCAAAAATCAAGTTCTAAGTGTTTTAATTTCAAGGATTAGTCTACAAATTGTGATAATAGTCGATTTTGACTACTAAAAGTCAAAATTCGTTCATAGAATTTGGGGAAATTCGAAATTCTTCTTAAACCGTTGCAATTAATCGAATTAGAGCTTCAATTAACTTGCAATGATGATGATAATCAGTTATCCACAGTTATTAACCTCATAATTGTCGAATTTAAGAGATCATTAACTTCAAAAATGGTAACCGAAGTCGGTTGAAGTCGAATGCATATAATGTGATGTCAATTCATCAAATTGATGTTATATAAACCCAAATCGGCATCATTAGGCCATTTCACACACTAGAATTCGAGACCAGAAGCATCGAGCAGAAGAGTTGATCGGGACCTAGGCCGAACACCACCCTCAAGTCGAACTAGACCAATCGGGCATCAAAACAAGTAAGTGTTTACTCCTACACAATCTGAAATGGCCGACTAAGGGTTTCCCTTTGTGAATTTTGGCTTTCAACATCAAATGCTACGATTTCTAGTTCTAGGGTTTATTCTAGAACACGTTTTGGGGGTTTTGTATTAAATGAATTGGATAATCAAATTAACGTATGTAGGTAGTTTCAGAAAGGGCCGACTAAGGTTAATCCCAAATCAATTTTGACTAATAACATCGAATTATAGCATTTTGAATTCTAGGGTTCTTAAGCAAAACGGTTTTGGGGATTCCCATACAAACGAGTTCAAGAATCAAATTGATTATTATAGTTAGATTCAGAGTGTTCCGATTGAGGGTAAGCACATGATAATTTTATCAAACTATAACGAATTGATGGGTTACCTAATCTAGGGTTCTTGAGTTAAAACTTTTTGGGGTTTTTGATCTTGCTGCTTATCATATTCAAATTAAATGGAATAGATAGGTTCGAAATATCCTATCTGATGAAACCCCTAAGAAATTACAGCCTAACATAAACAGATTTGATGAAATCAAATTGTGGGGTTAAGACACGTTTTCGAGATTAGATTAGATCAAATTACATTACTTTGGGGTGTTAAATTATCAAATTGGGTGCATGATCGAACTCGATTGGGTCCCCTGAACCAAAGCCCTAAGGTTTGAGGACCAATCTGAATCGAATTTGTGGGTTAATCGGATTTCAATTATTCGGTTATGATTAACTATAAGGTTAGTGGGCCGATTGGGCTTATAAGAATTAAGAATTAGATATGTTATCAGAATTGGGGAAAGTGGAGATGGTAGGTGGTGTGTATGGTGGATGGGGGGTCGCAGGTTCAAACCCGACCCCAACCATTTTTGGGTTTTAATATTAATTTAGTATTTTGACCATATCTCGTTCGTTATAACTCCGATTCAATCCATTTCAGTTGCGTTGGAACCGTAACGAGATTTCGAACGTATTTGAATAATAAAATTCACATTTTAGATCGAAAACGAAATCGCGTATAATTACGTTTATTTAAATAAAATCATATAGGATTTTATTTAAACGATTTTAAGGGTACGCGTACATACGTATGCATATTCTTAACACTCTAACATACGTGTGTTGACACGTATGTGATTTCAAGCACAAAACGACATTCCGAATAACTTTAGGTTATTGTTTAATCACATATCCTTCGTAAGAGGATTATCTATACGAGCTCACGTATTTGATCATTCTGCAATACTCAAAGGTGCGTACACGGCCCCTTTCTTATTTTAAACTGTTTTGGGGGAGACAACATGTGCAACAAACTCTTTTTAGATACATATCACTTGCATGAGTTAGCTGTTTACATTATGTGACAACATAGCATTTAAAAGTCCTTACACATTTCGAACCGTTTAGTTTGCCGTAGCGCAAAGCGTGGTAGTTGGAAATAGATCTATTAGGTTTGACAAACCTCACCTGGTAGATGGGATCTACGCAGCTGTTTGACTGACCAAACACATTACTATTGTTTGTGCTAGACAGTAGTGGCAAGGCAAAAACATGCTATAGCATGGCAATCGTCAGCTTCGGTGTCGACCACTTATGTAAATAGTTTATATGACTAGCTATCATGACTATGCATGTGTGATTATGTTATTTGCAAACTTGATGTTCAAACTGTTGTTTTGAACATTGTGAATACTTAAAACCTGTGTTATGCACCAACCTTTGTGTTGACTTGATTTACATGTTTTCTCAGGACGCTAAGGTGCGCAACAAAGCTGGCATGGACTAGGAGATAGAGTCGCATGCATGTTTTACATTTATATTGTTTGAATTAGACATTTAGGGATTTTTTTTGTAATTTACATGTTACAACTGTTCCTTTGGTTATTGTTTTAAAACGCTTCCGCAATCTTTAAAAACTTTGATGTTTTAGACCAAAGTATGTTTTGAAATTCATATAGAGGTCTTCGTTATGTCTAATGATCTGAGATCCTGGTTTGTCACGTTCCCAAACGGTATGATTCCGTTAGTTGAAAATTGGGGGTGTGACAAGATACATACAAATGAGATACAAGCAGACCTTCTCACCAAGGCTTTTGATAAAAATCGTTTTGTGTATTTACTCAAATTAAATGGTATTAGGGTCATGGGTGAGGTTATTTCAAATTAACTTCCTTCATAATCAATTTTATTGAATTGACATCAGATATTTTTTATTTTTTTTGTGTTTTAGTTTTAGGGGGAGAAAATTTGAGAAAAATTAAAAACATTTGAAAAATCAAAAACACAAAAACATTAAAAAAATTAAATTTTGAGAAATTGATTTGACCTAGTGAGAAATGATAGTACATTGCGGTAATCTGAAGTACATTTGTATCATTCTAGAACTTAAACATAAAGAGCATTTACAATTACTGAGTATGATATGTTGGTAGGTTTATAACTTAGTTGAGATAACATCTGACAAAATTATGATTATACTTTTTGGGAGACAGTTGCTTAGAATATAGTGCTTAACTTTGTCCTAGATAAGTGGTTATTAATTTTACAATGTGTTTCTTGAATTAAAATTAGTTCATTGCTAGTTTTTGATCATGTGTTCAATTTTAAAAGAAATTCTAAATTTTGTTTTTTTCTTTTATTTTAGTTTAAATCTAATACATTCTCTGTGAATACTTACGTATCAACCTGATTGTTATAGCTTTAAACAATTCGAATTTGTTTTCTTGGTTTGATTAAGTTTTGGGCAATCTCTGCGTATATGAAAATATCGATCTTATTGTTAAAAAACTGATCTTAAATTATTGTTTCGTTCATTTTCTGGATCATCTGAACATACGAACGTATCAACCTAGATTCCATGATTTTGAACAATTTCAAATTGTTTCACATTGTTTTTAATTTTCTAAAAGAAATTCTATTTTGTTTTTGCATGATCAAACTAGTGATATTTGAATTAAACTGTTTCAGGAACATCATTGTTTAATTAATTATTCACAAAACGGGAATATGTTCAAGTAAATGAGGAACATAAAGTGTTTGACAATTTTGATTTCAATTGATATCTTAATTAAGTAATTAAATTTAAATTGGATTCATATACTGACAGTCATATCTGAATTGTAATTTGCTAATTAATATATTCATTAATTCAATCAAGTGTACTGATGATTATAATGCAATATGATCTCATGTCTTGATCTTTCTCACCAATAATATGTGTTTGTTTTGTTTATTTTCATATTTCATGTTAGATTTAGTACAAAATTATTATTTTGGTGTGTTTCATATAAAATTTGAAAAATCCAAAAAGATTTTTGTTCATATATTTGATGTTAAATCAATAATTATTCATTATTTGTTTTAACTCTGAAACACCAAAGTGTTGGCTTGTTTGAAATTTTAAATAAACTTGTTTTTTTTTAGAAAATATGAAATTGTTGAAATGAATCTTTGATAGTTTGTTTGGAGGTTCATTCAACAGGTTTGCTGAGAGGTTCGTTCATCATGTTTGCTGAGAGGTTCGCTTCGATAGGTTTGCTGAGAGGTTACGTTCATCATGATTGCTGAGAGGTTCGCTTGAATTGGTTTGCTGAGAGGTTCGTTCATCATGATTGCTGAGAGGTTCGCTTGAATAGGTTTGCTGTAGCAACCATCAATAAGACAGGTATTTATTCATTTAATGATAATTTATTTTGTTAAAACAAGGGTGATCAAAAACAAAAATCGAGGATTATACTCAATTAACCCATACAAAACGCGATTAAGACAATTTGAATAACTACAAAACAACAAATTGTTTGAGTATATATATATGTATATGTATATACACGTATAAGTAAACTAAATGTTATAAGAATCCAACAACTTACTCTCCACATAAACTAAATCATATCAATACCCAACCAAGCTAGTTCATAGCCTAATCTTGTACAGATACTATTAAAATGCTTCAAAATTTACAACCCCTCACCTTATATCACAACCTAATACATCAAGCTCAAAAGTAACCACTCTAATCCTAATTTCGACTCCTTGTCAGAACCCTTATCTCGTCCCAATTGCAACCACAAGGTAGACCATATTCATTTCCATAGGCTGAAAGAAAAGTTAAAACTAAACCATTATTTTCTTTAAAAACTTACGGCCAAATCTCAAAAACAATACAAGGGGTCTATAAATTTTTTTTAAAAGGGTAAAAGCACCATCATTTCCACAAGAACACAACAAGGACACCTACTCTTCCCAGCCACTACTATGAATAGCTTCCTCAACCTTTTTGCCAGCTGGAAAGTCAGAAAAAGACATCCCCTTGTACATTCGAAGCTGCCAAAACGATACATCTTTGTACAACCACCATATCTCTTGATGTTGACCTTTAATAAGAAGACCAAGATAATGATGGTACTTGGAATTCAGCTATCTTGACGTGCAGCAAGGGAAAACTTCATCAGTCATAGACCTAGTCAATCCTACCCCAAGATTTAGTTCATAAGATGTCAATTGATGGATTTAGACACAAGAAATAATCATTTAGAAAAATCTAAGAAAGGAAAATTCCCATCCATTGAAACCATAGTTATAACACAACTTTACAATCTGGTAATTTTTTTTATCCAACTAAACGAGAATAGGAACTCACCCCACATTCATCGGTTACACTAAGAAGAACACCTTTGCACCACTATAAATAGCCACACTTGCCTTCTTGAATTTCACACTTCAAGCCCTTAAACCTTACTACCTTTGCTTCATTACCTCTTTACCCGATCACCAAAACAACAGACCCCACAATTCTCTAACACTCAAACACTCATATGGCTACTGAAATCCTCTGCTGAGCGTATGCAAGAACCTGTCCCATGCTGTGGTAACTCTTGACAGCTTCAACCACCTTCCAGCCCTCTTAGTCTCCTCGAAATAACTTCAACAGAAGCAGAAAGCCAGCAGCAGTGAAGGGAAGGAAGCCATCGACAGCCAGCTCGTGAACCACCAGCAGTTCATATTCGTTCAGCGATGGAACAGCTTCGGTGCTATTCGGTTCCTTACGCTGCTTTGCTTCATCTTGTAAGTCGTTATCCTCTTATTAGTAGCGTAAGAACTTAGCACCCATCAAAATACCCACAAGACCAACCCATAATCAGTTATAAAGTATCAGTTAATAGGAACAAAGACTAGCGATTATGGATTTAAACTAAGGCAACGTTAAGAATGAAAAGGTTAAGTAGGGCCGAACCAAGATCGTTTTTCTTTGAACAAAAACCCACCATACATGTTCACGTGCATGACTTTCTTATTTTTTTGAAACCTCCAGTAAGTATACATATGTATACAAAGAAACCACAAAAAGCATACAAGACTCCATGCACAAATAAAACGATGTATGAACCACATGTATATATGTATGAATGGCATGAGTCTTGGATCAAGAAATAATCGGTTCATGATATCATAAAATTTGTAATAAGGCGTGAGAGATCATAAATAGAGTAAGACTAACTTATGGGTAAGGGAGAACTCTAAATGCATGCACATAAAGAAGCCATGCACCCTAAATTACGTAGGCTCTAACCCTTAAAATATTAGGGGGTGATTCCAAGAAATGGGTAGTTTACTTGTAAAGAGGTTAAACAACTCAACTACGATGCATAAGCTAACCTAAGTAACTTGTAAAGTACTTAGGAAAAGGGTGGGATGTCATTTTCAAGAAAGGAAAATTTTGATGGTCATAATAAAAGTTTTTTTTATGAAAACCATAAAGGGTCAGTTTAAACCCCTATGGAGCCCCTACATATAATAATAAAGATTTATGACTAAGTGGGTGTTTATAAGCCTTGAACGAATAAGGTAAACATATTTAATAAACAAAAAGTTAAAAGTCATGAATATTCAAGAGAAAGAAATTATCATAATATTAACTCATTTTTTTGATGAAATATCGAGTCTAAGCCAAAGAAGATTTAGACCTTCTTAGCCTAAAACATCTAATAAATAATCTCGAAGGGAGATATAGGCAATCAAAAAAATAAATAAATAAATGCGGTCATTATTTTAACTCATAAGTAAACATTGTAGATATAACAATTTTGTCAAAAACCCTATACACAAGACACAAACAAACCAGGCAACTAGTGTTTTACAAAACAAGGAGGTCGATATGAAATCTTGGAATATTGTAGGGATTTTGTAGTGAGGCCTACCATATCTCCGAATCTCAGTCTCTATCACTACACATTTGACTGTGAGTTTTCGTAGCCCCTTTTAATGCTATTTTAACTTTTGGGGTGTTATGCATGTTACATAAATTATTTATACAAGAATTTGAATATTGTTGCATAAGACAAGAATTTATCACTTAAATGGCCCTACTCTTTACACAACCATTTAACTCATAGCGATGAGCCGATGGATTAATATAAGTTAGTACTAGCGGGGCTTGACAAACCTCCATTCATGGTTGGTCGCACCAACCCCTAATTCATGATTTATGAATGGTATATTTCCAACAAGAACTATTGTTTTGTGATAAGACAATTAGCAAGAAACAGGGTATACAAGAAGTTAAAGGTATGGTTGCGGACTTATGCAAGTTCATAAAAAGTATGTGTTTATCTACTAACCAATTTGAACTAGTTTACCGAGTCGTAAAACCTACGATCTCACCAACAATATGTTGACCCTTTTTAATTTGACATGCATTTCAGGAAATTAGAAGCAACAAGTGCCTGTAGAAGTTAGCATGCATTTATTTTGGAATACAAATGAAGATTTGATTATATTACCTGTTTAGATATAGGTCATATGATTTTAGGAATCTTCAGACTTGTATTAAGACTACTTTATTTTGTAAAAATGAACCTTTGACATGATAATGCATGGTTTTGAATTCTCTCATATGCAATGTGCTCAAGATATACAGTTTCGTTACATCCTTGCGATTCCGCCGTTGGCGAGGGTGTGACAGATTGGTATCAGAGCCATTGGTTATAGAGAACTAGGAAAATGCCTTAGGGATTGCCTAGACTATAACCTTAAGCTCAAAACTCTTAGATAGTGCTTTTTACATAACATGTGATCTTTTGCAGCAATGGTTAAAGAATACAAAGTCGATGGCGTTACCTATGTGGACCACACCAGTACTGAGGAGGTCATGCCACTAGACGACACTAACTTTGAGGATGAAGTCACCAGTCAGCTAAAGACTATCAACCTAGGAGCCCCGACTACCGACGGACATCCTAATCAGCCCCACTCCGAGATAGGAGAGTCTTCAAGGGTCAGAGACCCTCCGACCGAAACCATTCTCAGGGCTCTTCGTGCGTATCAAGCCCAGCAAACGGCCGAGGTCCTTTGCGTTCAGTCAAAACTGGACGTCACTGAAGAAGAGCTGGAGGACTTGGTGCAACTAATGCACGAGATTACCCACAGCCTAAAGATAGTGGACCATCGACAGAAGGTCCATGAGGAGGAGAACATCCGACATCATGAGGACACTAGATTGATAGCTGAATTAGGATTCTGTTGAACTGTCATAGGAATTCTCTTAACCATATCATGGATGTTATATCACATGTTGTTCTGATTTTTCATAGCAATGTAATCCCATTTTGATTTGTGTAAGGGAGTGGCAAGTGGTCACACTGCACTCTCAGGGATAATTGCTCTAATTATTGTATTTTTATAGTATTAATGAAGAATGTTTTTATACAAGATGTAATATATGTATATATCACTTATCAAAAATTGTATTTTCCTTTATGTGCAGTCATGGCAAACAACGAGAACAACTACGTTGTCCGACGCATCCCTCTGGTAGTTCTTTTTGACAGCGACACTGATCCGTCGGAGCATTCTGACCACTCCGAAGACAACGAAACGATGGCTACTAATGAGCACCCCAGCCAGAACCAAGAGCAAGAACCACGCCAAACTCGACCATTTCCCCTTGGGAGGGGAGGTGGTAGGGGTGTTTGGCGAGGAGGAATGAGGTATACAGCCAGGAAAACCACTGGGTTACCCCATCAGCGTCATCTGTCCAGTAGGGATTCCGGGCCATCAACACCTGCTGTGGAACATGGAGAGTCTTCCCATGGGCTTAATGTTGCGGACTTCGTCTCGCGAAGGACGTTTGACGAATGGAGGAGCATCCACCAACAGGAATGTAACCACGTGGCCCACCAAGCCCAAGAGCTCACGGATAACTGGGGAGAGTTGGAAGAGACAGTGCTCATTAACGACATGGGGCTGGCAGCTATTCGTGAAGAAATTCATAGGGGTAAGAAGTGGGTGATGGCGGCAGCGGCCCTCACCTGGGTGGCAATGATCGGAATGGCTGCATTCATTTATGTTTTTATGTGATATGATTAATCGAGGCCAACTTCCTTTTGTTTTAAAAGCTAGAGCTCGGAAGTTTGCCTTGCGATTCGGATATGTAAAACTTAAAACAATTTATGTACTACTGCTATCTGTGACAATGTTTGAACTATCGTATGCTATGCTATGAATATTGGTGTTTCTCTTACATACTTGTTCAATATATACACATATGTACATATGTCTCAAACTTGTATCTATAACTACATAGAAAATGCCACCAAAGCATCGGGGAAGAAAGCCAAAGACTGTTCAAGCTGGAGAAAATGCTGGAAACAATGACCCACCTCACATCGAGACCCCACTTAGCACAGAAGATGTGATAAGGATTGTTGCAGACCAACTCAAGACGATCTTTCCAAATAGACAGACAGGAACCAATGGAAGTGGAAGTCACCAAGGTCCCATCCTAGTCGAGGGTGGTACTACTGGAGAAACTAGTCACAAGGGCTGTTCATACAAATCATTTGTCTCCTGCAAGCCGAAGGACTTCCACGGCAGCGAAGGAGCCATTGGGATCCTGAAATGGATCGAGAAAATGGAGTCAGTTATCAGCATAAGCGACTGTTTGGATAACCAGAAGGTTAAGTATGCCACCTGCTCTTTTCAGAATAAAGCATTGACATGGTGGAATACTCAAGTTCAAGCTAGAGGTAGGGAGGCAGTGGAAGCAATGACCTGGGAAGAACTGAAGGCGATACTCATTAAAGAGTATTGTCCCAAGAATGAAATGCAAAAGCTGGAAGAAGAATTGTGGAACCACCAAATGATTGGAGCTGAGCACCAAGCATAAACCAATCAATTTCATGAGTTGTCCTGTCTATTACCACACATGGTACCCTCTGAAGACAAGAAAATCGATCGATACATTTGGGGTCTCACTCCCCAAATTCGGGGAATGGTGACATCTACTGAACCAACAACTCTGGAGAAGGCTATCTTGTTAGCCGCAAGTCTAACAGATGAAATGGTGCGTACGGGTACACTCGTCAAGAAGCAAGCGGGAGGGAAGCATAAGAGGATGGAATTTCAGGGCAAGAAAACAAACAATGATGCAAGAAAGGATCATGGTACTACCAAGAATTTTTTGATGGCCACTACTGAAAGAAAGCCATACAACGGGCCATTGCTCAAATGCAACAAATGCAACTATCACCATCACGGAAACTGCAATGTTTGTAACAGATGCAAGAAGTATGGGCACACTGAGAAGCAATGCCGATTTGACCCAGGGAAACCAAGAACGTGCTACGAGTGCGGAAGTGCAGACCATCTAAGAAATGGTTGCCCAAAACTGAATAGGGGTCCAGGAGCTCAAGGGAACCCAGCCCGAGGAAGAGCTTTTGTCATTGGAGCAAATGAAGCCAGGAATGACCCGAATGTGGTGACGGGTACGTTTTTAGTTAATGATCATTATGCTTCTATTTTATTTGACACCGGGGCAGATAAGAGTTTTGTGTCGAATGAGTTCAAACAATTACTGGGTAAGGAGCATAAAACGTTAAAGGATAGTTTCATCATTGAATTAGCTAATGGGGATACCTTAGAAACAAGAAACACAATTGAGGGTTGCACTTTGAATATAAACAAGCAAATGCTTAATTTAGATCTTATTCCCATAGACCATGGTAGCTTTGACATAGTAGTTGGTATGGATTGGCTATCTAAACACAAGGCTGAAATAGTATGTCATGAAAGAGTCGTCCGAGTACCGTTAGATAGTGGGGAGATCCTCGTCATACATGGAGAACGACCCGAGAGACACCTACATCTAATCTCCTGCATGAAGGCAAGGAAATACCTGAAGAAGCAATATATAGCGTTCCTAGCTCATGTGACCGACAACAAGGGCAAGGAGAAACAACTGCAAGATATCCCAGTGGTGAAGGAGTTTCCAGAAGTATTTCCTGAAGACTTGCCGGGGGTTTCTCCTCCTAGACAAGTGGAGTTTCAAATAGACTTAGTGCCAGGAGCTGCTCCTGTAGCCAAGTCACCCTACCGATTGGCTCCAGCAGAGATGCAAGAACTGTCAAGCCAACTGCAAGAACTATTGGAGAAGGGTTTCATCCGACCAAGCTTCTCGCCATGGGGAGCTCCAGTATTGTTTGTTAAAAAGAAAGACGGAACCTTTCGCATGTGCATCGATTACCAGGAGTTGAATAAGCTGACAATCAAGAATCGATATCCACTCCCGAGAATTGATGATCTCTTTGATCAACTGAAGGGGGCAACGTACTACTCCAAAATCGACTTAAGATCAGGTTATCACCAGCTAAGAATACAGGAGGACGATGTAACAAAGACTGCATTCAGAACTCGGTATGGACATTACGAACTATTGGTTAAGCCCTTCGGGTTAACCAATGCACCAGCCGTATTCATGGACTTAATGAATCGGGTGTGCAAACCTTACCTAGATAAATTCGTAATTGTCTTTATCGATGACATACTGATCTATTCTCAAACAAAGGAAGATCATGAGAAACACTTGAAGCTGATCTTGGAATTGCTGGCTACGGAAAAGTTGTACGCTAAGTTTTCAAAGTGTGAATTCTGGCTACGAGAAGTACAATTTCTGGGGCATGTAATAAATGAAAAGGGCATCCATGTAGATCCCAGTAATATTGAAGCTATCAAACAGTGGGAAGCTCCCAAAACTCCATCTGAAATACGACAATTCTTGGGATTAGCCGAGTATTATCGACGTTTTATAGAGAACTTCTCTAAAATAGCTCAACCCCTAACCATGCTGACCCAGAAAGAAGGAAGTTCGATTGGAAGGAGAAACAAGAAAAAGCCTTCCAAATTCTAAAGCAAAAACTATGTAATGCACCTATACTAACCCTACCTGACGGCACCGATAACTTTGTAGTGTACTGTGATGCATTGCATCAAGGATTGGGTTGTGTATTAATGCAGAAAGATAAAGTGATCGCATACGCTTCGCGACAACTAAAGGTGCATGAAAAGAATTACACCACACATGATTTAGAACTAGGTGCAGTTGTGTTTGCACTCAAGATTTGGAGACACTACTTATACGGTACAAAGTGTGTAGTGTACACTGATCACAAAAGTTTGCAACACATCTTCGATCAGAAAGAATTAAACATGAGGAAAAGACGATGGGTCGAACTGTTAAATGACTACGATTGTGACATACGGTACCACCCGGGAGAGGCAAATGTGGTAGCTGATGCGTTATGTCGCAAGGAGAGAATTAAGCCATCCCGAGTGCGAGCTCTTAGCTTGATAATACAGTCCAGTCTTATTCCCCGAATAAGAGAAGCACAGAAAATATCACTACAAGAAGAGCATTACAAAGATGAATCACTAAGGGGAATGGATAAGCAATTCGAAGTTAAAGATGATGATGTGTCCTATTTCATGAACAGGATTTGGGTGCATACCTTGGATAATCTCAGACAGGTAATTCTAGATGAGGCTCACAAGTCCAGATACTCCATTCACCCAGGTGCAGACAAAATGTATCAAGATCTTAAGGGATATTATTGGTTGCCCGGTATGAAGAAGGATATCGCGTTATATGTGGGAAAATGTCTGAACTGCTCAAAAGTGAAAACGGAACATCAAAAACCTTCAGGGCTATTACAACAGCCTGAAATCCCTCAGTGGAAATGGGACCAAATCTCCATGGATTTTATTACTAAACTTCCCAAACAGTTGGAGGTTATGACACCATATGGGTCATTGTTGACCGGTTGACAAAATCGGCTCACTTTCTACCAATAAGGGAAGACTACAAGATGGAGAAGTTTGCTGGTATTTATATTAAAGAAGTTCTTTCTAGACATTGTGTTCCTTTGTCTATCATTTCTGATCGTGATAGTCACTTTACTTCAAGGTTTTGGCGAACATTGCAAAAAGCTTTAGGAACACGTTTAGATCTTAGTACAGTGCATCATCCCCAAACAGATGGTCAAAGTGAAAGGACCATTCAAACATTAGAAGATATGCTGAGAGCCTATGTGCCAGATTTTGGTGGTAGATGGGATTCTCATTTGCCCTTGGTTGAATTTTCTTACAATAACAGCTATCATTCTAGCATCCAGTGTGCACCTTTTGAAGCGTTATACGGACGCAAGTGCCGATCGCCTGCTTGTTGGACTGAAATTGGAGAATCACAACTCATTAGTCCAGAGTTAATCCAAGAAACCACTGATAAGATTTTCAAGATTCGGAACGAATAAAGACCGCGAGAGATCGTCAGAAGAGTTACGCTGACAGAAGACGAAAGTCTTTGGAATTCGCTGTCGATGACAAAATTCTTTTGAAAGTATCACCTGGAAGGGGGTGGTACGATTCGGTAAAAAGGGAAAGCTTGCACCACGATATGTAGGACCTTTCGAGATCCTTGAAAGAATAGGTCTGGTTGCTTACAAGTTAAAATTACCTCAAGAACTCAGTGGAGTTCACGATACTTTTCATATTTCTAATCTTAAGAAGTGTTTGTCTGATGAGTCTTTGCACATACCCCTCGAGGAAATCCGTTTGGACGATAAACTTCATTTCATCGAGGAACCTATCGAGATTATGGATCGAGACATCAAGAAATTAAAACAAAGTCGCATTCCTATTGTAAAAGTACGCTGGAACTCTAGGCGGGGACCTGAATTTACATGGGAACGCGAAGACCAAATTAAACAAAAATACCCACATCTATTCAAGAGTGTACCACCCTCCGAGAACAACAATTGAATTTCGGGACGAAATTCTTACAACAAGGGGACACTGTAGCAACCATCAATAAGACAGATATTTATTCATTTAATGATAATTTATTTTGTTAAAACAAGGGTGATCAAAAACAAAAATCGAGGATTATACTCAATTAACCCATACAAAACGCGATTAAGACAATTTGAATAACTACAAAACAACAAATTGTTTGAGTATATATATAAACACACACACACACATATATATATATATGTATATGTATATGTATATGTATATGTATATGTATATGTATATGTATATGTATATGTATATGTATATGTATATGTATATGTATATGTATATGTATATGTATATGTATATGTATATGTATATGTATATACTCGTATAAGTAAACTAAATGTTATGAGAATCCAACAACTTACTTTTCACATAAACTAGATCATATCAATACCCAACCAAGCTAGTTCACAGCCTAATCTTGTATAGATACTATTAAAATGCTTCAAAATTTACAACCCCTCACCTTATATCACAACCTAATACATCAAGCTCAAAAGTAACCACTCTAATCCTAATTTCGACTCCTTGTCAAAACCTTTATCTCGTCCCAATTGCAACCATGAGGTAGACCATATTCATTTCCATAGGCTGAAAGAAAAGTTAAAACTAAACCATTATTTTCTTTAAAAACATACGGCCAAATCTCAAAAATAATACAAGGTGTCTATAATTTTTTTTTTAAAAAAAAGGGTAAAAGCACCACCATTCCCACAAGAACACAACAAGGACACCTACTCTTCCCAGCCACTATTGTGAACAGCTTCCTCAACCTTTTTGCCAGCTCGAAAGTCAGAAAAAGACATCCCCTTGTACATTCGAAGCTGCCAAAACGATACATCTTTGTACAACCACCATATCTCTTGATGTTGACCTTTAATAAGAAGACCAAGATAATGATGGTACTTGGAATTCAGCTATCTTGACGTGCAGCAAGGGAAAACTTCATCAGCCATAGACCTAGTCGATCCTATCCCAAGATTTAGTTCATAACATGTCAATTGATGAATTTAGACACAAGAAATAATCATTTAGAACAATTTAAGAAAGGAAAAGTCCCATCCATTGAAACCACAGTTATAACACAACTTAACAATCTGGTAATTTTTTTATCCAACTAAACGAGAATAGGAACTCACCCCACATTCATCGGTTACACTAAGAAGAACACCTTTGCACCACTATAAACAGCCACACTTGCCTTCTTGAATTTCACACTTCAAGCCCTTAAACCTTACTACCTTTGCTTCATTACCTCTTTACCTGATCACCAAAACAACAGACCCCACAATTCTCTAACACTCAAACACTCTTATGGCTACTGAAATCCTCTGCAGAGCGTATGCAAGAACATATCCCAGGCTGTGGTAACTCTTGACAGCTTCAACCACCTTCCAGCCCTCTTAGTCTCCTCGAAATAACTTCAACATAAGCAGAAAGCCAGGAGCAGTGAAGGGAAGGAAGCCATCGACAGCCAGCTCGTGAACCACCAGCAGTTCATATTCGTTCAGCTATGGAACAGCTTCGGTGCTATTCGGTTCCTTACGCTGCTTTGCTTCATCTTGTAAGTCGTTATCCTTTTATAAGTAGCGTAAGAACTTAGCACCCATGAAAATACCCACAAGACCAACCCATAATCAGTTATAAAGTATCAGTTAACAGGAACAAAGACTAACAATTATGGATTTAAACTAAGGCAACGCTAAGAATGAAAAGGTTAAGTAGGGCCGAACCAAGATCGTTTTTCTTTGAACAAAAACCCACCATACATGTTCACGTGCATGTCTTTCTTATTTTTTTGAAACCTCCAGTAAGTATACATACGTATACAAAGAAACCACATAAAGCATACAAAACTCCCTACACAAATAAAACGACGTATGAACCACATGTATATATGTATGAATGGCATGAGTCTATCGGTTCATGATTTCAAAAAATTTGTAATAAGGCGTGAGAGATCATAAAAAGAGTAAGACTAACTTATGGGTAAGGAAGAACTCTAAATGCATGCACATAAATAAGCCACGCACCCTAAATTACGTAGGCTCTAACCCTTGAAATATTAAGGAGGAGTGATTTTAACAGAAGCCAAGAAATGGGTGGTTTACTTGTAAAGAGGTTAAACAACTCAACTACGATGCATAAGCTAACCTTAAGTAACTTGTAAAGTACTTAGGAAGAGGGTGGGATGTCATTTTAAAGAAAGGAAAATTTTGATAGTCATGATAAAAGTTTTTTTTATGAAAACCATAAAGGGTCAGTTTAAACCCCTATGGAGCCCCTACATATAATAATAAAGATTTATGACTAAGTGGATGTTTATAAACCTTGAAAGAATAAGGTAAAAATATTTAATAAACAAAAAGTTAAAAGTCATGAATCTTCAAGAGAAAGAAATTATCATAATATTAACTCATTTTTTTGATGAAATATCGAGTCTAAGCCAAAGAAGATTTAGACCTTCTAAGCCGAAAACATCTAATAAATAATCTCGAAAGGAGATATAGGCAATCAAAAAAATAAATAAATAAATGCGGTCATTATTTTAACTCATAAGATTTGTTTAATGGCGAACCTATGGGTATAATTAGATTTGTTTAATTTGAAGATTTTGAATTTTGATTCTAAGTTTGAACAGGTTCGTTTGAACTCAAACAGGTTCACTGATTTTGTTCAGGTTCGTTTGAATTCATAAGGTTTGGGCCGAAATTTTTCAAATTTTAGAACCAAACGTTTATTGGTCAAAGGTTCGTTTGATCATATGGTTCTCATTAAATTCATAGGTTCGTTCATTTTTGAGGTTCGTGAATTTGAATAGGTTCGTCTTGAATTTAGGTTCATCTAAACTAGGTTCGACACAGGGGGTTCGCTGCTTTTGGACTTAGAAATTTTTGAACTTTTGAATGTTTTGAATTTTTAATTTTTGTTAAAAATTTTTGTAATTGTTTTTGTTTTTAATTGTAGGTATGGCAAATCTAGTATTCGGTGATAAACACAATTTATGTGCTTATTTGGATCCAACCACAAAGAATGGCAAGGAGTTTAGACGCTATCTCCAATTCATGTCACATTTACAAATCTCATATTCAGAGCTTCTGGTAATCAGCAAGGTTGATTACTTTAGATGATGCATTTGTGATTGAAGCCAATGTGTTGGGACATGCAATTAGAATAAATGAAGCTGATATAAGAAGAGTGCTGCAATTTGCTGGAGAACCTGAAGGAATGACATTAATTCCTGATAGGTGTATCAAAGGTTGCTTTATGAGGATCAAGTACTTTGGAGTTTATAGTGAGTATTCAATCAAGAAAGGAAAGTTGCCTTTACAGTATAAGTTTCTTGCACATGTACTTTTACATTTTATTTGTATGAGGAAAGGCACTTTCGATGAGTTAAGAGATTTGATGAGATCTGCCATGGTTGCCTTGATTCTGAACAAACCATTCAACTTTTCTGCTATAATCTTTAGATATCTTTCTGACAACATTACTAAGGAAAAAGATAAATTCTTTATGTATCCAAGATTCATCCAGATGATGATTGATTAGAAGTTTCCTGAGCAAAATTTACCAAGAGTTGCATCTGATATACTAAAGTTGAAGCACATGACTGATTCAAGTCTGGAAGATTTACCAGAAGAGTGGTAACGTGATTCTGACAAAAGATTTGATTTGTCACTGTGCAAGAGCAAATTATGTTGCTCCACTGGATGATGCATGGAGACATGATGATTCAAACTCAGAAAGTGAACAAATGGATGATGATGATCAACAACAACCACCACCTCCTCCTCAGGATCCACAAGTTAGAAAAACTCAAGCACAATCATCTCAATCTCATCATCAAACACAAGAACCAGAACAAGAAACTCCAAATGTAACTCGTAATACATTTGTTCCTCTTCAAGTCATTTATCCTGATCAACCTGATGCTCAAGAACAAGGTGATGCTACAATTTCTTCTCCACATGTTGAGGCAGAGAATGTTGATGCTGAAATGGAAGAAGAATCTATTGAATCCAAAATGGAGACTGTTCAAGTTGGAAATAGAATGGTGAGAAGATTGAAGAGAAAACCAACACAACAACAACAGAACTTGGAAGAAAGAGAGGAGAGGAATGATCCTAATTTTATAGTTGATGAACCAGAGACATCAAGACCAAAGAAGAAAAAGAAGATGGCTAATGTGCCTAAAAGAAAGAAGTCAAGGACTCCAAGAATTATTGTTTCTTCTTCTGTGACTACATCTTCAGCACCTGTATCTATTTCTATATATGTATCTGTACCTTTTTCTGTTGCTGTATATGTTCTAGAGGCTGCTGTTTCTACATCTAAAGTTCCTGTGCATACTGAAACTTCTATGCCTAGTTTTGATCATGTAAATGTTGCATCATTCATGCCTTCATTTGTTAATGCTACAACAGTTACTACATCATTTCAAGAAGCTTCTACTTCCAGAGTTGATTCAATGTTTGAGGGTTTAGATGATCTGGATTTAAACTTTTCTTTGGATTATGATGATTCTGAATTGAGAAGGAGGATTTCTATTCAGTCACAAGATGTCACACCCCCAATTTCAACTAACGGAATCATACCGTTTGGGAACGTGACAAACCAGGATCTCAGATCATTAGACATAGCGAAGACCTCTATATGAATTTCAAAAACATACGTTGGTCTTTAAAACAAACATAATAACCAGAGTTTACAAAAAAGTGCGGAAGCGTTTAAAAACCATAAACAGTTGTAAATCAAACATTACAATTCAAGTACTTAAATATTCAAATTTAAATAATCAAAATGAAAGAAATGCATGAGACTCTATCTTCCTAGTCCATGCCAGCTGTTACGCGCGCCTTAGCGTCCTGAGAAAACATGCAAATCAAGTCAACACAATGGTTGGTGCATAACACAGGTTTTAAATAATCATAGAGTTCAAAACATCAGTTTGAATAACAAGTTGTAGATAACATAATCACAATTTGCACAGTCATGATAGCTAGTCATATAACTATTTACATACGTGTTCGACACCGAAGCTGACTAGTTGCCATGCTATAGCATGTTTTCGCCTTGCCACTATTGTCTATCACAACAATAGTAAAAGAATGTGTTTGGTCAGTCAAACACCTGCGTAGATCCCATCTACCAGGTGAGGTTTGTCAAACCTAATAGATCTATTTCTAACTACCACGCTTTGCATTACAGCAAACTAAACGGTTCGAGGTGTGTAAGGACTTTCAAGTTGATATGTTTTCACATAATGTAAACAGATAACTCATGCAAGTGTTATGTATCTAAAAATCAGTTTGTTGCACATGTTTTCTCCCCCAAAACAGTTTAAAATAAGAAAGGGGCCGTGTACGCACCTTTGATAATCGCAGAATGATCAAGTATATGTGAACTCGCGTAGAAATCCTCTACGAAAAATCTGTGATTTAAACAATAACCTATTGTTATTCGAATAATCGTTTTGTGCTTGAAATCACATACGTGTCAACACACGTATGTTAAAGTGTGAGAATTAGGCATACGGAAGTACGCGTGCTTTTGAAATCGTTTAAATAAAATCACATTTGATTTTATTTAATTAAACGTAATTATACGCGATTTCGTGTTCGGACTAAAATATAAATTTTATCATCCTAACACGTTCGTATTCTCGTTACGGTTCCAACGCAACTTGAACGGACTTAATCGGAGTTCGTATGAAAAAGTTATGACCAAAACATCAAAATGATTTTTAAAAACTCAAAAATGGCTGGGCCGGGGCTCGAACCCGCGACCCTCAACACCAAACACACCGCGTCTACCATCTCAGCCCGCTAGGGTTTCGCGATGGTTATCAGAATTAATTTCTTTTAAATCCCATTCCAGTCCAACTTCTATTCCATAATATAGCCTAAGCAATTCATCTCCAATTACACCCGATTTCGAATCCGATTAACATTCAACCCATAGGGTTTTCATTGAATAACAAATTCCGAACCCATCTGTTTAAACAATTTCAAAAATCGTAACAATTTGCATCAAAAACCCCAAAAGCATATTCATCTTATGAACCCTAACATCGAATTCATCCAATTCTTAGTTCTAAAATGAAATTAGCATAACATTAACCTTAATCGACACTCTCTGAATCTACCCATGATATTTAATTCGATTATTAATCACTTAACAATCAAAACCCCCAAACCCGTTTTAGTAAGAACCCTAGTTACTAGAGCCCCATCAATTTGCTATCATCAATCGAAATTGTTATAAGAATAACCTTGTTCGGCCTTTTCTGAAACTAACCATGTAGTTTAATTTGAATATGAAATCCATTTAATACGAAATCCCCAAAACGTGTTCTATGATAAACCCTAGAACTCGGATTCATATCAATTGATGCTATAATCCGCGATTAACATATGGGTTTACTTAATCGGCATGTTTAGAAAGTTTAGGAACGAAAACTTACTTGATTTGATAGCAAATCGAAAGAGATCAACTTGTGAGTTGATGTTCGGCCGCCCTTTGTTCGAATTCTTCGAATCACTGCTTCTGGATTGAAATTGTTATGTGTTTAGGATGCTAAGGGTGCCGAATAAGACTTCTGTAACTCTAATTGTGATGATCGAAATCGAATTGTGAGGTTTTGGTTGTAAAGAGCTACGGTTACAACTCTTGGGTGCTTATTTCCATTTAATTCGAATTCTAATGGATTAAAACGCATGTAAACGGTTTGTAATCATTATTACAATGATTATGGGTGCTAATTTCGCAGTTACAACTCCGAATTTAATACATTTCGAATTTCCTTCATGCATTCTACACGAATTTTGACTTTTAAGAGTCAAAATCAAGTATTTTTACAACTTATAGCCTAATCCTTGAAATTAACACTTTAAAACCTGATTTTTGATACTTCTTAACCCTTATAGATCATTCCGGACCAATAACTTAACATTTCAATTAACACAGTTACACTAAAAATCCCGAATTGTCACTAAACGGTTAAATTGGAATACCACTGGGCTAAATTAATCCATTTGGGCTCTTTAAATCCAATTGGGCCTCACTGGGCCTTCCTGGGCCTACCATGGCTTTCCCTAGGCCTACCTTGATTTACATTGGGCCTTACTTGAATTTATAGGGCCTTATTGGGCTTCTATTGGCTTATTGGGCCTACATTGGCTCTGTTGGGCCTACATAAACTTTGTTGGCCCTAATTGATCTTGTTGGCCTCCATTAACCTTATTGGGCCTTCATTGGCCTTGTTGAGCCTTTATTGGTATTATTGGGCCTTGATTTGACCTTGTTGGGCCTATTGGACCTTCCTTGGTCTTATTGGGCCTTGATTCACATTGTTGGGCCTGTGATAGCACCAACTCCCGTTAACAAGGTTAGTGTGAAAAGTCGAATTGTCACATCATCCCCTTGTTGAAGAAATTTTCGTCCCGAAAATTAGCAAGTGTTAGGAGTAGTTAGGAAACTACTTACGAGTTTAAATCGTACGTGTTAGTGTGATTTGATCATTCTGTGTGCTTGTGTGTACTCCCACACAAAGTCTAATGCTTGCAACATCACAACTCAATTGTGATCTTTCAATGTAACTGTTTTGCGTGTACACTAGTTAGTTCACCTAACTGTGACTGTTTGTGTTTGATATAGTGAGTGTACTATGCAACCCCGCACATAGTAGAATGTATGTAACCAATCGTGTATGTACTACCATAACATGTAACATATGAAATGTAGCACATAAAACATATAGAATATAATGTAGTGTAGCACAAATGTTTTGTAACAAAATCAATTGAATAAATAAAATGTTTGTGCTTACAGTTTGAATTTTGCAATGTTGATGTGTGAAAGCATCACGTCATCCCCTTGTTGAAGGAAATTTCGTCCCGAAATTTAACGTGCGCTCTCAGTGTTAGCAGTAGCTGTCTTGAATAGATGAGGATATTTCTTCATCATTTGGTCTTCCCGTTCCCATGTGAATTCAGGACCCCGTCTTGAATTCCATCGGACTTTGACTATCGGAATCTTGCTTTGCTTCAGTTGTTTGACCTCTCGATCCATGATTTCCGCCGGTTCTTCAATGAACCGCAGCTGTTCATCTACTTGTATTTCTTCCAACGGTACAATCAATGTCTCATCAGAAAGACATTTCTTTAAGTTCGACACATGAAAAACATCATGAACTCCACTGAGTTCTTCCGGTAGTTTGAGTTGGTACGCAACCGGACCAATTCTTTTCAGAATCTCAAAAGGTCCTACGTAACGTGGACTAAGCTTGCCGCGCTTGCCGAATCGTATCACACCTTTCCAAGGTGATACCTTTAGAAGAACTCGGTCTCCTACTTGAAATTCCAACGGCTTGCGACGTTTGTCTGCATAACTCTTCTGTCGATCCCGAGCCGCTGCCATACGATTTCGGATTTGAACTATCTTCTCTGTTGTTTCGTGCACCAGTTCAGGACCTGTTATCTGACTGTCACCAATTTCAGCCCAGCAAACTGGTGAACGACATTTGCGACCATACAAAGCTTCAAACGGTGCTGCTTGAATACTTGTATGATAACTATTGTTGTAAGAGAATTCCACCAACGGTAAATGATTCTCCCAGCTGTCACCAAAGTCAATTACACAAGCTCGTAACATATCCTCGAGCGTTTGAATCGTACGTTCACTTTGACCGTCGGTCTGTGGGTGATAAGCGGTACTCATATCCAAGCGAGTCCCCAATGACTTATGAAGAGATTTCCAAAAATTTGAAGTAAACCGGGCATCTCGATCTGATATGATAGAGATCGGCACGCCATGTCGTGCTACTACTTCCTTAATGTAAATACGAGTCAACTTCTCCATCTTATCAGTTTCTTTGATCGCTAAGAAGTGTGCAGATTTCGTTAATCGATCGACAATTACCCATATCGTATCACAACCACTTGGTGTACGGGGTAACTTAGTAATGAAATCCATCGAAATCTGTTCCCACTTCCACATCGGTATCTCTGGCTGTTGCAGTAAACCAGATGGCTTCTGATATTCAACTTTGACTTTCGAACAAGTCAAACATTTGCTAACGTACTTAGCAATATCAGCTTTCATATGAGGCCACCAATACAGTGCCTTCAAATCATGGTACATCTTGTCTGATCCCGGATGGACTGAATATCTGGACTTGTGCGCTTCGTCCATCACGAGTTCCCTTAAACCTCCATACAAAGGTATCCACATTCGATCAATGAAATAACGAATTCCATCAGGTTTAACATTCAATTGTTCTTCCATTCCTCGTAAAGATTCCGGTACTAAGTTTTCCGTTTTCAAAGCCTCAATCTGAGCACTATGTACCTTGTCAGGTAAGTCAGTATGTATCGTCATCATAAGTGCGCGAACCCGTCTTGTTCCCGTTGTATCTTTTCTGCTCAAAGCATCGGCTACGACATTAGCCTTTCCCGGGTGATATTTAATCGCACACTCATAATCGTTCAACAATTCAACCCATCGTCGTTGTCTCATATTGAGTTCCTTCTGATCAAAGATATGTTGTAAACTCTTATGATCAGTATAAATAGTACACTTAGTTCCATACAAGTAATGCCTCCAAATCTTCAAAGCAAAAACCACTGCTCCTAACTCCAAGTCATGAGTAGTGTAATTCTTTTCGTGTGTTCTCAGTTGTCTGGAAGCATAAGCGATCACTTTATCCCGTTGCATTAATACACATCCCAAACCCTGTCCAGATGCGTCACAATACACCGCAAAGTCTTCCGTTCCTTCCGGTAATGACAGAATCGGTGCACTGCAGAGTTTCTGTTTCAATAACTGGAATGCAGTTTCCTGTTTATCCGTCCAGTTATACTTTGTTCCTTTGTGCGTCAGAGCTGTAAGTGGTTGAGCGATCTTTGAGAAACCCTCAATGAATCGTCGATAATAACCCGCCAAACCAAGGAATTGTCGTACCTCGGTAGGGGTCTTTGGCGCTTCCCAATTCTTAATCGCTTCAATTTTTGCTGGATCAACATGTATACCCTTTTCATTAACTATATGCCCCAAGAACTGTACTTCTCGCATCCAGAAATCACATTTCGAGAACTTAGCGTACAGTTGTTCCTGTTTCAACAGCTCTAGTAGTAATCGAAGATGTTCAACATGTTCCTCCTCAGACTTTGAATAGATGAGAATGTCATCAATGAAAACAATGACAAACTTATCAAGATAAGGTTTACAAACACGATTCATGAGATCCATGAATACGGCTGGAGCGTTTGTCAACCCAAATGGCATGACCAAGAACTCATAATGGCCATAGCGCGTCCTAAATGCTGTCTTTGGAATATCCTCTTCCTGAACTCTTAGTTGATGATAACCCGACCTGAGATCAATCTTCGAGTAATAACTCGAACCTTGCAACTGATCGAACAGATCGTCAATCCTGGGTAACGGATACCGGTTCTTGATAGTAACCTTGTTCAATTCCCGGTAATCGATACACATACGAAAAGTTCCGTCCTTCTTCTTTAC
The DNA here is from genome assembly GCA_009363875.1 of Mikania micrantha. NCBI lineage: Eukaryota > Viridiplantae > Streptophyta > Magnoliopsida > Asterales > Asteraceae > Mikania > Mikania micrantha. The sequence goes on along the minus strand of CM018683.1, from coordinate 40,115,313 downwards.
AAACAATACTGGAGCTCCCCATGGTGAAAAACTAGGTCGTATGAAACCCTTATCCAACAATTCTTGCAATTGTGTGGATAACTCTTGCATTTCTGACGGTGCAAGTCGATAAGGCGCCCTAGCTATTGGTGCTGCGTCTGGTGTAAGATCGATTCGGAATTCCACCTGTCTCACAGGCGGTAATCCCGGCAAGTCTTCTGGAAATACCTCCGGAAACTCACAAACTATAGGTATATCTTCAAGTTTCTTCTCAGCTACCGGCTTTTCAGTTATAAGTGCTATAACTGCCGTATGACCTTTCCGCAGACATTTGTGTGCTTTCATACAAGATATGAGACGCAGTGGCGTACTGCTCTTCTCTCCTTGTACATATAATGTCTCTCCCTGCGGAAGAGGTATACGAACAATCTTTTCATGGCATACAATTTCAGCCTGGTTTTTAGACAACCAATCCATGCCAATGACTACATCAAAACTGCCTAAGGCAATAGGCATCAAATCAATCTCTAATGTCTGACCCATCAAATCAAGAATACATCCCTTATAAATGTTTTCTACTACAATCAACTTACCATCCGCTAACTCCACAGTATAGGGACTATCTAAGGCAGTGGGACTAACATCTAGTGACTTAGCAAGTGAACTAGATACAAAACTCCGGTCGGCACCAGTGTCAAATAACATAGAGGCATAGTGATTATTTAAGAGGAACGTACCCGTAACGATATTGGGATCCTCCCGCGCTTGACGTCCTCCAATCACGAACGCCCTGCCTCTAGCACCGTTGTTGTTGTTATTATTGTTGTTGTTGTTGTTGTTGGTGCCATTGCCATTACCGTTGCCACCTCCGTTACCATTACCATTACCATTGTTGTCCCCGCCTTTCTTAAGTTGTGGGCAATCTTTCTTGAAATGGCCCATCTTGCCGCACTCAAAACAACCTTTCTGCGCGTTGTTTTGATTATTGTTCTGGTTGTTGTTATTGTTCTGCAGCTCTCCGCGACAATCCTTAGCCGCATGCCCAATCTTGCCACACCTCTGGCACTTAGCTCTGTCACACTGGTTACCCGCATGATGGTAACCACACTTGTTGCACTTGGGGTGTTTACCAATATAGCCCCCCGATGATGATGATTGTTGACCACTGCTTGAACCATGATAAGACTTATTTGAGTCTTGTTTCCTGTTTTGCTGATGTGATTGTTGGTTGTTGCCCTTGAAGTTGCTACTATCCCATTTTCTCTTGTGATCTCCTACCTTGGTAGCAGATGTTCGCTTAGGCAGGGTCCCTTGCAACACTGCCTGATCCGTAAGCTGATGTGCTAAACGAACAGCTTGTTGGATAGTGGTGGGATTTGCTGAAGTCACCAACCCTTGAATCTGAGGCACTAGTCCTCCAATGTACCTTTCAATCCACTTACTGGCTGGAGTAGCCATATGTGGTAGCAGTCTGGCCAGTTCATGCGATCTGGTCGTATATTCCTCAATGTTTGACCCCTCCATCTTGAGGTGCCAATACTCTTCTTCCAACTTCTGCATTTCACTACGAGGACAATACTCCTCTTGTAGTAAGGTTTTGAAGTTGTTCCAGGTCAATGCATTTGCTTCTCCCAACCCCAGAGTCTGAACATTGGAGTTCCACCAAGTCAGGGCTGGACCCTCCAAAGTTCCAGTAGCAAATTTCACCTTGCTGTCATCAGGGCAGTTGCACATCTCGAACACAGACTCTGCCTTTTCAATCCATCGGAGAAGTCCTATGGCTCCCTCCGACCCTTTGAAGTTGTGAGGTTTGCAGTCCAAGAACATCTTGAACGTGCAGACTTGTGGGTTAATCACTCCCCCAGCTGGACCCTGTGGCCCTGTGTTGTGTGTCTGAGCATACTGTGCAATAGCCTCCGCGACTCTGTTGTTAATTAGCTCGTTGAGCTCAGCAACAGTCATATGTACGTTTCCCTCAGCCATTAGTTTCCTATTTATAAGAAGTGTTAGCACGAAGTCAAAATCCAATGTAACATGTGTAAGTAAAAACAACAAACACAACATGTAATATAATCAACACAGTTGTTGAAAACAAACAATAATTCTTCCATAAATAGAAACTTTCTTTGAATACAATACTTTTTGAAATGAAATACAAAATTTCAAACTACTAATGTAGGAACACAACCCGTTCCTAATAAGTTTAAACAAAACAGAAATAAAAGAAAGAAAATCAATCGTCCTCGACAGTGGATTCAGGATCGGACTCAGCAACTGGTGCTGGTTCCTCCTCTTCATCCTCGTCCTCATCCTGTTCCTCATTCTCAACTACCACTAGATCCTCCAAAGCTTCAATCCTGCCCTCCAAGATCTCGGCTCGGTTCTCTGACTCCTCTAAACGACCAATCATGTTCACCATCTCATCCCGCATGTCATGAACTAGATGGGCAAGTTCATCCTGCCTCTCAATGGCATCCCATAACTCCTGGGATCTCTGATAGAGCTTCTCCTCTGCTGTATCCACGTCCTCGCGCAACTTGGCGATCTCCTCTGCGTCCGTCCTTTGCCTCTTAGGCTCAGGAACGTCCAGTACGGGTGGTGGATGTGTAGATGGTCCTGCAGCATAGAGTCCCTGGTTATTCACCCATGGTGCCTCCACCGGATCCTCATCCGGGTCCTCAACTGGATCCTCGTCTGGATCCTCCTCTGGATCCTCATCAGGATCCTCGTCTGGATCCTCCTCCGGATCCTCCTCCGGGTCTTCCTCCGGATCCTCCTCTGGATCGGAGTCCTCCATCTCATATGGTGGAGGTGATGGAATGGGTGGTGGTGGTGATGATGGTGGTGCCGGAACCATCGGCTCCTCGTCCTCAGAATCATCAATGATAACATAAGGAACTGATGATGAAGCCATGCCTGTTACATAATATCATATGTAAGTGCAGTGCCATGGAATACGTAAGCAAATCAATTACATAATGTCATATGTAATTTCTAAGCAGTATGTGTAAACATGTGTGTCTAATGTCTAACAGTCATAGTCTAGGCCTACAAATGCAAACCTAGTTCGCTATAACCAATCGCTCTGATACCAATCTGTCACACCCCCAATTTCAACTAACGGAATCATACCGTTTGGGAACGTGACAAACCAGGATCTCAGATCATTAGACATAGCGAAGACCTCTATATGAATTTCAAAAACATACGTTGGTCTTTAAAACAAACATAATAACCAGAGTTTACAAAAAAGTGCGGAAGCGTTTAAAAACCATAAACAGTTGTAAATCAAACATTACAATTCAAGTACTTAAATATTCAAATTTAAATAATCAAAATGAAAGAAATGCATGAGACTCTATCTTCCTAGTCCATGCCAGCTGTTACGCGCGCCTTAGCGTCCTGAGAAAACATGCAAATCAAGTCAACACAATGGTTGGTGCATAACACAGGTTTTAAATAATCATAGAGTTCAAAACATCAGTTTGAATAACAAGTTGTAGATAACATAATCACAATTTGCACAGTCATGATAGCTAGTCATATAACTATTTACATACGTGTTCGACACCGAAGCTGACTAGTTGCCATGCTATAGCATGTTTTCGCCTTGCCACTATTGTCTATCACAACAATAGTAAAAGAATGTGTTTGGTCAGTCAAACACCTGCGTAGATCCCATCTACCAGGTGAGGTTTGTCAAACCTAATAGATCTATTTCTAACTACCACGCTTTGCATTACAGCAAACTAAACGGTTCGAGGTGTGTAAGGACTTTCAAGTTGATATGTTTTCACATAATGTAAACAGATAACTCATGCAAGTGTTATGTATCTAAAAATCAGTTTGTTGCACATGTTTTCTCCCCCAAAACAGTTTAAAATAAGAAAGGGGCCGTGTACGCACCTTTGATAATCGCAGAATGATCAAGTATATGTGAACTCGCGTAGAAATCCTCTACGAAAAATCTGTGATTTAAACAATAACCTATTGTTATTCGAATAATCGTTTTGTGCTTGAAATCACATACGTGTCAACACACGTATGTTAAAGTGTGAGAATTAGGCATACGGAAGTACGCGTGCTTTTGAAATCGTTTAAATAAAATCACATTTGATTTTATTTAATTAAACGTAATTATACGCGATTTCGTGTTCGGACTAAAATATAAATTTTATCATCCTAACACGTTCGTATTCTCGTTACGGTTCCAACGCAACTTGAACGGACTTAATCGGAGTTCGTATGAAAAAGTTATGACCAAAACATCAAAATGATTTTTAAAAACTCAAAAATGGCTGGGCCGGGGCTCGAACCCGCGACCCTCAACACCAAACACACCGCGTCTACCATCTCAGCCCGCTAGGGTTTCGCGATGGTTATCAGAATTAATTTCTTTTAAATCCCATTCCAGTCCAACTTCTATTCCATAATATAGCCTAAGCAATTCATCTCCAATTACACCCGATTTCGAATCCGATTAACATTCAACCCATAGGGTTTTCATTGAATAACAAATTCCGAACCCATCTGTTTAAACAATTTCAAAAATCGTAACAATTTGCATCAAAAACCCCAAAAGCATATTCATCTTATGAACCCTAACATCGAATTCATCCAATTCTTAGTTCTAAAATGAAATTAGCATAACATTAACCTTAATCGACACTCTCTGAATCTACCCATGATATTTAATTCGATTATTAATCACTTAACAATCAAAACCCCCAAACCCGTTTTAGTAAGAACCCTAGTTACTAGAGCCCCATCAATTTGCTATCATCAATCGAAATTGTTATAAGAATAACCTTGTTCGGCCTTTTCTGAAACTAACCATGTAGTTTAATTTGAATATGAAATCCATTTAATACGAAATCCCCAAAACGTGTTCTATGATAAACCCTAGAACTCGGATTCATATCAATTGATGCTATAATCCGCGATTAACATATGGGTTTACTTAATCGGCATGTTTAGAAAGTTTAGGAACGAAAACTTACTTGATTTGATAGCAAATCGAAAGAGATCAACTTGTGAGTTGATGTTCGGCCGCCCTTTGTTCGAATTCTTCGAATCACTGCTTCTGGATTGAAATTGTTGTGTGTTTAGGATGCTAAGGGTGCCGAATAAGACTTCTGTAACTCTAATTGTGATGATCGAAATCGAATTGTGAGGTTTTGGTTGTAAAGAGCTACGGTTACAACTCTTGGGTGCTTATTTCCATTTAATTCGAATTCTAATGGATTAAAACGCATGTAAACGGTTTGTAATCATTATTACAATGATTATGGGTGCTAATTTCGCAGTTACAACTCCGAATTTAATACATTTCGAATTTCCTTCATGCATTCTACACGAATTTTGACTTTTAAGAGTCAAAATCAAGTATTTTTACAACTTATAGCCTAATCCTTGAAATTAACACTTTAAAACCTGATTTTTGATACTTCTTAACCCTTATAGATCATTCCGGACCAATAACTTAACATTTCAATTAACACAGTTACACTAAAAATCCCGAATTGTCACTAAACGGTTAAATTGGAATACCACTGGGCTAAATTAATCCATTTGGGCTCTTTAAATCCAATTGGGCCTCACTGGGCCTTCCTGGGCCTACCATGGCTTTCCCTAGGCCTACCTTGATTTACATTGGGCCTTACTTGAATTTATAGGGCCTTATTGGGCTTCTATTGGCTTATTGGGCCTACATTGGCTCTGTTGGGCCTACATAAACTTTGTTGGCCCTAATTGATCTTGTTGGCCTCCATTAACCTTATTGGGCCTTCATTGGCCTTGTTGAGCCTTTATTGGTATTATTGGGCCTTGATTTGACCTTGTTGGGCCTATTGGACCTTCCTTGGTCTTATTGGGCCTTGATTCACATTGTTGGGCCTGTGATAGCACCAACTCCCGTTAACAAGGTTAGTGTGAAAAGTCGAATTGTCACACAAGAATTTGATAAATACAAGAAGTAGAAGGAGAAAGCTGAGACTGAAAAACAATCTACTTCAATTCAAACTGATTTGGAAATGATGAGAAGTCAGATTAATCAATTACAGAAGTGGAGAGAAGAAGATTTACAAGACAAGAAGATGATGAATGAAAGGATTGTATCATTGGAAAGATTGGCTAAAGAACAGAATGATAAGATTGTTGATTTAAAGAAAGAGAATCAGATGTTGCAGCAAAGGATTAATGAGATTCAAGACAAAGTTGTTCATTCTGAGACTCAGGCTGTAGATACTTAAGGAGGTCATATTTCTGAAGGTGCTGATGTTGATCCTGTTTATGTAAACATTGATGATGAAGAGGAGGAAGAAAAGGTTGATTATGAAGATTCTAATCCAGTTTTAATGCATTTAATGATGATGATAGAGATGATGATAGTGATGTAACTGGAGTTGGTGGTTCAAGTGGATTGAATTCCATAACTGGAGCTATAGTGATTTACAAACCATCAGGAATTTCTTTTGATGCAAATCATGTCTCTTCTGTTACTACTGATAAAGCAAATGATTGTGAAAATATGGAGCTAGAAGAAATCACAGAATTTTAGTATCCAAAGTTAGTTGTTGATTATTCTTTACCAACATTTGCAAATTTATTCAAACAAGCTGTTGATGGAGAACTACAAAGGATAATTGGTGAATTCAGTAAAGTTAGAGAATTAGAAGAAGGAGAGATTGAATATGGATACACTAAAGAAGATCTTGTTATGTTGTTTGGAGTAAAAGTCAATGAGTTACAAAATGCAAATGTTTCTGGAAAGATGAAAGTTGGAGAATCAGATCATTCATTTGAATTTGAGCATGATGAATATATTGATGAAAATTTGTATTACCTACAGACTTTGAAGAAAATTTTTGATATTGGAGTTCATAGGAAAGTTCAAAGCACAACAAGTGATACAGTGAAGATCAAGACACATATGGATGTTTGGAGTGAAAATCAAGAAGAACAAAAGTATATCATTGATCATTGGATGATTTTTAAATAGGTGATTGAAGTATATAATGAATTAGTTCAAGAAAATCAATCAAGACAGTTTTCAAGGTTCAAGTGAGAGGCCCCATTCCCTGGGACTCCATCGGTTGGTTAAACATCAAAAGCATAGCTCTTAAACCATACAATAGTCGTATACTATAGCAGCGGAAATCATAACATAACATTTATTCTTAATAGGAATGCCAGCTCTTAAATAGGTAGTCCTCATGTCATGCCACGAGCCATCATATCCTTATCAAAACTTGCTCAACCTGACATGCATGCTAAAACAAGTCAGCTTTCGCTGGTGAGTTCTAAGTTAACTTATTATAAAAATCTTTACTCATTCATATCTTTATATAACATACATATCATCAAAACATCAAACATACTGTACATAGAACATTAGCCTTTCGCTGCTAACCGAAGTCAACAAGCTTGTGCAGCACAAGACTCTATAACTATCAACCCGAAGTCGATAACTCATACATGCATAAGATTTCCTCAACTGGCGACACACAGTCGTCAGGCTTGTGTTTCCACAAGACTCTTTAACCATCAACCGAAGTTGACGGCTCATACCGGTACAAGACTTCTTTACATACATCATTCATATCCATAACATGGTTTAAATCATTTAAACCATCATAATCATAAACAATTCCTCGCACCGCAGTGCTCAAGTTCTGCCCAACCGCAGCTGGCAAAACCACATTTCCTCCTTGACCTCGGCCGAGTCTCTTAAAAAAATCATTTCTTTCTCAACCACCGTTGAGACTTAAAACATTCTTTACATCTCAGCTGAAACTCTTAAAATCATTTACTTCTCAACCGCAGTTGAGACTTAAAACATTCTTTACATCTCAGCTGAGACTCTTGAAATCAATTGTTAATCAACCAGAGTTAAGACTTTAAACATTCTTTACACCTCAGCTGAGACTCTTAAAAATATTTACTTCTCAACCGCAGTTGAGATTTAAAACATGCTTTACCTGAAAACATTCTTTATGTTAAAACATTCTTTTATCTGGAAACATCCTTTACCTGACCTTAATCAGGTTAAAATCACTTTCATACAATAACTTTATAACATGCATATCAGCCCAAAATGATAAAACATTTAAAATAGGGCTACAAAGAACTCACTTTAATCCAAAGCTTGACTTACAGTAAATTCCCAACTAGCCTCGGCTTTAGGAATTGTTAATAACCTGTATAACATTATTACTTTAACACATAATTCAAGCATTCTTATATAAACCTAATAGGGCTAGTGGTTAAATTAAACCGTGTCTTTACACACATGACTTATCCTAACCACTTTCACCCATACTTGACATTCATACTTTACCTTACTCTCATTCACATAAGACTCATTTACTTTCTTTCAATCATACCAATGTCCTTGGTAATTCACATCAATCCTCATACCCAATCATATCACCCATAATTGTATAAAACATTACTTTGCTTCCTTTCTCAACTCTAACCATACTCATAATCCTTTAATTGTACTAATGTTCGCACAAGTTTCATGATCACATGATATATGATCATACCAAACTCATGTTTATACACACACCCATAAAATTCATTAATCCATTCACATGTGTTAAGATCATCTTAACTGATGTCATACATATCAAGAGGATCTTGATCATGACAACAACCCGCATGTTTATTCTCGTTTAATATTCTCAATCAACCATAATAACCACTAAATAATAATCCAATATTAAATCTAATCCAACTATTATCAAACTAGTAGAAGAAATCGAATCAATACCTGTTCAGATGGATTTTCGATCGAAAACTGATGATCCGATGTTGTAGCGACTATCCCCAGCTCGTTTATGATGTTCATATGCCTTGAAATCAAGATTTTTCTGCTCAAAAATTGATCAGATGGTGGTTTGGAATTCTGAGTTCGAAGAAGAAAGAAAAATAACTGCTGCATGTTAATCTGATGATTTTATCAACTAAAAGTCGAATTCCACCCGTCGCGTACCGCGACAAAAAGCAAAAAAAAGCTTCGCGTACCGCGAAGAAATCCGGAAGAATCTCAGAAATTTTGTTCCATCGTGTATCGCTGAGAACCTTCATCCCGTCCTTAGCGTACCGCGACGAGTCCAGAAGTTCAATACTTAGAAATTTTTCTTCGTTTTCCATTTCCGAACAATCCAGGACTCCGTTTTGCGCATGGTTTTCACCCACGTTCATCATTTCTCGCATACTTTCAATCTATAATAATTACAATTGTCAAATCAAAGTGAATTACATGCGCGATCAAATGTGCTAAATCTTCGGTTGTTACATCAAGATTGGATCTAAATCCAAGATGCGTGGAAGAATTGTGAGTTATGGATACTTTCACAACATTCCAGGAGTTTTGAAGAATAGAGGATGTTATGTGGTGAAGAGAACAGATGGATGTTAGTATTTTGGAAAAGCTTATGATCTTATGTCTTTACCTTCATTTGAATGCATGCAGTTGTCAAGACTGAGAATGATCAAGCCTATTCAGACTGAACATAACGAAAGATTTGAAAAGGTGTTGAAAAAGGAAGCAAAGATAGGATGGAATTGGTTGGTTCCTCAATTTTCAGTGCTGAAGCATCTCTTATGTGTATCCAAAGCCAAAGGTTTATTCTAGACCAAGATTGAGAAAGATAGAACAAAATTGGAATTCTTATTTCACGTTTTGGTTCTATGATGAAAAATCTTCTGAAGCAGTTATTTTATTGAAAGAAAATGAGAAATGGAGAGTTATAAGATTGCTTGATCCTGTTTGGTTGGTAAATTGTTCAAAACAAGACATTGATCTTCTTAATGAAGCTGAAATTTATGCAACTAAAGGATATCATGATGTTGGTGTGAGTTATAAAGATATGGCTTTGCAATTTCAAACTTTAGCAAGGATGTGTTACACTTTGGGAATTCATTCTAGATGCAATTGGGAAGATGTGAATTATCTGTATGTTGAGTTAATGGCATTGCAGAAAAAGATTGATGATAGAGATGCAAAGATTGAAGCTGAACGTTTATCAAAGATTCCAAAGTCAGTGATTATTCATGCTGAAGATAATGTTTGTCAAGATCAATCGTCGAGTGGGCTCAGATTGAAGGTTGAAGATCAAGATGTTGAAGATTTTGAAGAAACTATTAAGGGGGAGTTTGTTAGGTCATTTTGTAATAGGTTGCTTTCAAAAGTATGTAAGTTAAGTTAGGTTTTGCTAGGTTCGTCTGGCCCACGAACCTAGGCAAGTGTTGTAAAGGTTCGGTGAACCTATTGATGTGTAATGTAGAGGTTCATCCAGCGAACCTAAAGGTTCGTCTGGCGAACCTAATGGTTCGGCTAGGTTCGGTTGAGTCATGTATATATAGCAGGTTTGTCTGTGTTTGTAGGTGTGTGACAGAACAGAGAGGGAGAGAACGTGTGTGAAGTTAGTGTGATTGTAAAGAACTGTGTGTTCTTATTTCATGTTTCTTGTAATCTGATTTCTTTATCAATAAACATGATGTTTATCAAAATGATTGTGTATCTTTGATTCATAGAGACTTAATCTAGATTCTGCATAGATTGAATTGTTAATAGAATTCCATTGATCGATCCAGAGAAATCTACAGATACTCGACCTTGCAGATGTAAAATTTTGTGCCCATTCATGTTTTATTTCCCAAGTTGAACCCAGAACCATTAATGAAGCATTGAAAGAAGAATCATGGGTAGATGCTATGCACGAAGAGTTGCTGCAATTTAAGAAGCTTGGAGTTTGGCAGCTTGTTGATAGACCTAAGGGTGCTAAAGTCACTGACACAAGATGGGTTCTACGCTCCAAACGCTATGATCATGGAATTGTGGTCAGAAACAAAGCGCGTATGGTGGTACAAGGTTTTAGACAGATTGAAGGAATTGACTACAATAAAGTATTTGCACCGGTTGCTCGTCTTGAAGCAATCCGAATTTTTCTGGGCTATGCATCCTACAAAAAGTTCAAAGTTTATCAGATGGATGTTAAGAGTTCATTTCTTCATGGTGTGATAAATGAAGTTGTGTATGTCAATCAACCTCCCAGGTTTGAAGATTCATTACATAGTGACCAAGTCTACAAGCTAGACAAGGCCTTATATGGAACCAAGTGTGACACCCGGCAATTTCAGGTAAAGTGCAACTCTTACATTCTATACATTTCACATTCATACTTGTTGCGTTTCATTTAATTATGTTAATTAGATGAGTTGAACACACACAACTGCAAAACGATAGTTCGAGGAATTATCGAATCGTACATTGCACATTGGTTTTGGAAACCAAGTGTGACAAACACAAACAATCAAAGATAATTCGGGGAATTATCGAGACACACACACGAATCTCACGAACGTTGGTTATCAATCAAACTTATGTGCTATTATATGATTACGTGTTAAACAGGTGTTAGATATTTAGGACAAATGTTAGGAATCGAGTACGAGCGAAATCGAATCATCGAAATCGAAAAACAAGTAAATGGACCCGTCGCGGTACGCGACAACCCCATCGCGAAAGGGCTCGCGATACGCGAAGTAAACCGGGAGTCGAGACTCCCGAATCCCATCGCGATACGCGAAGATAAATTTTGATCGGCCTTCGCGGTATGCGAAGGCCATGCAGATCGAAAGTTCTATTTAAACCATCCCCAATTCATTTGTTCAGTTTTTCCCTCATCTTCTTCAAGTTTTCACCTATTCTCTCGACCAAACACACTGAAACCAGGCCTCTAAGTCTCTGAAATCAGCATTGGGAGCTATCCTTTGGAGTTGGAAGCCATTGAAGCACAAGGAAGTCGTTGTAGTTCATCCACAAGCTTAGAGCAACCACCTAACCAGTAGATCGTCATTTCCAGAACCTGTTCTGGCACGAATCTACGCTTCTAAGGTAGTTTTAAATGTTTTCCTAATGTTAGATCATACATGCAATGGGTAAAAACCCACATGCAACTCCATATGGTTATTGTGCTCAAATTTGTTGGTGATTTGATATGTTATTGTTATGGATGTGCTGATTTTATAGCTTAGAAATGTTAGGATTGATTATTGGTTAAGTTAGGATTGATTTGGTGATGATTTGGGCAAACTTGCCATTAAAGGAAACTTTTATGTGCAAGTCTTGGATTGGTAATGATCTAGACATGTTAGACATGTCTAAATATTGTTAAATGCATATTGGAGTGTTTAGAAACACATTTGGATGTTGGATTTTGTCAAAAATTTGGCTTTGTATAAACTTGCTATTTATAGAAACTTTTAAAAATCAAAATAGGGCTTTTGATGTTTTAAAACGTTTTGATGAACTTTGAGCATTGGAATATGCTTAGAAATGATTTCTAACGCATTTGGAAACCTTGATTTGTGAAAATGAGTTTTAAAACGGACACTTTCCTAAATTGGAAACTTTCTAAAAATAGTAACTCGTGCGACTAGGGTCATAGAATGCATTATGGTGTTTTATGTGCATCAAGGCACATAAACACAACAATCGTGTCACTAACGATTCGTCGAGTCCCACTAGTTAACACACACACACACTCGGTTGAGCACACCGACACTTGGAATTGTATGGGATACAACGTACCACAAAACACATACTCACACCTATATGGTTATAGGTGCATACTAGCAGGTGCTAGCTCTCGCAGACGCGAACACACTCACAACCGGAACTACTCTATCAGGTGAGTTCACGGCCCCTTTTTACTTTTCTACCTTTGGGGGAGAAAACATTGCATACTAAACTGTTTTACAAACAACAAATCATTTCATTTACGTATGGACATGCTTTATCATATATGTATATGTGTGGACCACATCACAACTAAAAGACCTCGCGATACTCCACGGACCGTTAGTAGCATGTAGCGCTTAGCGTGGTAATCTTGAATAGTACTATTTGGGCCTGACAAGCCCCACCCATCGCGCCTGGGAGGCCAACCCGACTGTAGGTCAAAATGGGTGAAATATTGACCAACACTTTGCCATTGTCTGGTGATGGACATGGCGGGAGGCACAACTGTCAGCTTCGGTACGACCCCGCATATAATATAACTGTATTGACTAGCTATCAATCCATACTGCAACGTAATGATATGTAAATCACAACTCTTACTTTAAACATTGAATGTTTATTGCTTATGAAAAACCTATGCTCTCACCAACCTTTGTGTTGACCTTTTACTCGCATGTTTTCTTAGGTAGCTAAGGCACGCGCACGAGGATTAGGATGCTAGGCTGGAGTCGCATACATCTGCTTATGTGTCTTAGACTATTAAACATTTGTTATCATTTTGTTATGTTACTTATTGTATTGTTTAACAACTTAAATCGCTTCCGCAAACTAATACTCTATTTCGTTTTGAAAACTGTTTAATCTTATGCTTCCGCAATTTATAATTTCAACGATGTTTTGATAACCTAAACTTTTACTTCCGCAACTCTGATTTTAATAAACTGTTTTATCCAAGTTATTGGATGTACGTATGAAACCAGACATGTAGGTCTCTCAACGTTGCGTGGCCGGAGACTGCGATCCTGACAATCTGTTGTTGCTCGCGCCCCGTTCGGGACGGGATTTCTCGGGGTGCGACAGATTGGTATCAGAGACTCCGGTTATTGCGAATTAGGTTTGCATTTAGTGAACTTAGTCTATAACCATTAGTCTCCACACAACACTTAGTGCTTAGTATTGTGATACTGACATACATGATTGTACACACACGCTTATTACGCGCACTATAGCAAATGGCGTCATCATCGTCACCACATGTGACTACACATGACGGTGGGAGACGATCGCTCTGCATGTTTCTTACAAGTACCTACTGCACACACTACATTTGTCATTAGACAAACACTAACACTTATTCTCGCTATGAAGATCATGGCTGGAAGACATGGAGGACGCAGGAATGCAGGAGGACGTGGAAACATCAACCTCACCCAAGCTGAACTGAACTCACTCATTAACGAACGAGTAGAAGAGATACTCGCTGCACGGGAAGCTGCCCGTAATCAAAATCCACTGAACCAAGGAACAAACCCCAACCCTCCTCTCTGCACGTTCAAAATGTTCCTGGATTGCAAACCTCACTCCTTCAGCGGCACAGAGGGCGCCATTGGACTATTGCGCTGGATCGAAAAGGCAGAATCGGCCTTTGCTATGAGTAACTGCAGGAATGAGGACCGAGTTAAATTTGCTGCTGGAACTTTTGAGGGAGCGGCCCTCACGTGGTGGAATGCCAACGTTCAGAATCTGGGGCTCGATACTGCCAACGTCCTACCTTGGGATGACTTCAAGAGAATGTTGAACCGCGAATACTGCCCTCGCAGTGAAGTACAGAAGCTTGAGACTGAGTTCTGGAACCATAAGATGATTGGTTCGGAGGTTGAGGCATACACTGCCCGATAGTATGAGCTGGCAAATCTGTGCCTGGAAATGGCAACACCACCCTTCAAACACATAGAGAAGTACATTGAGGGACTACCACCTCAAATTCAGGGCATGGTGCTCGCTGCTGATCCCATCACCATGCAACAAGTCGTGCGACTTACCCACAAACTCACTGATTCGGCTGTTGCACAGGGACTCTTACCACCTCATGGTGCTGTAACCAAACCTACTGACAACAAGCGAAAATGGGATAACACCCTAAGCAAGACCTCAACTCTCCAACCACCACCACAACAACGTAAGTTTGGGTCACCCCAAGCTTATGCACCACCCATCCCAACCACTCAAACCACAGGAACTTATGCTGGAAAACACCCCAAGTGCAACAAATGCAAATTACACCATGTTGTAGGACAATGTGGCTCTATCCGATGCCAACGGTGTGGCAAAGGTGGACACCTTGCCAAAGACTGCAGGGGTGAGCTACTTACAAAGACCCCACAGCCACAACAACAGCAACTTGAAGCACCGAAGGGTTGCTTCGAATGTGGAAAGCCAGGGCATTTCAAGAGAGATTGCCCGCATCTGAAGAACAACAATAACGGGAACAACAACGGTCCGCAGGGACGAGCCTTCGTGATCGGGGCTAAGGAAGCCCGAAACGATCCCAACCTTACAACTGGTACGTATCTCTTAAATGATAATTATGCATCTGTGTTGTTTGATACTGGAGCTGAGAAAAGTTCTATATCTAAGGATTTTAGTGAGATACTTGCCATTATCCCCACACCCTTAGAGGTCAAATATACAGTAGAACTAGCTGATGGTAAATTGATTGTGACTAAATTCTTAGAGAATGCGCTTTAGAGCTAGCAGGCCATAAATTTAAGATTGACCTCATGCCGGTCACACTAGGCAGTTTTGATGTCGTAGTGGGCATGGATTGGTTGTCTGAAAACCAAGCTGAAATCATTTGCCACGACAAGGTCGTGCGCATACCTCTCCCTGGCGGAGAAACTATAGACATCGAGGGCGAAAGGAGTGACACTCCTCTGAACATCATCTCGTGCATGAAAGCTCACAAATGCTTACGAAAGGGATACATAGCTATTCTGGCGCTTATCACCGACAAGACAGAAGAGGAGAAGAGAATAGAAGACATCCCAGTCGTATGCGACTATCCCGACGTATTCCCTGAGGATCTACCAGGACTACCACCGCCTCAACAAGTGGAGTTCCGCATAGACCTTGCACCGGGAGCAGCACCAATCACACGAGCACCTTATCGACTTGCACCTTCGGAGATGCAGGAACTGTCCAATCAATTGCAGGAGTTGCTGGACAAGGGTTTCATCAGACCAAGCTTCTCACCTTGGGGAGCTCCGGTCTTATTCGTGAAGAAGAAGGATGGCACGTTTCGTATGTGCATCGACTACCGTGAGTTAAATAAAGTGACGATCAAAAACCGTTACCCCTTACCTCAGATCGATGATATGTTCGATCAACTACAAGGATCAAGCTGCTACTCTAAAATTGATCTGCGATCTGGGTACCATCAACTGAGAATTCAAGGGGAAGATATCCCCAAGACTGCTTTTCGCACACAGTATGGCCATTATGAGTTTTTGGTCATGCCATTTGGGCTAACTAATGCACCCACAGTATTCATGGACCTCATGAATAGAGTGTGCAAACCCTACCTAGATAAGTTTATCATTGTTTTCATAGATGATATTCTCATCTACTCCAAAACCCAGGAAGAACACAAAGAGCATCTTCAATTGGCTCTTGAACTGCTGCGACAAGAGAAGTTGTACGCTAAACTCTCAAAGTGCGACTTCTGGATTCGAGAAGTCCAATTCTTGGTTCTTGTGGTAAATGAACAACGAATACATGTGGATAAATCTAAGATAGAGGCAATCAAGAACTGGGAAGCACCAAAGACCCCAACTGAGGTGCGGCAATTCCTAGGCTTGGTAGGCTATTATCGACGATTTATCGAACGATTTTCAAAGATAGCCCAACCCCTTACAGCCTTAACCCATAAGGACGAGAAGAATCTCTGGACTGACAAACAGGAGGATGCATTCCAACTTCTCAAGCAGAAGCTCTGTAGTGCACCTATCTTATCTCTTCCTGAGGGAACAGATGACTTCATAGTATATTGCGATGCCTCGATACAAGGACTCGGCTGTGTGCTGAAGCAACGAGACAAGGTGATTGCATATACTTCTCGACAACTGAAAGTCCACGAGAAAAACTACACCACCCATGACTTGGAACTTGGAGCCGTGGTATTTGCACTTAAGATCTGGAGACACTACCTGTATGGTACAAAGTGTACGATATACATTGATCATAAGAGTCTCCAACACATATTCGAGCAGAAGGAATTGAACATGTGACAACGTCGCTGGCTCGAACTCCTAAACGACTATGAGTGTGCTATCAAGTATCACCCGGGAAAGGCCAACGTTGTGGCCGATGCCCTAAGTCGGAAAAATACTTCGAAACCCAAGAGGGTACAAGCTTTACAGCTTACCATCCATCCCAATCTCCCTGAACAGATACGCAGTGCCCAGGTGGAGGCACTTAAAGCAGAAAATCTAGCAGCAGAATCACTGAGGAGAATGGAGCAACAACTTGAGGTAAAAGCCAATGGATTACATTATTTCATGGAACGCGTCTGGGTTCCACATCACGGAAACTTACGAGACCTTGTGATGGACGAGGCTCACAAATCCCGATATTCCATCCACCCTGGATCTGATAAGAAGTATTATGATCTGAAGATACTTTACTGGTGGCCACACATGAAAGCCGACATTGCCACCTATGTGGGAAAATGCTTAACTTGCACCAAAGTCAAAGTCGAGTACCAGAAACCCTCTGGATTACTCACACAACCTGAGATCCCCATGTGGAAGTGGGAACAAATATCCATGGACTTCATTACCAAATTACCCCGTACTCCTAGTGGATGCGACACTATTTGGGTAGTTGTGGACAGACTGACTAAGTCAGCACATTTCCTTGCAATCAAGGAAAATGACAAGATGGAAAAGCTAGCCAGGATCTATGTCAAGGAAGTGGTCTCGCGACATGGAGTGCCAATTTCCATCATTTCTGATCGAGACGCAAGATTCACCTCTAACTTCTGGAAATCATTGCAAAAGTCGCTTGGCACACGGCTGGATATGAGTACAGCATACCACCCACAAACTGATGGCCAGAGCGAGCGCACGATACAAACACTTGAAGACATGCTACGAGCGTGCGTAGTGGACTTCGGAAATAGCTGGGAAACTCACCTACCATTGGTGGAGTTCTCCTACAACAACAGCTACCACACCAGCATTAAGGCAACGCCTTTTGAGGCACTCTATGGCAGGAAATGCCGATCGCCTATCTGTTGGGCGGAAGTGGGCGACTGTCAGCTCACTGGCCCGGAACTTGTACACGAAACTACGGAGAAAATCTTGCAAATCAGAAACCACATGGCAGCAGCTCGCGATCGTCAAAAAAGCTATGCTGATAAACGCCGAAAGCCTTTAGAATTTCAGGTAGGAGATAAAGTCCTTCTGAAAGTCTCACCCTGGAAAGGCGTCATACGTTTTGGCAAATGAGGCAAACTTAACCCACGGTATTGGACCTTTTGAGATCCTGAAAAGGATTTGTCCAGTGGCATACCAACTCAACTTGCCAGCCGAACTCGACGGAGTTCACAACATATTTCATGTCTCGAACCTGAAGAAATGTTTATCTGATGAGACACTTATAGTTCCACTGGATGAGATCCAGGTGGATGAACAGCTAAGGTTCGTGGAAGAACCGGTAGAGATCATGGACCGAGAGGTCAAACAACTCAAACAGAGTAAGATTCTGATTGTTAAAGTCCGATGGAACTCGAAACGCGGACCTGAATTCACATGGGAACGTGAAGATCAGATGATGCGCAAATATCCCCATCTCTTCAAACAGTCAACGTCGAACGCCGACAACAACGAATAAATTTCGGGACGAAATTCCTTTCAACAAGGGGATGATGTGACAACCGGAAAAAAAAATTTTGTTTCTCAAACATTATTGCTACTCAAACACTACCAACAACAACCAAATTTCGGGACGAAATTTCTTTCAACAAGGGGATGATGTGACACCTGGCAATTTCAGGTAAATTGCAACTCTTACATTCTTTACATTTCACATTCATACTTGTTGTGTTTCATTTAATTATGTTAATTAGATGAGTTGAACACACACAACTGCAAAACGATAGTTCGAGGAATTATCGAATCGTACATTACACATTGGTTTTGGAAACCAAGTGTGACAAACACAAACTATCAAAGATAATTTGAGGAATTATCGAAACACACACACGAGTCTCACGAACGTTGGTGATCAATCAAACTTATGTGTTATTATATGATGATGTGTTAAACAGGTGTTAGCTGTTTAGGATAAACGTTAGGAATCGTGTACGAGCGAAATCGAATCATCGAAATCGAAAAACAAGGAAATGGACCCGTCGCGGTACGCGACAACCCCATCGCGAAAGGGATTGCGATACGCGAAGCAAACCGGGAATCGAGACTCCTGAATCCCATCGCGATACACGAAGATAAATTTTGATTGGCCTTCGCGTAAGATCGAAAATTCTATTTAAACCATCCCCAATTCATTTGTTCGGTTTTTCCCTCATCTTCTTCGAGTTTTCACCTATTCTCTCGACCAAACACACTGAAACCAGGCCTCCAAGTCTCTGAAATCAGCATTGGGAGCTATCCTTTGGAGTTGGAAGCCATTAAAGCACAAGGAAGTCGTTGTAGTTCATCCACAAGCTTGGAGCAACCACCGAACCAGTAGATCGTCATTTCCAGAACCTGTTCTCGCACGAATCTACGCCTCTAAGGTAGTTTTAAACGTTTTCCTAGTGTTAGATCGTACATGCAATGGGTAAAAACCCACATGCAACTCCATATGGTTATTGTGCTCAAATTTGTTGGTGATTTGATATGTTATTGTTATGGATTTACTGATTTTATAGCTTAGAAATGTTAGGATTGATTATTGGTTAAGTTAGGATTGATTTGGTGATGATTTGGGCAAACTTGCCATAAAAGGAAACTTTTATGTGCAAGTCTTGGATTGGTAATGATCTAGACATGTTAGACATGTCTAGATGTTGTTAAATGCATATTGGAGTGTTTAGAAACACATTTGGATGTTTGATTTTGTCAAAAATTTAGCTTTGTATAAACTTTCTATTTATAGAAACTTTTAAAAATCAAAATAGGGCTTTTGATGTTTTAAAACGTTTTGATGAACTTTGAGCATTGGAATATGCTTAGAAGTAATTTCTAACGCATTTGGAAACCTTGATTTGTGAAAACGAGTTTTAAAACGGACACTTTCCTAAATTGGAAACTTTATAAAAATGGTAACTTGTGCGATTAGGGTCATAGAATGCATTATGGTGTTTTATGTGCATCAAGGCACATAAACACAACAATCGTGTCACCAACGATTCGTCGAGTCCCACTAGTTAACACACACACACTCGGTTGAGTAGAACGACACTTGGAGTTGTATGGGATACAACGTACCACAAAACACATACTCACACCTATATGGTTATAGGTGCATACTAGCAGGTGCTAGCTCTCGGAGACGCGGACACACTCACAACCGGAACTACTCTATCAGGTGAGTTCACGACCCCTTTTTACTTTTCTACCTTTGGGGGAGAAAACATTGCATGCTAAACTGTTTTACAAACAACAACTCATTTCATTTACGTATGGACATGATTTAGCATATATGTATATGTGTGGACCACATCACAACTAAAAGACCTCGTGATACTCCACGGACCATTAGTAGCGTGTAGCGCCTAGCGTGGTAATCTTGAATAGTACTATTTGGGCCTGTCAAGCCCCACCCATCGCGCCTGGGTGGCCAACCCGACTGTAGGTCGGAATGGGTGCAATATTGACCAACACTTTGCCATTGTCTGGTGATGGACATGGCGGGAGGCACAACTGTCAGCTTCGGTATGACCCCGCATATAATATAACTGTATTGACTAGCTATCAATCGATACTGCAACGTAATGATATGTAAATCACAACTCTTACTTTAAACATTGGATGTTTATTGCTTATGAAAAACCTGTGCTCTCACCAACCTTTGTGTTGACCTTTTACTGGCATGTTTTCTCATGTAGCTAAGGCATGCGCACAAGGATTAGGATGCTAGGCTGGAGTCGCATGCATCTGCTTATGTGTCTTAGACTATTAAACATTTGTTATCATTTGGTTATGTTACTTATTGTATTGTTAAACAACTTAAATCGCTTCCGCAAACTAATACTCTGTTTCGTTTTTGAAAACTGTTTAATCTTTTGCTTCCGCAATTTATAATTTCAACGATGTTTTGACAACCTAAACTTTTACTTCCGCAAATCTGATTTTACTAAACTGTTTTATCCAAGTTATTGGATGTACGTATGAAATCAGACATGTAAGTCTCGCAACGTTGCATGACCGGAGACTGCGATCCTGACAATCTGTTGTTGCTCGCACCCCGTTCGGGACGGGATTTCTCGGGGTGCGACACCAAGCTCCACGAGCATGGTATGAGACACTTTCTACTCATCTTCTGAACATTTCCTGTCAATTCCCTAGGTTTCAAAGCCATCCCCTTCCTTCCAAGTTCGTCTTCATTCCTGTGGTGTTCGATCTTGATCAAAATGTTGACTCCTTATCATTGGATTACCACGTGGCTTATAGATTTCAATTGGAAAACCCCTGAATAGGATTCCGCACTATTCGAGGGACTGCCGAGCAGAACCCGCAAGGAAACGAGTCTTTTCCGAGGTCCTACATATAATAATTAATTAACAACACTCAAATCTTTTATTAACAGTTCAATTATTGTTTTAGTATGTATTAACAGGTGGGGCAACTGGTTTTTGGTCGATGTTTTAATATTCATGATGTTGTTACCATGCACGCCCCATTTGCAGTGCACGTATATAATGTATATATGTGTGGGCCATCAAGGGGACAAAGTAAAATTGCACTAATGTTAACATTATTTTACTGAGTTTATCAAATAGAAACCTCATTTGATCTCAACTAATCAAGATTTTGATCACATTCATCGATGGTTTGGTAGTATCCATATTTTCTCCCTCATACAGGAGTTCTAGTAAGTCTAAGACTCTCATCACAACTTTTTCTAGAAGACTATCTTGACAAAAATGATAACGAAGCCATTTGGCGATCATCATGATTTGGGTATAGGAATTAGAATTGAGAAATTTGGTAAGACAGTGTTCAAACCCATTGAGGCTGTTAATTTCTTTTCTATACTAATTTCACTTTTCAGATAGAACCTAAAAATCTGTAAGTGTCAGTCGACTTGTCAACGCTTAAACAGATAATAAACATCGATACCTCATCTTGTTCCTTATACCTATTTCAACAACAGACAACTAGTTACAGTATGATCACCCCCATAGAATCACCAAATCATATTTTATCTTCTGATGCGCAAACTATCACCGATATATTCAAAGCAAAAATACCTCACACTCGTTAAATGGTGCAGTGATTTTATTAAAACTCTTCTGAAACAAATATTAAAGGAAGATGTCAACACAAACTTCGTATAGTTAATCAAAAAACTGCTCTGATGTTACCCATTAGTTTCATAATTAACCATGTAGTTTATCCTTACACTGTCATGAACTCTATCCTAATGATTCCTGCATATAACCAAAGTTTAGCATTATTATGGTTCCATGTTGACCTATCACAATTATATTGATCCAAACCACTCCACATCATTCCCTATATCAAGCGAACACGACGAGTGACCCCGAAAGTTGTTCCTTTTTAATGCACTCTTCTTCTTCATCGGGATTGTTAACCCAACTAGCACCTCATCATTACTTGTATTACAAATGATAGTGTACGTTCACTTCGAACACATACAACTTGCCACCTTGGCACTGACTAGAGTTTATTACCCAAGATCTTAGTACTCTCCATGAAAAATCTGTTACCTAGATCATTTATATTAAAGTTCCATGCCCATGATATGATTGTTACATATTTTTCTATGCAACGCCTCTAGGTACCTCTATCGTGCCAACATAACTCATAAGTCATGATGTCTCTATGCAAAACTACATTTTCAACAAGGCTATTATCCCCAAAGATATATTGCAACCAACCATTGAGCAAACAATTAAATTAAACCTCCTTTGACAAAATCTCTCGGAAAATCTTAGGTATATACCTTTGATTTGTTGTGACACCACAATTAGCTATGTGTGACTGTTTCGCCTTCGCCAATATTCCAATAGATTAGTTGTTGTACACCTTACACAAAAATTCAAACAGTACCACGAATGTTAGAATTATATATAGATAGAGAACTAGCCTTAGCCTATAAACCACATTCACAATTATCTTGCATCTTGTACAGAAGATGACCGTCTCTTCAGCAACATATAGAAATCCTATCTACTCACCATCTCGTTGCATGGCATCCACACCTTGTGTATATATATGACATCCATCTAAATTAGGGTACAAAACTACTCTCTAACTTCTAATCCTTTTATCATAACCAAACTTGATCCTTAACTAAATTCGTAATGCCGAACTACTGGTTAGATAAACAACGATTCACACCCTGATTGAGCTACCTGTTTATCTGAAGATAGAAATCTTATGCTTTGGAAGCTAAGTTCTTAGCTTTTGAAGAATAATCCTTTGAATAATTGGAAAATTTCACCGACGGCTTGGTTGTGAGCTGTCGAAGAACAAAATACTTAAACTTCTAGAAAAGAGCTTCCAAAGAACAATGTGAAATTTCAAAGAGTTAACTCCACTACATGAAATATATCAAACCTCCAATGAGTTAACTCAACCATCCGACCTATTGACTTCCCAGGGGTTAGATCCTTCCTAAGAGGTAACAAACTCCTCTTTCTCACATGTGACTTTCCCAACATGGAACTTAAACTATATCTCGAGCAACTTGAATGCTAGTCAACTTCTCTACCAAGATCTTCCAATGACTTAACTAAAGCACCATGTGAAATTCTTGATGAAAGGTCACTACAGGTGACTATGTCATGCCTTCTATTGACAACGGTGACTCACACAAGTCAATGCCATTCCATATACCTTATGATAAGGAAATACAATATATCCTTAATAGTGTACTTAACTTCGTTCTATACACACCTACCATTGATCTCGAATATGATTGAGTAAACTGATCTTGAACATATTGTATCACAGAATCCTAGCCTAGCTTTACTTGACAAAATCTTAGCTTCAAAAAAAAAGATCCTTCTTTTTCGCATCTATGCTTATATTACAAGCTAAACATATGATGACACACTATGATATTTGATGTGTGTGCTTCTCACCAACTAGTTATCCTCTAGTAACTAGATAACATTTCTTCATCCTAACCTCACTCAAGAACGAGAACCTCATGAGACGTCAATTATTAAAACTCTAGACACATACTCAGATTTTGTTATGCACACCAACCATGATGAACCTCAACACACGTTCTAACCTTTGTCAACGATTATTGGTACTAATAATAATCAGCTGTAAGGACATCTCTTTGGAACACTAATACCTCAAGTACTCAGGTTGTGATTAGATCTAAGCATAAATACAAACTTATCTCATACTAACATTTTATCACTACTTCGAGAGAAGCATGGAATGTTAGGGTATTCAAAAACAAGTACTCTCTAGGCAAGTTTAATAGTTTCAGTATCTGAAAAAAAAAAGAGACATCATGCTAGACACAAAATAGTTTCCTAAATACAAAAACTGAGCATCTATTATATTGAACAATGTGTGCAACTCATACCTATCGTGTTCACTCATACCTGAAGTAACATCATCCTTAGAGTTTGTTAATATTATGATGATGTGTTCATACCATCTTTAACAACTCGATCATCCAGATGTGTAGGACCGATTTGGAGCTCGGAAACAATCCGAATCCAATGTAAATCTACCCGACAGCCTCTGGAATAGTGTGGAATCCTATTCCAGGGTTTTCCAATTGAAATCAACAGGAACCGTGGTGATCTGAAGGTGTAGGAATGACTTGGAATCAACAATCGAACACCACGGGTTGAGAATCGAACTTGGACGATCAATGGCCGCTCTAATCTCCTAGGGTTTGACTCTGGGATCACAGGGAAGAAGGAGGGCTCTCAAAAAAGTTAGTGTTGAAATGATTTGAACAAGTATATATAGGCTGTAGTCATTCGGCCGAATGAGTGGCCGAAGCAGCTCATTCGGCGAATGACCTTGCTCGAATGGGCTGTCAATCGAATGAGTCATTCGGCGAATGACTCATTCTATTGCCAGCCATTCGCTAGGTCGTTCATTCGGCGAATGACTTCATTCTAGAGTCATTCGCCCGAATGTGCATTCTTCATACTCAAAAATTAATTTAATCAAATCAACTAATCATATAATCAATAATAAACATTAAGAATGATATATAAAGACAACTTCCATTAATAACTTGAACTTTACATGATTAGAGTTACAAAACAGAACTAGGGACATTACATGTATCAACAAACTCCCCCTTGGACCTAGTTCAACTCTTGGAAGTGTCTTTCTTGAAATACTTTGCCGAGATCGCTTTCCAGTCAGCTCCAGCATGAACCTTTAAGCATATGCAGATTCGGATCACTCGCATGAACTGAAGTGCCTGTTCCATATCCTGTACGTCGAAGAAAATCTGATGACGATACAGTGCTATAACATCTTTGTGGGACAAGTTAGTCAACCACATAGGCTCAAATATCCTGACAGTCTCCCACTGCTTATCCTTGCACAACACAATCACAGCCTCGCCAGTGCGCCCATCATAATACCACCATCGGAAGCCATCCATAAAGTCTTGTCGCATTTTCCGTAAAGGAATCTTCTTCAAAACTCTAGGGGGAAGCCACTTCAGGATAACTTTATGCTTGCGGGTATCTCCATCAATTTCTGGCAAGTAATAACGTTCTGGCTGCTGGGGCTGAAAGTTCACCCATCTCTTCCTGTACTCGTACTGAATTTGCCTAGAAAACCAGGTAGACATTCCTGAGTCTTCACTGTACAGTAACTTCAGACGTGCTAGTTGATTGACTTCAAAGCCCGGCAACGTCTTGAAGTCATGAGGGTGCTTGAAGTAATCAATACCCTTTTCTCGTTTCACAGCATAGCAACCGAGGTCGTGAAAGTATGCCCAGCTCAAGATTTGACCTCTAGCTTTGTAGCCTTTGGTCCGGTAGACTTTCTTGTGTGTAGCTGGCATCTTCTCGGTGCTTTGTTTCTTCAACGCCACCCAATAGGCCTCCCATTCTTCTTTTCTCTTCTTTTGTTCATCGGCTTCGGATTTGCTGGCTTCGACTTGCGCTTCCAGATATCTGACCAAAAGATCCTCTGTTTCTTGATCAAATGGTTCAGTGAATGTAGGCAGCTCATCCTCTGCCGATGTATACTTGGGATATTCCTCTTCAGTGATATCCTCCAAAATCACTTCATCAATATCATCAAAAATTTCTGGCTCAGGCTCCTCATCAATAGGAACAGAGGTATCATCAGTGATCACCTCATCAGGATTTAACCTGAACAGTTCAGCTATCTGTTCCTTTGTCAGGCAATGAATAATCTCTCCCTCCTCCTTGTCATAGCTGACTGAGTGCTGTATGATGCCTTGAGCGTCAAGAATCATAGTGAGTGTTTCATCCAATTGACGTCTCACAGGCACAGCTTCGACTTCCTCAGTAGCTGTTGGTTCTTCAGTTTGTGCCAGAGGAGATGGAGGAGGAGCCTGTTTCTTCTTATCATTTGCCTTTTTGGACCGGATCTCCGATGAAGGAGGGGCTTGATCATCATTGTCATCATCGTCATCAGTACCGGATGATTCTGAAGACCCACTCCCAGATCCGTCCTTATCATCATCCCGATCAGATTCCTCATAATCCACCTTCTCCTCATCAGATTCATCATCCTCTTCTTCATCTTCTTCATCTTCTTCATCTTCATCTTCCTTGGATTTCTCCGAATCTGAATCATTGGATCGGGTTTCAGTGCCTTCAAGCCTGGGAGTGCCCTCCTTGGAACCCTCAACAAGTTCAGCAAGGCGAGCATTCTCAGCTTCCAATAACAGAATCCTCTCGTTGAAACCAGTGGCAGTCATAGCCAAATGGTTATGCTCATCAATGTACTTCAGTAGTTGCTCCTCTTGTTGAGCAGAACGAGACCTAAGATCAGCTCGTTGATCAGCTGCCTGCAGCAACAGTGCATCCTGATCGTTTATCCTTTGAATGAGCTGAGCAATCTTGGTCTCTTGCTCCATGTTCTTCTCCATCAGCCTCAGAACCATACTGTTCAGTGTGCTCAGCTGATCCACAACTGAAACAGTAGGTATGAACATATCAGCTCTGGATGTAGAGGGACCGGCAGAAGCAGCAACATATACTGGCTCATGAGTGATAGGA
This sequence comes from Mikania micrantha, assembly GCA_009363875.1. Taxonomy (NCBI): domain Eukaryota; kingdom Viridiplantae; phylum Streptophyta; class Magnoliopsida; order Asterales; family Asteraceae; genus Mikania; species Mikania micrantha. The sequence goes on along the minus strand of CM018683.1, from coordinate 40,088,362 downwards.
GTGGTCAGAGGGGCAATAGTGGTATGTGAAAGAACAGCCCTTGACCGTGTCAGTGAAGAAACTGATACAGCTGCTACTGATGTAACAGTAGTTGTAGCAGCTGCAGTCAGTTCTGACCTCCTTTGAAATGAAAACCTGGACCTCTTTCCCCTTCCAGCTCGAGAGGATGTAGCCTGAGAACTGGCAGCAGTCACAGCCACTGAAACTGGAGTAGAAGACCGAGGTGGAGGAGAGATAACAAACTCTGGTATAAACAATGGATCAGTAATCTCCTCCATCTCCTCTTCGGTTCTCTTCCTCTTCCTGACAACCATCTTTCCACCTACCATCACCTTCTCATAGCCTTCCTCTATAAAATCATCAGAGTCAGTACTCTCTTCATCACCATCTCCAACAACACCCTCATCATCACCAGAGTCCTCTGACTCATCATCACCTTCAGAAACATGAGGAGCTGTAGCATCAAGTGAGACAGAAGCAGTACTGTAGTGGTAGTAGTAGCCAGGAAGTCCAAATCCATCAGCGAATCAATATCTATGTCCTCCTCTTGAGCTGTAGACACACCAGCATCACTACCAGCAACAGCACCACCCACATCAACCATGCTCATATCAGCAGCAGTGGTTATGTTACCTGTACCCACACTCATCACAACAGAACTCGTAGCTACAGTGCTCACAATCACTGAGCTCTCACCACCTCCTGCACCACTCACACCTGCATCATCACCATCATCACCTCTATCACTGTCATCTCCATCAACTGGTACAACAATGTCTTCAACATCTGAATCGGAGTCATTGTGCCTCCATCTGCGACTAGCAGGAGCTCTGTAATCAGGTCGAGAGAGATGTCCAAATAAGGATCGGGTGGCAGGCTTCCTCTCTTTTCCCCTGTATGACAAGACTCTGTTAAGAGTGGTGTCATTCATGTGCTCCAAACGAACAATATCAGCATTGATCTTTGGAAGATCTGGAACTTGAGCATCAATGATCTGTTGTAGAAACCGAGGGTACATCAGAAACTTCTTGTCCCCCTTCAAGACCTCGTTCTCCTTCATATGTATAAAAATCATCTCCGAGAAGTTGAACGGCTTGTTCAGCACTAAAGCAGCAAACGCACACTGTATAGTCTCTTGCATGTCATCGAATCCACCTCGCCTTGATCCGAGACAGTGAACTAAAACATGAGCGAGGTACTTGAACTGTGGAGACATGAAAGCTTTATTGAGAATTCCAGCTCCTATATTACCTTCATACTTGCATCTGAGAAAACATCCACGAACCAAGAAACGATCAAGCAAAGATGGCTGATCGGGAGAGTCCTGAAAACCACACACTCTCCTAATGTGTTCAGCAGAAACAACAACATCGTGCCCTTGCACCTTTCCCCTGATAACTGTAGGCTCGACCTCACAGTCTATGCCGGCTGAGGACCAGAAATCCTGCTGGTGAGAATGGTACGGCACATGAACAGTGGATATCGCGGTAAAAATCCTCGAACGCCGTAGAAAAGTAATGATCTCTGAGTAGTGTTTGGCGTTCGGAGTGTTCAGATCCAGATGAGCACAGATGTTATGCTTGGGAACCGATTTGTAACCTGCCATACTGAACAATAGAAGAAACAAACATGTTAGTGCAATTCAGTTAGGCAGAAAATAGAAATCAGAAAAACAGATTCAAGGTTCAACATTTTGGTCGAATGAGATTCATTCGCCGAATGAAACCTATGATCGAATGACTCATACGCCGAATGGATATCATTCGTCGAATAGACATCATTCGCCGAATGAGACATAAGCTAGGCTAGTCATTCGTCGAATGAGCCATTCGTCGAATGAGCTTCATTCGCCGAATGAGTCATTCGCCGAATGACGACATTCGGCGCCCATTTTGAATTCAAAATCCCCTTTTTCAAAAACCAAGAATCAGTCCAAAAAATTTGCATACACACACTCAGAATCAACCGACTAAGACTTTTAAAACAGGTCTTAGGTAGTTTCAATCCCATTTTGATAGTCTATTTAAACGGCGATAAACAAAACCCTAGATTCTAAAAGTTCAATCTGTTTTCGATGAATCCATGGTTGAAAATGTCTGTTAATCATTCTCCATGTACCTAAGATGAAATAGAACTTGGTGGTCAGAAGCAGGGTTAAAAACAATCACAGAAATTCAAATGAAAAGGATTCAAGTGACAATCGCCGAATGGAGAATCTCTGATGTGGCGAAGGTAAATATGTTCGAATGACCCTCATTCGGCCGAAGGACTATTATATAGCCAAGCTCATTCGCCGAATGAGCTAGACGAAAGGTCGGTTCAGACTCAGTCTCATTCGCCGAATGAGAGTTACGAATAAGACATTCGACAACACTTATTCACCGAATGAGAATGTCGAATGAGACATTCGACACCCTTCATTCGTCGAATGATGAAAACTTTGTTTGATTGATTTGGTCGAATGACTCATTCGCAGAATGAGGTCATTCGGCCGAATGAATGAACTTTATCTCTCATTCGGACGAATGAGAGATGTCAACACCCAAAACTCAAATTTTTCAATATATGGCATTTTGAACAACAATTTTTGACAATTTATGAAGATATGTCTGGGTGGTTCAGGATTCAGATATGACAGACATCCGAATCTACAAATGATCATCTAAAATAAAATTTAAAATAGAAAATCTTTTTGTATTTTTCTGAAACAACTACGACTATACAAGTAGTAACTAAAGACAATTAACCACATGTTTTTGTGAGAAGTCCATTAATAAAATAACACATATCTCTAATCACATCACGTTGTCTTCGATGAATGCTTTACTTCAAACACAATTTTATTATGATACGATTACTGATATGTTTGTCCAAAAATTAAACCGAACAATACACAACTACTAAACAAACTTTATGATCACTCATATTTTCTCATTGAGTTCCCCATTTCATTTCACCATTAAAGATCAAAGTCAGTTCAAAACTCATTTCTGCATATCTTAAAACCAGTCATCATGAATTCAATAAGATTCAAACATTATTATCTTTTTGTGTTTTTCTTGTTCTATCCAAATGGATGGCTTGAGCTAGGTCTGTCCCAGCAATATGGCACATGTATGGAATCGAACTTAATTTGTTTAAGTATTTCTCAAGCTTAATACCAGCTTGCATTAGGTTTTCTTCAAGCTTAATACCAGCTTGTTTTTGTTTTTCATCAAGCTTAATACCAGCTTGTTTTTGATTTTCTTCAAGCTTAATACCAGCTTGCCTTTATTTTTCTTTGAATGAAACCTCATTTGATTCCATGATGACAGGTGTATGCTTGATTTGAGTCAAAAACCGTTTCTCACTCAAGTGGTTTTATAAAATGAGTCCCACGGATCAAACTTTCTAAGTTATCACAAGTTGTTTATTCATTCTGTATAGTCAGCCTATCAGTACATCCCATCACAATTTTCTTGTGTTTAATGCTTATACATTCATTTCTGATTCTATGACATGATATATTAATGTATTACTTTATAAAGAAAAACCATCTCAATTTTTTTAATTTTTCTATTGTTTTTGGTTTTTCAAATTTTCTATTGTTTTTGGTTTTTCAAATTTTCTATTGTTTTTGGTTTTTCAAATAACAGAATATCTCCCCCTAAAAACCTAAAAACAGAAAATCTTTTTGAGTTTTTGATGAAGAAAATAAACTATACAAGACAAAATTTAAGAACTGGACTAAAATAAACAAAGAAAAGACTAGCAAAGAAAAATGATGATCATTTATTAGACTCAGATGAGGATTGAACTTCATCCTTTTGGAAAACACCATTTACCGATAACAGATATAAAAATCTGGGTTTGTCAAATGCTTTTGTAAAAAGATCGGCTTTTTGGTGATCGGTGTGAATTTTCACTACATCGATTAATTTCTTTTCAAAACAATCACGTATGAAGTGATATTTAATGTCGATGTGTTTGGTTTTGGAGTGCTGAACAGGATTTTTAGTGATAGCTATGGCAGCAGTATTATCAACATATATAGGAGTGTTAGAAAAATGTAACCCATAGTCCCTGAGTTGCTGTTGAATCCAAATGATTTGTGAACAGCAACTAGCAGCAACAATGTATTCAGCTTCACAGGTTGAAGTAGACACCGACGTCTGCTTCTTGCACTGCCAGGTGACTAATCGGTTTCCAAAGAACTGACATCCTGCAGATGTTGATTTGAAATCTCTCTTGCATCCACCATAATCTGAATCACTATATGCAGTAAGCTCAAAGTTATCATCATTAGGGTACCATAAGCCAAGTTACGGTGTACCCTTCAGATAACGCATAATCCGTTTGACAGCAATGAGATGAGATACTCTTGATTTTGATTGATAGCGTGCACACAAGCAAGTAGCGAACATGATATCTGGCCGAGAAGCAGTAAGATACATAAGAGATCCGATCATTCCTCGGTACAGAGTGGCATCAATTAACTCCCCCTTTTCATCTGGAGTAATCCCGTGATTAATCGCCAGTGGGGTACCAGCAGGCTTTGCATCAGACATACTGAATCGGCTCAGAATGTCACCAACGTATTTGGTTTGATGAATGAAAATCCCTGCCTCAGACTGATCCACCTGCAAGCCCAAGAAAAATTTCATCTCTCCCATAGAACTCATTTCAAATTTTTCTTTCATAACCTTCTCGAATTCCTTGCACAGACTATCATTTGTGGAACCAAAAATTATGTCGTCCACATATACTTGCACCAAGAGTAAATCACTGTCCTTCTCACGGATGAATAATGTGCAGTCAATGACACCTCTTCTGAACCCGTTGTTCAGAAGGTGAGTAGAAAGTGTCTCATACCACGCTCGTGGAGCTTGATGCAATCCATATAAGGCCTTGTCTAGCTTGTAGACTTGGTCACGATGCAATGGATCCTCAAACCCGGGAGGTTGACTGACATACACGGTTTCACTGATCACACCATGAAGGAACGCACTCTTGACATCCATTTGATAAACCTTAAACCTTTTAAAGGATGCATAAGCCAAGAAGATACGAATTGCTTCAAGTCTAGCAACCGGAGCAAACACCTCATTGTAGTCCAACCCTTCTATCTGTCTGAATCCTTGAACCACCAGACGTGCCTTGTTTCGCACTATGATCCCGTGATCATCTTTCTTGCAACGAAGAACCCATCGAGTGCCAATGACTTTTGCACCTTTGGGTCTGTCAACCAATTGCCAGACACCTAACTTTTTGAATTGCAAAAGTTCTTCTTGCATAGCATCAACCCATGACTCTTCCTTGAGAGCTTCAGTGACAGTATGCGGTTCAACTTGAGAAATAAAACAGGAGTGAGCACAAAAGCTTACATCTGCAAAATCAAGAATGTCAGCAAGACCGCCTGAAGAAATCTGATGTCTTGTCTTAACTCCATCCAAAGGACTTCCAATTATGTTCTCTTGAGGATGAATGCGATTAATTCTTCCAACAGGATGAGCTGGAACCTCAACCTGAGGATCTAAGTTGTTCAGATTCAAATCCTCAAGATTAGGTACAAGATTGTCAACAGCTGGTTCAGGATCAGCTGGTTGAAAAAGATTATCATCTGTGTCTGAGCTGTCATCATTTATCTGTGTGATTGGAACAGATGCAGATGAAGGTTGCAAAGGTTCATCAGGTGCATTCTGTACATCATACAACATCTGAACTGCAACATCTTCATCTGAATACATGGGAGACATATTGAAAGAGTCAAAAAGACCAGAATAATCAAACATCCAGTCTGGGCCTTTTCTAGGTGGGGGCATAGAATATTTCTGAACATCAACATGGTACCACTCTTCCACATTATGAGTTGATGTGTTGTAAACTCTTTTGTTTGGAGTGTTGTATCCAAGAAAATACCCTTCTTCCACCTTTTCATTGAACTTTCCCTGCTCATGTTTCTTAAGCATAGTGCACGGTGCACCAAATGGTTCTAGATACTTAAGATTTGGCTTTCTGTTGTGGAGCAGTTCAAAACAAGTCTTCCCATGTCTTTTCACAATAAGAACCCGGTTCAGAGTATAGCACGCATTTGCTACAGCTTCATTCCAGAACTGAACCGGCAAAGAGGAATCAGCAAGCATAGTCCTAGCAGCCTCAATCAATGTCCTATTTTTGCGTTCAGCAACACCATTCATTTGTGGAACGTATGGAGCACTAAATTGTTGCACAATGCCTCTTGCATTACAAAAATTCTCCATGTTGTGATTTTTGAACTCCGTTCCATTATGAGTTCGAAACTGACGAATCTTGAGCTTGTAAAGTGATTCAAGTTTGGTAACTAAAACTTGAATGCAATCAAACGTTTCAGATTTCTCCTTCAAAAAGAAAACCCAAGAGTATCTGGAATACTCATCAGTGATGACAAGACAGTATTGATCTCCAGCTATACTCTTCCGATTTACAGGACCAAATAAATCCATGTGGAGAAGCTCAAGAGGAACATTGATTGAATTAAATTTTTTCAGCTTGTGAGACTGCTTAGACTGCTTTCCCTTCTTGCAAGATACACAGATATCAGACAGCTTAAAATTTTTCAAGCTAACTCCCTCAACCAGACTATTATGAACCAAATGATTCATCTTGCGTAAACTCAAATGACCCATCCTCTTATGCCAAAGGACTGAATCTTTCTCAGTTGCCTTTGTCATAAAACATGAAGCTGTGGAGGATGTTGTTGAAGCTGTGGCCATGTTGAGAACATACAAATCTTGCTTTCTGGGGGCAGACATTAAAATCCAATCTTCAGGGATCTTAACACCTTGCTTAAGAATGTAACATTTTGACTCATCAAACAAAACCTTGTACTCTTTGTCACAAATTTGAGAAACTGACAGGAGGTTGTTTTCCAGTTGTTTAACATATCTGACATTATCAAATGACACTTGTCCATTTGTCAGAATTCCCTCTCCTGTAATAAATCCGCCTTTGTCACCGGCAAAAGCAACATATCCACCTCGAACTGCATTCACATTGGTGAGCAGAGAAATATCACCAGTCATGTGTCTGGAAGCCCCACTATCAACGATCCAATTGCTGTTAACTCCAGCTTTTGGGGCAACCTACACAATAACGAGACAATCAGTTCACTTTGGGAACCCAAGCCTTTACAGTCTTGGGTTGACCCATAGAGTCTCGGATCCATACATCAATCCATTTTCCATCAGGAAGAGATTCATTTGAAATAGGTGGAACAGAATCCTCAGATGATTTAACTTTCCAAATTGCATTTTTATCAAAAGAGGTTTTCAGATAAATGGACGATGATTTTGCTTGGTTAACTTTAAGCACACTTGGAACATTCAAAGTTTCCAGTTTTCCTTTCCCCTTGTCTGAAGTTTTAATCTGAACTGGTTGTTTGGTCTTTGTTTGAACAGGCTTAGGTACAGATTTTACCGGTTTTGGTAAAGCAGAATTTAATTTTCTGAAAGAAACAGCCTTTGGCCTGATCAAATGAGGGCAAAATCTCACAATGTGCCCAAACTCACCACATTCAAAACAGACTTTGTCACCTTTTTTATGAAAATGTTTTAAATCAGAAAATGGTTTTCTATTTGATTTAAAAGCATTTGTTTTCTGACTATCTGGATCAAAGCCCAAACCCTTTGTCCCTTTGTTACCAACAAAAGTTGATTTGGTAACACACTTAGCTTCAGAATCTTGTGAAGCTTTAACAAAGCACAATTCTTTGTAAATCTTTGAGTTGCAGATTGGGTCACCTTTCATGACAACAGGGGTTTGATTCCGAGGAGTACTATACTTAGGTGAATAATCTGATTCATCCTCGGAATCTGAGACCCAATCTTCAACAACTCCATCCACCCGAGATCCCTCAGTCTTTGATGAAATCTGATTTGTACTCAGATCAACTGGATCTATTACTAACGGAGTAGTAACTTGAAAATCCTTAACATCTTTGTCATTTGGTGTATTGACAAAGGTGTTGAGGATAGGTGGGGGACAATTTTGATAGTTAACCTTTTCCTTCCCCTGTTGATCAATACCCCTACTGATCATGTGCTCAATAATATAAGATGAGCTTTCATAGCTCTTGAGCTTCTGACCCAAGGTCTCATAGTCACAATCGACTATGGCTAACTTTTTCTTAATCTCATTGATGGTATTGAGATAAGAAGTGATAGCATCTTGCTTATTCAGCACTGCAATCTCGGCTTCATGCAATTGTCTGTTTAAAAGATCAATTTTAGCTTGAAAATCTTTTTCATTAGATTTTAAAATTTTGTTAGCTTCAATGCATAAGTCGAGATCGTTCATCAAAACACTGTTATGTGTCTGATAAGCAAGGACCTTACTTCTAAGATCAACACAATTAAAACACTCTGAATGTGAAGATGAACAGTCAGTGTATACCTGCTCTGACTCTGATGAAGCAGAAGAGTTTACCATCAAAGCAAATTGAGTAGAGGAGTCATCAGCTTCAGCATCTGAATCTTGAGTGTCTGAATCTGTCATGCTATCTGATTCTGAATTTGAGACTTTATCATCATTCACCATTGAGTCTTCCCGAATGCTTTCCTCACTTTGATCTTCAGATTGTTGAATCTCAGCAACACAAACTTTATCTTGTTCTTCTTTATCAGCATTGAATCTGAAATCCCATTTCACCCCTTCATCCTGTTGAACCATTAAAGCTTTACTTGCAGAGGATGAAGATCCAGCTTGAGAAGGAGAATCAATGGGAACTAATCTCCTTTCTGGATTGGCAGTGGAGGATTTCTGATGCTGGAATGGATTCTTGTTGCCTGCTTTCTTCGGCTGTTTGCACTGTCTGGCAAAATGACCTTTCTCTCCACAATTGTAGCATGTCACCGATGCCATATCAAATCCAAACTTAGACTCCTTGTTTAAATTGATATCCTTCCCAGGCCTCTTGACAAACTCCTTAGCTCTCCTAACCGCACTTGCCAACGCCCACAAAATGTCAATTCGTTCCATGTCATCAGGATCTATCTGAGAATAGTCATCATTGGTCAAATAAGGATTACCGATCTGAACAGCAACTAATCCATCATATGAGCTAACCAATGTAGACAAAAGACCCATATGCTCTTTTGCCATCTCCACGGTGACTTTGTCGAAATTTTCTGTTTTCAGACTGGCGGTAGGCTGATGATGCTATGTTTGTGAACTGGTTGAAGATGATTGACTGAAATGAATCTGAGCGGTAGATGGAGCCTCAGATGTCATAGAAACAAAAGCAGTCTTTAGAGGAGCATGAGTATTGGATTTATCTACTGTGGGAGTGGAATAGTATAAGGAGGGGTCCTGAACTTGAACAACTCTCTTGGCTTTCCATTTGTTTTCTATCTCCTGCTCTTTCAGCTTCTAGATAAAATCATTGATATCCATATGTGCCAACATCTGGTTCTGCTTGAGTACCATCAAGAATGACTCCCACTTTGGAGGTAGAGCATCTGCCAAACACTGGATCTTTTCCTGAGTTGTTCTCTTGACTTCATGATTGAATAACTCACTCAAAAGATGATAAAATCTAGCAATCAGCTCATCCAGTGACTCATTTCCCACATACATGAAGCTATTGAATTCCTTTCTCAGTGCCTTTGACTTGATACTCTTCAAAGCATCATTACCCTCATATCTTTGTTGCAGTGCATCCCACAGTAGCTTAGCAGAAGTGAATTGTCTAAACTGATGGAAAATATCAGTAGCAATGGACTGTGACAAAATAGCATAAGCTTTCTTCTCATAATCATACAGCTTCCTTTGAGGCTCAGTCATCCGTGTGACTAGCATAGGAGTTCCATCTTCATTCAGAGGCCTCAGATAACCTCCTTCAATCATCATCCATAGATTTGTATCCACCCCATTAATGTGAATCTCAAACCGATACTTCCAGTGAGGATAATCGTCTAAGGTTAGTAACTTGGGAGCTTTATTGGAGTTCCCCGTCTCATACTCTCTCAACAACAATGTTTGAATGCGATGGTTCTGATTTGCCATGAGAGCTAAATCCTCCATTTAATCAGAAATGATAAAATTCAACACTTAGAAAAAATTTCAGAATCACTGCCGAATGAGATGATTTGGGCGAATGTCGGGGACCGAATGTGATTAAACTGGCGAATGAGGACTGAGTATGACACCTGGCGAATGAGAAGATCGAATGAACTTATTCGACGAATGACTGATCGAATAAGGTCTTTCGCTGAATGAGAGTGGAGTATGAGGCTATTCGCCGAATGACTGGAACGAAAGAGCTATTCGGAGAATGAGTCCTATTCGGCGAATGAAGGGTGATTCGGCTGAACTTATTCGACCGCAATTGCCATTCGAGCGATCTGGGGTTTTCAGCAACGAAAATTTTGATAACTTGCGATTTTGACCAAATCTATGCACCGAATTTGGTACAGAACTTCAAGACATGATAATCAATCAAGTGGGAAATGGTTTTGACAAACACACCACAAAAACCCACAAATTTTCAATGAAATAGTAACTTGAAGAGCAAGAAACTTAGGGTTTTTGACTGTTACGAAAATCAGGGTTTTGGAAACTTTAGATCTGATGATTTAGAGTGGAAATCGAGTAGAATCTAGAGCCAAAGCTCTGATACCACTTTGTAGGACCGATTTGGAGCTCGGAAACAATCCAAATCCAATGTAAATCTACCCGACAGCCTCTGGAATAGTGCGGAATCCTATTCCAGGGTTTTCCAATCGAAATCAACAGGAACCGTGGTGATCCGAAGGTGTAGGAATGACTTGGAATCAACAATCGAACACCACGGGTTGAGAATCGAACTTGGACGATCAATGGCCGCTCTAATCTCCTAGGGTTTGACTCTGGGATCACAGGGAAGAAGGAGGGCTCTCAAAAAAGTTAGTGTTGAAATGATTTGAACAAGTATATATAGGCTGTAGTCATTCAGCCGAATGAGTGGCCGAAGCAGCTCATTCGGCGAATGACCTTGCTCGAATGGGCTGTCAATCGAATGAGTCATTCGGCGAATGACTCATTCTATCGCCAGCCATTCGCTAGGTCGTTCATTCGGCGAATGACTTCATTCTAGAGTCATTCACCCGAATGTGCATTCTTCATACTCAAAAATTAATTTAATCAAATCAACTAATCATATAATCAATAATAAACATTAAGAATGATATATAAAGACAACTTCCATTAATAACTTGAACTTTACATGATTAGAGTTACAAAACAGAACTAGGGACATTACATGTATCAACAAGATGCTACAAGGATATATTATGATCACCATCACTCATCTTAACATCGAATCCTAACTCTTGAATCATCATTTTTGCCCACTCAACTTTGGACCTTATATTAATTGAAGTTTTGATCTCATGTATATTGGGCACATATTGAATTAGAGCCAACTCACTAGTCAACTCACTCAAAAAAAAAAAACCCACTTATAAAACTTCTAAATCAAGGATTGATCATAGGTTCATGAGATTGTTAGAAAAGTTATGTTCACGTAAGACATAAGCCATTGGAATTTCAAGTTGGAGACACATTCATGTTTAAAGTGTTACCATGGAAAGGAACCGTTAGGTTTGGAAAACGCGGAAAGCTAAACCCACGATACATCGGACCATTTGAAATTCTTGCGAGGGTCGGTCCCGTAGCCTACCGACTCCAACTACCCTCAGAACTTAGTGGAGTTCATAACACATTTCACGTTTCAAACCTGAAAAGTGTTTATCTGATGAAACACTCGTTATAACCTTAGATGAAATTCAAATTCATAACAAACTCCACTTTATAGAAGAACCAATAGAAATCATGGATCAAGAAGTAAAAAGATTGAAACAAAGTCGCATCCCTATCACAAAGGTTCGATGGAACTCTAGGCGAGGACCAGAATTTACTTGGGAACGCGAAGACCAAATGAAACTCAAGTACCCCCAACTATTCGAGAAGTCATCAATCTCGGGAAACACAAATTGAATCTCGGGACGAAATTCTTCTAACGGGGGGAGACTGTGACATCCGTCAATTTTTCAGGTTTTAATCTCGGCCAAAACTTAATTTTATATGACTATACTAGACTCATTTAAAATTTATTTCAATCTAATAAGCCAAATAAAGAAAATATAAAATAATACTATATATATTTAGATTAAATCGCAAAACTTAAAACCTAGGTGATATAATCAAAACTCGTTATTTATACGCACCAACATTAGGTTTCAAAAACGTAGTCCAACGAATACTTATATATATAACTTAATTGTACTGCTATACACAATCATCTTATTTTCTTTATTAGCTCACACACACCTTTATTAAAATTAAAAAAAAACATATATATATATATATATATATATATATAGATATATATATATATATATATATAGAAACGTGAAAAAAAATAAACAAACAACTAATTTTTTCTTCTTCTTTGAATTCAACGTCAACACACCCATTCCATCATATATATTTATTTATTATTATTTTTTTCAATCAACCATGCTTTGTACTTTGATAGCTATCTTACTCCTTTTCATCACCATCCTTCCAGATTTTTTTTAAACCATTTCATCCAATTTATACTCAATCATAATGACAAGAGCTAGACCCCATTCTTATTATTTTAATCCAAGGAACATACCTATCCCAAATATAAATAAGAGTTGCAAGACTTCACAATTTTCACACTCCTCACTTCCGTTTGACACCCTCTTCTTATTCTAAACCACCTCAAATCAGCACCATCACCAAAACCCAAGCACCCTTTGGTTTCCATTTTAGCCGAATCCTAAAACCTTCTTCACAAAACCAAACCACAACCATACAACCTAACCATTTTTCCAACTCCCTCTTCTGGTGGTAGCTACATCTCGAGTCAGCATCACCCTTATGGTCTCAACAATATTCAAGATCAAGACTCTCATCCTTCTCCTTGCTTGCTAAGGTGAAACGGCTCTCAAGCGTTTAGTTAAAAATTACATATACACATAAATACATATTCCTGATTTTTAGACATAACATGTCCTAACTTAACTAACTATAACTTTGTCTTAAAAAAACGAAAATTAGCAAACTCAAACTCTATGGTTAAGTTCGTTGAGTTAGCTTTCTAAGCACTATTTATACGTTTTCTAACTCAACCAAATGATAATCGAAACAGCCTCTACAAAATCAGTGCGCGGATTTTGACCTTCTGAATTGGACGGCTGTTTTGGCCTATTGTCGAGCAGAATCACTAAAACTTTTCTAAACAAAAGTTGTTCGGAACACGTTAAAATACTAGACTGTAAAGTCTCGTAATTTTTGAAAACCGTTTGCTATTTTAAAAGCTCACTTGAAAATGTTAAACATAATCTGTCAAAAACGAAAATTTTAAAAATGCATACTTACATGTCCTATCTATATATTTTTCATGAAAATGAACTCATTTGTATATTTATATATACATATATAAAGTATTTTAAAATTTTTATTGTTGAAATATGGTATTTTAAAGTGTTGGGTATTAATAAACAAAAATAGATATTTTTAAATCCATCATTATAATGACCAAATTTCTTAAAAATAATAATAAGTGATTATTCTCTAAGGCATTGTAACATGTGTTATGACTATAACACATGATATTTCTACAAAAAGAAAAACCCGTCAACATAGAAATATCAAGAAAAATAACAACACTAAATAGCACAACAACATAGATTTTATAAGTTCTCGAACTCAACCTAAGTCTATAATATTATAGGAACCAAGTTGGGGTTCAAACACAAGACAGTATTCACACTCTCAGGACCCGGATCTACACTAACAGTGAGTTTCACGGCCCCTATTTTTACAATGTTTTACTAACTCACAGGGGGAGAAATCATGCTTGTAATCGTTTCATTGACACAAGTGGTTTTGGTTCAACACATTATTACACGAGTTACTTTTATCGCTTTAAGTCCCTATACTATAACCGTTAATTGTGGATGAACGTGAATTACTGAGAATAGTACTATTCGGGAGTGACAACCCCCACCCGTGGTTAGTAGCTCTAACTTTGATTGTAGGTCAGATCGGGTGCACAATATTCATCTCAATACAATGTTTTGCGATAGAACATTGGGATGGGGCAATTCAATCATGTCGAGTTTGGTTATGGGAGCTCATGGTAATGATTAATATACACAACTCATGATATTGTTTTTGAGAACAATAGTCACATTTTGAAACCTTGTGGTCAAATGAAACAACTCAATTTTTACGTATCTAAGCCTGTGAACTCACCAGCTTTATGCTGACTGTTTTTAGCATGTATTTCTCATATAATTGAAGCAAGCATTGGGACATATATTGGGAATGATTAGCTTGAAGTCACAACACATTCACATGCATATTTTTGGGATTTTTTTATAGCCTATTGACTTAGGCCATGTTTCTAAAATCTTACATATCATATTTTGGAAGTTTAGAAATTTTGTTAGTTATATATTGGATGATTGTAAGTTAAGAAATCATGTAAAACTGTATTATTAATGCATCTAGAAGTCGTTCAATGTAAACAATGGCTGTGAAAACAAGGCCGTCGCACCTCGCATGTTCCTCCTTGGCGGGGTGTGACAGATTGGTATCAGAGCAATTGGTTATAGAGAACCAGGTTGCATGTAGTAACTTGAACTATAATCGTAGGCTCACAAGGTTCCATTCGTACTACACATATAGGCATGACTTAAGTAAAAACATTTTAGGATTATTGTATTGCTAGCATGTCGATAACATACAACGATGTTCACGTGTACTCATCGTAAGAGGATTACACCCTATTCACACCACCTCCACCTCCGTTGTCAGCGGAGACACCATCACCTATCGAGGTGTCTAGCAATACCATGGAGGAAGTCACGGTGTGAGACGACAAAGACATCAAAGAGAATTACGGGTCCAATCTAGAAGAACTACCAGGGTGTCTAGTTGAGGATGATGCAGCCCTGGTTACCACTAGGAACGAGAATACCATATTTAAAGAGGTTGTACCATACACAATACTCTAGCTACACTTTATTAGATTGAAGATAACACTTCCAGGTCTCAGAGTAGTTTCTCTAGCATCATCCAAATCAAGTGAATACTTTCTCAAACACTCTATTTCGAATAACTCTCAACCATGTAACCAGTGGTTACAGGATGGACTCGTGATGCTCTTAAGGTTAACACTCTTAACCTAGCAATACTTTTTAGCTAGAGATAGGACGAGCCAAAATGATTATGCACGGTACATTGAAAATTACGGGTGGCCAACGTAATTGTGAATTTGCTGGTACATATGAATTTTGACGAAACCTATTGTTCAGACTACAAAGCAAACCCAACCCACAAAGAAAAGTTTATAGGAGATATTGAAAACACCTTACAAAGGATTAATTATTCATTCATCACTAACAACCTGATGGAAGGATGGATTAAGACTCGTAATTTTTCTCTCCTTTCATGTCGTTGTATGTTCATTGAACCTCTAATGGTGCAACCCTGGGACTTCACTTGAGCACTCATAATCATAAATCATGTCAATGACTCCAAATCAAGGGTAATGTGTACCCTAATCACACCCATCTATAAGGAAGCTTTTCAACTGAATCCAAATGAACAGAGGAAGGATTGAATTGACGCAATAAGCATTTCCTTATTTGAAAGTAAAGTGGGAAAAATTCGCCCATAGGGTTGGAACTTAGGGTATTACATTTCTTCTAATGTATGTCAGCCCTTCATTTAGCACAAGTCTCACAAATTTGGAACAACTTTCATCTGTAAGACACCACATGTTGACAACAAAACTGGGTTTATCAAATAGAAACCTCATCTGATCTCAACTAATCAAGATTTTGATCACATTCATCGATGGTTTGGTAGTATCCATATTTTCTCCCTCGTACAGGAGTTCTAGTAAGTCTAAGACTCTCATCACAACTTTTTCTAGAAGACTATATTGACAAAAATGATAACGAAGCCATTTGGCGATCATCATGATTTGGGTATAGGAATTAGAATTTAGAAATTTGGTAAGACAGTGTTCAAAACCATTGAGGCTGTTAATTTCTTTTCTATACTAATTTAAATTTTCAGAGAGAACCTAATAATATGTAACTGTCAGTCAACTTGTCAACGCTTAAACAGATAATAAACATCGATACCTCATCTTGTTCCTTATACCTATTTCAACAATAGACAACTAATTACAGTATGATCACCCCCATAGAATCACCAAATCATATTTTATCTTCTAATGCACAAACTATCACCGATATATTCAAAGTAAAAATACCTCACACTCGTTAAATGGTGCAGTGATTTTAACAAAACTCTTCTGAAACAAATATTAAAGGAAGATGTCAACACAAACTTCGTATAGTTAATCAAACAACTGCTCTGATGTTACCCATAAGTTTCATAATTAGCCATGTAGTTTATCCTTACACTGTCATGAACTCTATCCTAATGATTCCTGCATATAACCAAAGTTTAGCATTATTATGGTTCCATGTTGACCTATCACAATTATATTGATCCAAACCACTCCACATCATTACCCTATATCAAGCGAACACGACGAGTGACCCCGAAAGTTGTTCCTTTTTAATGCACTCTTCTTCTTCATCGGGATTGTTAACCCAACTTGCACCTCATCATTACTTGTATTACAAATGATAGTGTACGCTCACTTCGGACATATACAACTTGCCACCTTGGCACTGACTAGAGTTTGTTACCCAAGATCTTAGTACTCTCCATGACAAATCTGTTACCTAGATCATTTATATTAAAGTTCCATGCCCATGATATGATTGTTACATATTTTTCTATGCAACGCCTCTACGTACCTCTATCGTGCCAACATAACTCATAAGTCATGATGTCTCTATGCAAAACTACATTTTCAACAAGGCAATTATCCCCAAAGATATATTGCAACCAACCATTGAGCAAACAATTAAATTAAACCTCCTTTGACAAAATCTCTCGGAAAATCTTAGGTATATACCTTTGATTTGTTGTGACACCACAATTAGCTATGTGTGACTGTTTCGCCTTCGCCAATATTCCAATAGATTAGTTGCTGTACACCTTACACAAAAGTTCAAGCAGTACCTCGAATGTTAGAATTATATATAGATAGAGAACTAGCCTTAGCCTATAAACCACATTCACAATTACCTTGCATCTTGTACAGAAGATGACCGTCTCTTCGGCAACATATAGAAATCCTATCTACTCACCATCTCGTTGCATGGCATCCACACCTTGTGTATATATATGACATCCATCTAAATTAGGGTACAAAATTAATCTCTAACTTCTAAATCCTTTTATCATAACCAAACTTGATCCTTAACTAAATTCGTAATGCCGAACTACTGGTTAGATAAACAACGATTCACACCCTGATTGAGCTACCTGTTTATCTGAAGATAGAAATCTTATGCTTTGCAAGCTAAGTTCTTAACTTTTGAAGAATAATCCTTTGAATAATTGGAAAATTTCACCGACGGCTTGGTTGTGAGCTGTCGAAGAAAAAATACTTAAACTTCTAGAAGAGAGCTTCCAAAGAACAATGTGAAATTTCAAAAAGTTAACTCCACTACATGAAATATATCAAACCTCCAATGAGTTAACTCAACCATCCGACCTATTGACTTCCCAGGGGTTAAATCCTTCCTAAGAGGTAACAAACTCCTCTTTCTCACATGTGACTTTCCCAACATGGAACTTAAACTATATCTCGAGCAACTTGAATGCTAGTCAACTTCTCTACCAAGATCTTCCAATGACTTAACTAAAGCACCATGTGAAATTCTTGATGAAAGGTCACTACAAGTGACTATGTCATGCCTTCTATTGACAACGGTGACTCACACAAGTCAATGCCATTCCATATACCTTGTGATAAGGAAATACAATATATCCTTAATAATGAACTTAAACTTCGTTCTATACACAACTACCATTGATCTCGAATATGATTGAGTAAACTGATCTTGAACATATTGTATCACAGAATCCTAGCCTAGCTTTACTTGACAAAATCTTAGCTTCAAAAAAAAAGATCCTTCTTTTTCGCATCTATGCTTATACTACAAGCTAAACATATGATGACACACTATGAGATTTGATGTGTGTGCTTCTCACCAACTAGTTATCCTCTAGTAACTAGATAACATTTCTTCATCCTAACCTCACTCAAGAACGAGAACCTCATGAGACGTCAATTATTAAAACTCTAGACACATACTCAGATTTTGTTATGCACACCAACCATGATGAACCTCAACACACGTTCTAACCTTTGTCAACGATTATTGGTACTAATAATAATGAGATGTAAGGACATCTCTTTGGAACACTAATACCTTGAGTACTCAGGTTGTGATTAGATCTTAGCATAAATACAAACTTATCTCATACTAACATTTTATCACTACTTCGAGAGAAGCATGGAATGTTAAGGTATTCAAAAACAAGTACTCTCTAGGCAAGGTTAATAGTTTTAGTATCTGAAAAAAAAAGAGAGACATCATGCTAGACACAAAATAGTTTCCTAAATACAAAACCTGAGCATCTATTATATTGAACAATGTGTGCAACTCATACCTATCGTGTTCACTCATACTTGAAGTAACATCATCCTTAGAGCTTGTTAATATTATGATGATGTGTTCATACCATCTTTAACAACTCGATCATCCAGATGCTACAAGGATACATTATGATCACCATCACTCATCTTAACATCGACTCCTAACTCTTGAATCATCATTTCTGCCCACTCAACTTTGGACCTTATATTAATTGAAGTTTCGATCTCATGTATATTGGGCACATATTGAATTAGAGCCAACTCACTAGTCAACTCACTCAAAAAAAACCCACTTATAAAACTTCTAAATCAAGGACTGATCATAGGTTCATGAGATTGTTAGAAAAGTTATGTTGACGTAAGACATAAGCCATTGGAATTTCAAGTTGGAGACACATTCATTTTTAAAGTGTCACCATGGAAAGGAACCATTAGGTTTGGAAAACGCGGAAAGCTAAACCCATGATACATCGGACCATTTGAAATTCTTGCGAGGGTCGGTCCCGTAGCCTACCGAGTCCAACTACCCTCAGAACTTAGTGGAGTTCATAACACATTTCACGTTTCAAACCTGAAAAAGTGTTTATCTGATGAAACACTCGTTATAATCTTAGATGAAATTCAAATTCATAACAAACTCCACTTTATAGAAGAACCAATAGAAATCATGGATCGAGAAGTAAAAAGATTGAAACAAAGTCGCATCCCTATCACAAAGGTTCAATGGAACTCTAGGCGAGGACCAGAATTTACTTGGGAACGCGAAGACCAAATGAAACTCAAGTACCCCCAACTATTCGAGAATTCATCAATCTCGGGAAACACAAATTGAAACTCGGGAAACACAAATTGAATCTCGGGACGAAATTCTTCTAATGGGGGGAGACTGTGACATCCGTCAATTTTTCAGGTTTTAATCTCGGCCAAAACTTAATTTTTTATGACTATACTAGACTCATTTAAAATTTATTTTAATCTAATAAGCCAAATAAAGAAAATATAAAATAATACTATATATATTTAGATTAAATAGCAAAACTTAAAACCTTGGTGATATAATCAAAACTCGTTATTTATACGCACCAACATTAGGTTTCAAAAACGTAGTCCATATATAACTTAATTGTACTGCTATACACAATCATCTTATTTTCTTTATTAGCTCACACACACCTTTATTAAAATTAAAAAAAACATATATATATATAGATATATATATATATATAGAAACGTGAAAAAAAAATAAACAAACAAATAATTTTTTCTTCTTCTTTGAATTCAACGTCAACACACCCATTCTATCATATATATTTATTTATTATTATTTTTTTCAATAAGCCATGCTTTGTACTTTGATAGCTATCTTACTCCTTTTCATCACCATCCTGTCAGATTTTTTTAAACCATTTCATCCAAATTTACACTCAATCACAATGACAAGAGCCAGACCCCATTCTTATTATTTTAATCCAAGGAACATACCTATCCCAAATATAAATATGAGACTTAAGAGTTGCAAGACTTCACAATTTTCACACTCCTCACTTCCGTTTGACACCCTCTTCTCATTCTAAACCACCTCAAATCAGTACCATCACCAAAACCCAAGCACCCTTTGGTTTCCATTTTAGCCGAATCCTTAAACCTTCTTCACAAAACCAAACCACAACCATACAACCTAACCATTTTTCCAACTCCCTCTTCTGGTGGTAGCTACATCTCGAGTCACCATGTAACATTTGTGCATTTAGTCATGATAGTCGTAAACAATGTTAGAACAGTGTGTGTACATGTTCAGTCAGTCAATGTGAATCATGTGTCATTATGTGCTTGTGTGTTAGAATCTTTATCATTTAACAAGTATGTATTATTTATTTACAGTCGAGTTCACTAGGCAAGAACAGTATTGTGTTATATCGAAACAGTGGTGGGCAGCGAGAGTGAGCCCTATATATATACTGCGTTCGGTATAACAGGATAGTGTTGGTGCGTAGTGTTAAGACGAATATTATGACAATTAATTCAACAAGAATCGTAATACGTAAGCGAGACTGAGTATAGTTATGGGTGACGATCCATAATGATACGAATGTTGAACTTATAATTATGATTAAACGACTTTAAATAATTAATACGATCGAAAAACATACGCGATTGCGGGTATACACGTAATTGTGAATGTCTAACGATCTGTCAACGCACGAAGAGTAAAAAATAATTATATTAATTATTTTATATTTTTACAATTTTGAAACTCATCATTTAGTTGAGTTTAACAAGTCTTTTATTTTTAAGCCGCGTAAAATACGCGTTACGTTCCGGAAACGCGAACCGAGCGACCGAAACGGACCCGAATACCACACGGGCTATAAAAGCCTTGAATGAGATCATTTATCTCATTTATTTCACCTACAACACTTTCTCTCTCTAAATTTTCGTTCAAGCCTTTCTCTCTCTAGAAAACCCACTTTAATCATTCGTATCTCGCTCGATTCTCAACGGATTTCGTCATTCTTGGTGTCCACGCGTAGCTCTCAACATCCTCTACACGAAAGTACAAGAATTTCGCAGATTCATCCAGCCAAAAACGAGGTATTGAAGTTAGAACAATCACGAGATTAGGGTTTTCTTGTGTGTTCTTGTGTAAACCCGACATTTGGCCGGTTTTAGCAACCCACTTCCATTTTCGCACCCTTGGTGACATTCCCAGATGCTAGCTTAGTTTAGATCGAGGCTTGGATGCAGGTGTTCAACGATGGTGATGAAGATGGTAACAGGTTTGGCAGCCAAACCTTTTCCCTTAGCTGGCCGAACCCTCGTGAACACAGCGAGCCCTGACGAACCTGCATGGTTCGTGGGGTTATCAGCCGAACCCTAGGGGTCCTCACGAGCCTTCATGCCTTCGACGAACCATCATGCATGAACAAACCCAAGCGAACCCTAAGGAGCCACGAGCCTTCACGAACCATTGGTGATCATGGACGAACCCTTGCGTTCACGAACCTGTATCAACATGCAGCGAACCTTAGTAGCCTACGACGAACCATCACGAACCTAGTGCTGCATGTGGCGAACCCTCAAACTGCCGAGCCTTTTACTGAGCCACGAACCATTGAGGACTCACGAACTTTACTATGTCGAACCTTATGCAGCGAACCCTGCATGGTTCGTCCAATACTAGCCGAGCCTTAGGTGAGGGAGTCCACAAACCATCATTGGGATAGCATGCAACGAACCTTAGGCCAGAAAACCTAAAAGGTTCGCTGCCAAGTGTGGTAGTCGAGCCAACATCATTCAATTTCTTCTGTGTACCTTGGCCCAATCGATTATATTATCTCGGCCCACATTAGAATAAGCCCAATTCAATTATATCCGGCCCAACTCGATGCTACAAGGCCCAATTCCATTAACAAATCGGCCCAAGGACTTAACCCAAGTGCAATTGAGATAGCTTGGCCCATTAGGTCTTTAGTTGAACCAATGGCACTTTGGAACTTTAAGTGGCCTACCTAAACATCTCTTAGCCCAACTTAAATCCTTTAGGCCCAATTCAGTTCTATTTGACCACTAAGATTTTAATTGGGCTGATATTGTCTTTGGCATGTCGTAAGGATTATATACACGATGTTGGGCCAACATCCCATTCACTGGGCCCAACACCACATTCAATTGGCCCATTGGTAACCTAAGTGGCCCATGGACCTCCATTTAAGCCTATTATCATAATTATGGTCTTAAGGCCCATTGTAGGCCACTACTCAAAGTGATTGCAATTTGATCTTAGTTGGTTTAAGTTACAACTTAACCTAATCATGAGATCAAGTCACGATCTTAAAACGCTTAAACAATTGGAACATCTTTTCATAAGTCATGTTAATCAATGGTTATCAAATTCTAGAACATTTATCATTTTATGCATAAGATTTATGCACAAAGGAACATTTCATATTCGTTTCTTGGACCCATGATCAATCAAGTGATTCAAATCATAACTTTCAAGTTTTCACAACAATCTTAATCATGAGAACACAAGTCAATCAATGAATCAAAGTCTATACAATTATAAATCCTATATCTTATGTATGATTACAATGTTATAGGAAACAATTAGAAGTCCTGTTTGCTACTTGCTATCTGTTTTAGTTCAGAGTCTACTGCAGACAGGTGAGAACTTTAGCCCCTCTTTTACTGTTTTTATAACTGTTTTGGGGTGGAACACGTGATCAAACCAATCGTTTACAATCATATTTCATTACACAAGGTGTGTGTATTCTTATAAACATTATGGGTTCATTGTACGAATCCTAGGAATTCATCAACTGTTTTAAAGGAATTATCAATTATTAAACTCTTTTCACTAAAAAGGTTTTATAAGGGATCTTTGAACTGTTTTGTAACAGATTTACTCAAATGTATTTATGAAGGATAAACACTTTTAAATAAATGATTTTATAAACTCTTTTGTTATAAACCTTGTTGTTACACAAGGTCACTATTTTATGGTATTCAAATCAAGTGGTTCACATCATGGTATTCAAATCAAGTGGTTCACAACATGGTATTCAAATCAAGTGGTTCACATCATGGTATTCAAATCAAGTGGTTCACATCATGGTATTCAAATCAAGTGGTTCATTTCATGGTATTCAAAACAAAGGATTTAATTCGTGGAATTAAATCTAGGTTTTCAATTCATGTTATCAAATAAGGCATTAACACATCCAGTTAAAGTAAGGTTCAGAAACATGGTGTCTATTGTTGTAAACAAACTTGTAAAAGCATCAAGTATCATATTCATTAGCGTTAGTACTGGGTGATCACAACAAGGGAAAGCGGACACACACATTGGGGCAGGCTGATTGCTGCAGTTAGTTTTTAAATTTGTTTTATAAACTAACTGCAGATTTCGGTTACATATGGTTTTATCAAAACTGTTGACACATTATCTAACTCCAAACGTGGTTTGGGACTTGATATTATATGTTGACTCTTGTGCAAACATTGATTGGACTGTTTACACTCATTTTCTTACTTGATGTTAGTTTGGGTTGCAGCTCATCCGTGTGAATCTTATGTTGCTTTAACTTACCTATGCCTTATATCATATACTCATGTTCACAAATGATTAAACCTATTGTTCTCACCAACTACGTCTGTAGTTGACCGTTACTTTTCACGTGTTTCAGGTAATCAGGTTTAAGACATTCTCAGAGACAACTAAGGAGACCATACTAAGATAGAACAAGATGAAGAAACATGCTAGGATGGATTAGAAACACACTAAATCCTAATTGTTTAATTGTCTTGTTTGAAGTCTTATTTTGTAAACTATATTTTGGGTCTGTAGTTGTCTTCCTTTTGGTAGATAGATTGTTTGTAACTAATCAACTGTTTAAACATTATGAAATGTAGTAATCCATTGTGGTTGTTCTTATTCAATACTTGTGCATGATTCAACTGTTCATACGTCACCGCGCCGTGGATTCCGCACGCGGCGCAGGGGTGTGACAGGTTGGTATCAGAGCTAAGGTTGTAGAGAACTAGGAAAAACCCAATGTTTAACGACCTAGACTATAACCTAAGCTACCCAATAGGACTAAGTGCTATAGGCTTGAGGAACTTAGGATCTAAGTAACTTAAGTGAGCATTAAGTCTACAATAAGCTTGAAAGATCTTAGGGACATTTTTCTAAGATTAGATATCGAGTCAAAGAATGTGAATCGGAATTCTATAATTTTAGAAACCGGATTAAATTCTCACACATATACATTTAAGGATTTCAGAGGCAAGGATCTGTATTCTTAGTATCCTTGATCTGAAATTCTCACACAGAGATCATTATAGAAATTCGGAGGCAAAGATCTGTATTTTCAGTATCTTTGATATGAATTTCTTGTCATATTCATTATAGGATTTAGAGGCAAAGATTGGTATCTTTGATCTAAAGTCCTTGTCATATTCAGTATAGGATTTAGAGGCAAAGATTGGTATCTTTGATCTAAAGTCCTTGTCATATTCATTATAGGAATTCAAATGTCAAGATCTATTAATTTAGAGTCTTGATTTGAAATCCTTGTCATGCTCATTATAGGAATTCAAAGGTCAAGAACTATTAATTTAGAATCTTGATTTGAAATCCTTGTCATTGTTATCATTGTTATCAGTATCAGGTGTTCATTATCATAGGAACTTTATAACTTAGAATCTGTGTAACAGTATTCTTTAGTTGAAGTTCTCACAAGAGATCATTATACTCGATACCGTAGGTATTGAGAACCTAGGTTAATTAACCTAGGACACACATGCTAAAACCTAAGGTTTTAATTTCAAGCAAATTAAGAACCATGGTTTACATAATCATAAACATATTCTGAGAACAGGTGGCAATCATGAAACAATCATAATCAATCAACAGTTGGAATCTTAGCCCCAAATATAGACGACGGATTACCGCTGACGTGTTGAGGTAAGTGGTGGGTCGGTGAGAGCTTACCCTATATATAAGCTTATTTCAGTATGTTAAGGGGAATCCGGCGTTCGTATTTGGAGTGAGGATTCGGGAGCAACTGGGAACATTGAACATTAGTCAAACACATGGGATACAAACATTTGGGAAACAATCATTGGTGAATCAAATCATAGTGCAATTCAAACTTGGATGAACCAAACATTATGGTAAATCAATCAAGTTGTGATCATTCTTTAAATGTAAACCTTAAGTGAAATTCTTAAGTGATTACATCATTAGTACTTACTGACATAGGTTAACATGAAAGTGTAGAACACACGTATGATTTAGTTCTACATGTTAACAACTGTTAGTAGGTGCACGCATAACATAATCATAGTTCAATCATGGAATCAATCATAGTTCAAGTTGATCAAAGATCATGAGATTCTTAATCAATAGAACACACTTGCAAATCAGTACAAACGTGTTGCCAAATGCTAGCAAGGGCATGATCGTGGTATATCGAAACGGTGGTGGGCAGC
Source organism: Mikania micrantha (assembly GCA_009363875.1). Lineage (NCBI taxonomy): Eukaryota > Viridiplantae > Streptophyta > Magnoliopsida > Asterales > Asteraceae > Mikania > Mikania micrantha. The sequence goes on along the minus strand of CM018683.1, from coordinate 40,062,744 downwards.
GAGAGTGAGCCCTATATATAAGCTATTTTCGGTATATCGGGTAAGTGTCAGTGTGTAGGTTTGGTGGAGAGATCATGGGACATCGTACATATTCACATGATAAGTATGCAAATAAGTTGATAACTTATACGTGTACTGGATCATATTACAATTGAATGATAATACTAGTAGTATGGATATATTACTGACCTTATCATGAAAATTCAATTGTATCCTTCCTCATTACTGACCCGCTTGTGGCTTCTATTCGTAGAATGCCTCCCCGACGTGATCCTAACGGAGGGGGTTCAACAAGTGGCAACGACGATGAAATCAACAAGATTGCTCGAGCTATCGCTGTTCATATGAGGGAAGTAATCCCTGGTATGGTCACTGATATTATCCAGAATCTTCGGGGAAGTACTAGTGATTCGGCACATAACTCAAATGCTACAACTACTGGAACTGCTAACTTCACTTTCAAGCAGTTCAATGATGCTAAGCCTCCTAAGTACGCTGGTACAGAAGGAGCTACTGGTCTACTACAGTGGTTAGAGAGCATTGAGGACATTCTCGACTTCACTGGATGCCCTGAGAATCTGAAGGTCAAGATGGCCTCAAGCGCTTTTCATAAGGGCGCACTCACTTGGTGGAATTCTGAAAAGAACACCAGAGGACGCGAAGTCGCTTTAGCTCTACCGTGGGACGGTTTCAAGAACTTACTCGTGGAAAAGTTCTGTCCACGTCACGAACTGAAGAAACTTGAGGTGGAGATGTGGAATCTGGTGCAAGATAGTGGTGAAAACGCAAAGTATACAACTCGTTTTCATGAGTTGTGCATTCTGGTACCCCATTTGGTTACTCCTCTATCCCGCAGGATAGAGAAATACATTGAAGGCTTGCCTCTAGTTGTCAGAGGAACTGTTATGGGGAATAACCCCACTACTCTAGAGGCAGCGATTCAACTTGGTGCTACTCTCACTGAGGAGTATGTTAAATCTGGTGTGCTCACCCGAAAGGGATTCAAGAGAGCACAAATTGAAGAAGGCAAGAAGCCTGAACAGCATCATCACAAGAAGAAGAAGCAAAAGACAATCAAGAACTTTGCAGCGTTGACTGCGGCTGCACCTACTCATGCCACACCTATCACTGCTATGCCACAACCAGCTAATGCCAGAAAGCCTTATACTGGCCAGTTTCCACTTTGCACCAAATGCCAGTATCATCATCTGCCCAACACTCCTTGCAAGAAGTGTCTCAAGTGTGGGCGTATGGGACACTTTGCAGCTACATGCCGAGCTGCTCATCTTGCTGCTGCAACTACTGCTACCACAACCACTACTGCTACAGGTGGAAGAGCCTGTTATAATTGTGGAGCAGAGGGACACTTCAGAAACCAGTGTCCAAAACTCAACAACAATACTGCTGCTGCACGTGCTTTTGTTATTGGAACTGCTGAAGCACGTGAGGATCCGGCAGTCATCACGGGTACATTTCTTATCAATGATCACTACGTTTCTATCATATTTGATACTGGTGCTGATAAAAGCTTTATCTCTGCTCATACTGCTTCTTTGCTTAATATGCAACTATCTATACTTACTGCTCCCTATACAGTAGAAGTAGCGAATGGTAAGACTATAGTTGTAGATTCTATTATCCATGGTTGTGAATTAAGATTAAATGACCATCTTTTCTCCATCGATCTCATTCCTATGACTCTCGGAAGCTTCGAAGTTGTGATAGGAATGGATTGGTTATCCAAAAACAATGCTGAAATCGTATGCTCTGAGAAACTTATTCGAATTCCTCTACCGTCCGGCGAAACGATGATAGTCTACGGCGAGAAACCATGCCGCGGATTGAAGATTGTATCGTGCATCAAGGCGAGGAAGTACTTGAAGAAGAAGTATTATGCTTTCCTGGCTCACGTGGTAGAAAAGAAACCTGAAAAGAAAGCAGTTGGAGACGTTCCAGTTATCAGAGATTATCCAGACATATTTCCAGAAGACTTGCCTGGACTACCCCCAGTCCGACAAGTGGAGTTTAGAATCGATCTCGTCCCTGGAGCAAACCCAGTGGCGAAGTCACCGTATCGACTAGCGCCATCTGAGATGCAAGAACTGTCTAGTCAGCTTCAAGAACTTTTAGACAAAGGTTTCATAAGACCGAGTTTCTCTCCATGGGGAGCTCCGGTCCTCTTTGTCAAAAAGAAAGACGGTTCATTTCGTATGTGTATTGATTATCGTGAGCTAAACAAGTTGACAATCAAGAATAGATATCCTCTGCCCAGGATCGATGATCTGTTTGATCAATTACAGGGAGCAACTTGCTTCTCTAAGATTGACTTACGATCTGGGTATCATCAGTTAAGAGTAAATGATGAGGATATACCAAAGACTGCATTTAGGACTCGATATGGACACTATGAGTTTGTGGTTATGCCATTTGGGCTGACCAATGCACCCGCAGTGTTCATGGACTTGATGAACCGAGTCTGCAGGCCCTACTTGGATCAGTTTGTTATTGTCTTCATTGACGATATATTGATTTATTCCAAGTCAGAACAAGAGCACGAGGATCATTTGAGGAAAGTCTTGGAGTTGCTAAGAACGGAACAACTATATGCTAAATTCTCAAAATGTGAGTTTTGGCTAAAGGAAGTTCACTTCTTAGGACATGTCATCAACAGGGATGGAATACATGTAGATCCAGCAAAGATTGAGGCGATTAAGAACTGGACTACTCCATCTACTCCAACAGAGATTCGTTCGTTTCTGGGTCTGGCGGGCTATTACAGGAGATTCATTGCGAATTTCTCTAAGATTGCCTTGCCACTTACCACTTTGACTCAGAAAAGTCAAGCGTTTATATGGGGATAGAAACAGGAAGATGCATTTCAACTTCTTAAACATAAGTTATGCAACTCCCCTATCCTTAGTCTTCCAGAAGGCAGTGATGATTTCATTGTCTACTGTGATGCTTCAAACCTTGGTCTCGGTTGTGTACTTATGCAACGGGACAAGGTCATTGCTTATGCTTCAAGACAACTTAAGGTTCACGAGAAGAATTACACTACTCATGACCTTGAGTTAGGGGCTGTGGTCTTTGCATTGAAGATTTGGAGACACTACCTGTATGGTAGTAAATGTGTCATCTATACAGACCACAAGAGCCTACAACACATTCTCAATCAGAAAGAACTCAACATGAGACAACGACGTTGGGTTGAGCTTCTAACTGATTATGACTGTGAGATTCGTTACCATCCGGGTAAAGCCAATGTGGTGGCGGATGCTCTTAGTCGCAAGGAACCAGTCAAACCAATTCGTGTAAGAGCTATGGAGATCAACACACAACCAAACTTGAAAGACTTGATTCGTATTGCACAACAACAAGTAGTAACAGATAATCAACTCAAGACAGACTTGGATTGTGGCATCGAGAAGAAACTAGAACCCCGATCTGATGGGGTGTTATATCTCAACGGCCGCATTTGGATTCCAAAGTCTGAAGAATTGCGCACACTCATCTGTGATGAGGCTCATAAGTCGCGATACTCAGTTCATCCTGGAGCCGACAAGATGTATCAGGACTTGAGGACATCTTACTGGTGGCCGGGAATGAAGAAAGACATAGCACTGTATGTGGGAAAACCTTCGGGACTTCTACAGCAACCTGAAATTCCTCAATGGAAATGGGAGCAAATTTCCATGGATTTCATAACAAAGTTGCCGAGAACTCCGCGAGGTTTCGATTCGATTTGGGTGATCGTTGATCGACTCACCAAATCTGCTCATTTTCTCCCTATCCGAGAGGATTACAAAATGGAGAAGCTATCCACTCTGTACATCAACGAAATCATTGCACGTCATGGTACTCCAACATCAATCATATCTGATCGTGATAGTCGTTTCACTTCTTGCTTTTGGCAATCATTGCAAAAGGCTTTGGGAACGCGTGTTAATCTTAGCACGGCGTATCATCCCCAAACCGATGGTCAAAGCGAAAGGACTATCCAAACACTTGAGGACATGCTTCGTTCTTGTGTCATTGACTTCGGTGGAAGTTGGGACACTCATCTCCCACTCATTGAGTTTTCATATAACAATAGCTATCATACGAGCATTCAATGTGCACCATTCGAAGCTCTATATGGTAGAAAGTGCCGATCACCGGTCTGTTGGACCGAGATTGGTGACTCACAGGTCGTAGGACCAAAACTCATTCAGGAAACATCAGACAAAATCACAATCATTCAGTCACGGCTTAAGGCCGCACGAGATCGGCAGAAGAGTTATGCTGATCGACGTCGGAAACCGCTTGAGTTTCAAGTCGGTGACCGAGTCTTACTCAAAGTTTCTCCCTGGAAAGGCGTTGTCCGATTCGGGAAGAAAGGGAAACTTGCACCAAGGTACGTTGGACCTTTTGAGATCCTGGAACGGATTGGTCCCGTAGCCTACAAACTCAAACTTCCAATGGAGCTAAGCAATGTTCATGATACTTTTCATGTATCAAATCTTAAGAAATGCTTAGCGGATCATGATGTTCAGATTCCACTGGAAGACATACAGATTCAGAACAACATGCAATACATAGAACGTCCAGTTGAGATCATGGATCATGGGGTCAAGAAACTTAAACGCAGCCGTATCCCGATCGTGAAAGTACGATGGGAGGGCAAACGCGGTGCTGAGTTCACCTGGGAACGTGAAGACCAGATGAAGCTTAGGTACCCTCATCTATTTACAATATCTTCGGCTAGTTAATTTCGGGACGAAATTCCCTTAACTAGGGGAGACTGTAACATTTGTGCATTTAGTCATGATAGTCGTAAACAATGTTAGAACAGTGTGTGTACATGTTCAGTCAGTCAATGTGAATCATGTGTCATTATGTGCTTGTGTGTTAGAATCTTTATCATTTAACAAGTATGTATTATTTATTTACAGTCGAGTTCACTAGGCAAGAACAGTATTGTGTTATATCGAAACAGTGGTGGGCAGCGAGAGTGAGCCCTATATATATACTGCGTTCGGTATAACAGGATAGTGTTGGTGCGTAGTGTTAAGACGAATATTATGACAATTAATTCAACAAGAATCGTAATACGTAAGCGAGACTGAGTATAGTTATGGGTGACGATCCATAATGATACGAATGTTGAACTTATAATTATGATTAAACGACTTTAAATAATTAATACGATCGAAAAACATACGCGATTGCGGGTATACACGTAATTGTGAATGTCTAACGATCTGTCAACGCACGAAGAGTAAAAAATAATTATATTAATTATTTTATATTTTTACAATTTTGAAACTCATCATTTAGTTGAGTTTAACAAGTCTTTTATTTTTAAGCCGTGTAAAATACGCGTTACGTTCCGGAAACGCGAACCGAGCGACCGAAACGGACCCGAATACCACACGGGCTATAAAAGCCTTGAATGAGATCATTTATCTCATTTATTTCACCTACAACACTTTCTCTCTCTAAATTTTCGTCCAAGCCTTTCTCTCTCTAGAAAACCCACTTTAATCGTTCGTATCTCGCTCGATTCTCAACGGATTTCGTCATTCTTGGTGTCCACGCGTAGCTCTCAACATCCTCTACACGAAAGTACAAGAATTTCGCAGATTCATCCAGCCAAAAACGAGGTATTGAAGTTAGAACAATCACGAGATTAGGGTTTTCTTGTGTGTTCTTGTGTAAACCCGACATTTGGCCGGTTCTAGCAACCCACTTCCATTTTCGCACCCTTGGTGACATTCCCAGATGCTAGCTTAGTTTAGATCGAGGCTTGGATGCAGGTGTTCAACGATGGTGATGAAGATGGTAACAGGTTCGGCAGCCAAACCTTTTCCCTTAGCTGGCCGAACCCTCGTGAACACAGCGAGCCCTGACGAACCTGCATGGTTCGTGGGGTTATCAGCCGAACCCTAGGGGTCCTCACGAGCCTTCATGCCTTCGACGAACCATCATGCATGAACAAACCCAAGCGAACCCTAAGGAGCCACGAGCCTTCACGAACCATTGGTGATCATGGACGAACCCTTGCGTTCACGAACCTGTATCAACATGCAGCGAACCTTAGTAGCCTACGACGAACCATCACGAACCTAGTGCTGCATGTGGCGAACCCTCAAACTGCCGAGCCTTTTACTGAGCCACGAACCATTGAGGACTCACGAACTTTACTATGTCGAACCTTATGCAGCGAACCCTGCATGGTTCGTCCAATACTAGCCGAGCCTTAGGTGAGGGAGTCCACGAACCATCATTGGGATAGCATGCAACGAACCTTAGGCCAGAAAACCTAAAAGGTTCGCTGCCAAGTGTGGTAGTCGAGCCAACATCATTCAATTTCTTCTGTGTACCTTGGCCCAATCGATTATATTATCTCGGCCCACATTAGAATAAGCCCAATTCAATTATATCCGGCCCAACTCGATGCTACAAGGCCCAATTCCATTAACAAATCGGCCCAAGGACTTAACCCAAGTGCAATTGAGATAGCTTGGCCCATTAAGGTCTTTAGTTGAACCAATGGCACTTTGGAACTTTAAGTGGCCTACCTAAACATCTCTTAGCCCAACTTAAATCCTTTAGGCCCAATTCAGTTCTATTTGACCACTAAGATTTTAATTGGGCTGATATTGTCTTTGGCATGTCGTAAGGATTATATACACGATGTTGGGCAAACATCCCATTCACTGGGCCCAACACCACATTCAATTGGCCCATTGGTAACCTAAGTGGCCCATGGACCTCCATTTAAGCCTATTATCATAATTATGGTCTTAAGGCCCATTGTAGGCCACTACTCAAAGTGATTGCAATTTGATCTTAGTTGGTTTAAGTTACAACTTAACCTAATCATGAGATCAAGTCACGATCTTAAAACGCTTAAACAATTGGAACATCTTTTCATAAGTCATGTTAATCAATGGTTATCAAATTCTAGAACATTTATCATTTTATGCATAAGATTTATGCACAAAGGAACATTTCATATTCGTTTCTTGGACCCATGATCAATCAAGTGATTCAAATCATAACTTTCAAGTTTTCACAACAATCTTAATCATGAGAACACAAGTCAATCAATGAATCAAAGTCTATACAATTATAAATCCTATATCTTATGTATGATTACAATGTTATAGGAAACAATTAGAAGTCCTGTTTGCTACTTGCTATCTGTTTTAGTTCAGAGTCTACTGCAGACAGGTGAGAACTTTAGCCCCTCTTTTACTGTTTTTATAACTGTTTTGGGGTGGAACACGTGATCAAACCAATCGTTTACAATCATATTTCATTACACAAGGTGTGTGTATTCTTATAAACATTATGGGTTCATTGTACGAATCCTAGGAATTCATCAACTGTTTTAAAGGAATTATCAATTATTAAACTCTTTTCACTAAAAAGGTTTTATAAGGGATCTTTGAACTGTTTTGTAACAGATTTACTCAAATGTATTTATGAAGGATAAACACTTTTAAATAAATGATTTTATAAACTCTTTTGTTATAAACCTTGTTGTTACACAAGGTCACTATTTTATGGTATTCAAATCAAGTGGTTCACATCATGGTATTCAAATCAAGTGGTTCACAACATGGTATTCAAATCAAGTGGTTCATATCATGGTATTCAAATCAAGTGGTTCACATCATGGTATTCAAATCAAGTGGTTCATTTCATGGTATTCAAAACAAAGGATTTAATTCGTGGAATTAAATCTAGGTTTTCAATTCATGTTATCAAATAAGGCATTAACACATCCGGTTAAAGTAAGGTTCAGAAACATGGTGTCTATTGTTCTAAACAAACTTGTAAAAGCATCAAGTATCATATTCATTAGCGTTAGTACTGGGTGATCACAACAAGGGAAAGCGGACACACACATTGGGGCAGGTTGATTGCTGCAGTTAGTTTTTAAATTTGTTTTATAAACTAACTGCAGATTTCGGTTACATATGGTTTTATCAAAACTGTTGACACATTATCTAACTCCAAACGTGGTTTGGGACTTGATATTATATGTTGACTCTTGTGCAAACATTGATTGGACTGTTTACACTCATTTTCTTACTTGATGTTAGTTTGGGTTGCAGCTCATCCGTGTGAATCTTATGTTGCTTTAACTTACCTATGCCTTATATCATATACTCATGTTCACAAATGATTAAACCTATTGTTCTCACCAACTACGTCTATAGTTGACCGTTACTTTTCACGTGTTTCAGGTAATCAGGTTTAAGACATTCTCAGAGACAAAGACCATACTAAGATAGAACAAGATGAAGAAACATGCTAGGATGGATTAGAAACACACTAAATCCTAATTGTTTAATTATCTTGTTTGAAGTCTTATTTTGTAAACTATATTTTGGGTCTGTAGTTGTCTTCCTTTTGGTAGATAGATTGTCTGTAACTAATCAACTGTTTAAACATTATGAAATGTAGTAATCCATTGTGGTTGTTCTTATTCAATACTTGTGCATGATTCAACTGTTCATACGTCACCGCGCCGTGGATTCCGCACGCGGCGCAGGGGTGTGACACACCATCACCCTTATGGTCTCAAAAATATTCAAGATCAAGACTCCCATCCTTCTCCTTGCTTGCTAAGGTGAAACGGCTCTCAAGCGTTTAGTTGAAAATTACATATACACATAAATACATATTCCTGATTTTTAGACATAACATGTCCTAACTTTAACTAACTATAACTTTGTCTTAAAAACACGAAAATTAGCAAACTCAAACTCTATGGTTAACTTCGTTGAGTTAGCTTTCTAAGCACTACTTATACGTTTTCTAACTCAACCAAATGATAATCGAAATAGCCTCTACAAAATAAGTGCGCGGATTTTGACCTTCTGAATTGGACAGCTGTTTCGGCCTATTTTCGAGCAGAATCACTAAAACTTTTCTAAACAAAAGTTGTTCGGAACACGTTAAAATACTAGACTGTTAAGTCTCGTAATTTTTGAAAACCGTTTGCTATTTTAAAAGCTCACTCGAAAATGTTAAACATAATCTGTCAAAAACGAAAATTTATAAATGCATACTTACATGTCCTATCTATATATTTTTCAAGAAAATGAACTCATTTGTATATTTATATATACATATATAAAGTATTTTAAAATTTTTATTGTTGAAATATGGTATTTTAAAGTGTTGGGTATTGATAAACAAAAATAGATATTTTTAAATGCATCGTTATAATGCCCAAATTTCTTAAAAATAATAATAAGTGATTATTCTCTAAGGCATTGTAACATGTTTTATGACTATTGTAACACCCCGACCGATGGCGGAAACATCGGGGCGGCACGAAGTGTAGATTGTTCATAGTACAAGGTATAAAGTTGTAAATAGTTCAAGCATTAAACTCAAACATTTATTACATCGATTCAAATTCTCAAACCCTAACTGTTACATCATTTCAATTCTAATACATTTAATACAAATTAAATGTAAGATAATCCAGTCTCGTTAATGTAGCTAACTTGTTATTTCCACCTGAAACATGTTTAAAATCAAGTGTCAACTAAGAATAGTTGGTGAGTTTCATAGGTTTGAATACTCACACCAAAATATGATTACAAAAATGTTATAAATGATGTCATATGTGAACACAAAGCATAATGAACACAGTTAAAATGAACTAGCAAGTAAAGCAGATCAACAATGTTAACAAAATGATGTTTGACCAATGTTTAGCACTACAAACAATGCTCAAGCTAGTAAACTATCACCGCGGGCCTCCCCTGAAGGGTAAATCAAACATTGGTGGGATGGTCAGTCCAATAAATCTATCATAGTCACTAAATGTGTGTGATCAATGCCTATCCTTAACTAAAGTTCACAACTATAAAGCCATTAGCTAAGTTCACATGAAAATGTTTAGAAATTAAGATAAGTTCAAGATAAACATGCTTCACCCCAAAACTTCAAAACAAGTAAAAGAGGGGCTATGAAGACTCACCTTAGTGTGTTAGGTAGTCATTGAAATGGCTTGTCAAGAATAGTTCAACAATATCCAACACAATTTCAATGTTCACCTAAATAGTTTAATATGCATATGTTTAACAAAACTATATCATTCTATGGATCTAAGTTCTAGATTGGATCAACGGGTTCGATATGTTTTGAACATACAATTTATTATGATTTATTTAAATGAAAAGAATGATGATATTATATGATGTTCAAATCACAAATGTTGACTTTAGAGTATAAATAAAAAACTTAAAATTTAATTATGATATATTTAACCAAAGGTTATTAAAGTTCTTGTTTTACATATTTGATATGAAATAGTAATTAAAATATATTTTATCAACAATTGTTCTCATGAATATAAGTTTTAATAAAACTTTAAAACAAAACGTCTTAAAACTTGTTTGGATGAAATTTTATATTTGATGATAAGTTAATAAAAAAACATTTAGTCACATGTAAATATTATGTTTATAACATTTACAAATAAGTAAAAATAAATAAATAAGTAGAAATAATTAAATAAATAAATAAGTGAATAAATAAATAAAAAAAATGACATAAAGAGTTGTAAATAAATAAATAAATTTATAAAACTTATTTATTATTTATAAAAAATTTATTAAGTTATTTTATTATTACTATTATGTAATGAGTAAATAAGTAAGAATAAATAAATAATTAAATAAATAAATGTAATAAAGAGTTATAATTATTATATAAAAAAATAATAATAATAAATTACATAACTCATTTTTTTATACAGAAAATGTGTTTTTTTCTTTTTTTTTTTTACAGATTAATATTTTATAAAAATTATTTTCAATGAAATTAGAGATTAAAAATAGGTTTTAAATAAAAAGATGGGGCAAAAACCGGTTCATAACCCGGTTAGAAGGTTCGAACCCGCGACCATCTCCGGAGGAGCAACAGAGCGCTACCAGTTGATCAAGACCAAGGTCTGCGAATGAATCTGATTTTAGTTACTTTTAACATAGCCCGAAATCGAAACCCCCTTCAATCAGTTCATAACTTTGAGCCCTAGTTCCCTTTTTTCATCCCAATTCGATTTCTAATGAACCCGATAGTAATGAAAAGCATAGGAAAACCGAACACAAATAGGTACGTATCACTAACCTGTGATTAGGAATCGACTGGTTTCGAATGAGGATAAGGATGCGACCGAAAGCTTGGCTTGAATCCTTGATTTGTTGTTCCAGAAAGTTTGTAATGATGGTTTGAGCGCCCAGACAATTTTGTGAGTGTTAAAGGATTGTTTTGGTCGAATAGATTGAGTTTTATACACGTTTATGCATGTTTGAATTTTCGGTCGTGGTCCTTATTTTTAGAAACAAGATATGCGTTTTAATGGCTGTTAATAGCCATTAAAACTGATTGGGATTGATTACGCGTTCGAAATAGGTTCCAAAAACGATCTGATTGAGTTGGAATGAACTGTACACGCTTGGATTGGAATCCGGTTTAAGAATGGGTTGAAATTGGGTTTGGGTCGACCCAGACGGGTATGTGGGTGAGGAAGGAGGTCAAATATGGGCTTTTGGCAATTTTGCCCCTTGTAACTTTTCTTCTTACATATTAGTTTTGAATTTGACAAAAACCACCCCTTAACTTTATAAAACACTGTTTTAAATTGTTATAAAAATGTTTATAATTTATTTTAGTTATATCATTATAATTTATTTTTTTATAGTTAAAGCAAAGTTGTTTATAATATTTATTTTAAAAATTTATGATTAAGGTATTAAAAAAATTATAAAGGTTTTACTTATTATATATATATATATATGTGTGTGTGTGTGTGTGTGTGTGTGTTTTTGTGTTAAAATTTCAAAGATTTATTTATTTGTTTACGTTATTAATTTCCAAGTAAAAACTCATCATTGCAAACAATAGTTTAAAATTTTAAAGTGAGTTTTATTTTTATGTCTTAGTCTTGTGTATTTATAAATAATTATACATACATAATTGTATATTAAATTGTGTCTAAAGTTGTTTTTCTCATATATACATCTACATATATATATATATATATATATATATATATATTTATATATGCGTGTGTGTATTAGATAAAAATTTCAAATAGCGTCATATATTATTTAATAGATTTAATTATTTATTATAAATTATAGGAATGTTACAACTATAAGACATGATATTTCTACAAAAAGAAAAATCCGTCAACATAGAAATATCAAGAAAAATAACAACACTAAATAGCACAACAACATAGATTTTATAAGTTCTCGAACTCAACCTAAGTCTATAATATTATAGGAACCAAGTTGGGGTTCAAACACAAGACGGTATTCACACTCTCAGGACCCGGATCTACACTAACAGTGAGTTTCATGGCCCCTATTTTTACAATGTTTTACTAACTCACAGGGGGAGAAATCATGCTTGTAATCGTTTCATTGACACAAGTGGTTATGGTTCAACACATTATTACATGAGTTACTTTTATCGCTTTAAGTCCCCTATTCTATAACCGATAATTGTTGGTGAACGTGAATTATTGGGAATAGTACTATTCGGGAGTGACAACCCCACCAGTGGTTAGTAGCTCTAACTTTGATTGTAGGTCAGATTGGGTGCACAATATTCATCTCAATACAATGTTTTGTGATAGAACATTGGGATGGGGCAATTCAATCATGTCGAGTTCGGTTATGGGAGCTCATGGTAATGATTAATATACACAACTCATGATATTGTTTTTGAGAACAATAGTCACATTTTGAAACCTTGTGGTCAAATGAAACAACTCAATTTTTACGTATCTAAACCTGTGAACTCACCAGCTTTATGCTAACTGTTTTTAGCATGTATTTCTCAGATAATTGAAGCAAGCATTGGTACATATATTGGGAATGATTAGCTTGAAGTCACAACACATTCACATGCATATTTTTGGGATTTTTTATAGCCTATTGACTTAGGCCATGTTTCTAAAATCTTACACATCATATTTTGGAAGTTTAAAAATTTTGTTAGTTATATATTGGATGATTGTAAGTTAAGACATCATGTAAAACTTTATTATTAATGCATCTAGAAGTCGTTCAATGTAAACAATGGTTGTGAAAACAAGGTCGTCGCACCTCGCGTGTTCCGCCTTGGTGGGGTGTGACAGTATATATATTATTTTTTGTTTAATTCACGTTTAAATCTTGACTTAATTGGAATAAATTTAAGGGAAAACGTCGTACAAATCTAAATTTAATATACTCTCAATATATTCCTTTATTATTTTAAACCAAATTATATTGCATACTTGAAATTTTAGTAAAGTTATCATTAAATCCAAATCATTTTTTTCTCTTTTTATAATATATAAAATAATATTTATATTTTATAGTCTTTACTTTTTTTATATTCTTATTTTCGATTTTTTTCACTTATATTTTACTTTTGTTTTTTATGTCCAAATTTATGACTTTCTTATTTGGATGTGTTTGTGATGTTAATATTAATGTATAAGGGATTGACATAATTCAATGCTTTTATATTATGCTAAAAGATTATTGGCATCATCGTGTGACGTAGGAGCTGATGCTAGCTTATAATATTTACAAGATAGATGAATAGTAAAATACCCTATTGGTCCATCTTATTGGCTACTTGTATGCATTTGACCCGTAATCATGTTTGAGTATATCGTCATAACTATGTTTTTTAATTAACTTTTATTAAAAACTAACACGTTTAGTAGTTTGTGGTTTGGTTTTTCTTGTTTTTTAATGCCCATATTTACAATGGTTAATATTTATATTCAAACTTTATTAAAAATTGGTTCGATTACAGCCACGAAGCGCGGATATAACCCTAGTAATATACATTTAGAAGGTTAATGAAAAGTAATATTAATTTTATAATAATAAAATAATAATAATAATAATAATATTAATAATATAAAAATATCTTATAATAATAATATTATAATAATATAATATTAAAATATATTATTAATATTAATTTAATAATAATAATTATTATTATAATATAATATTAAATATATTATTAATATTAATTTAATAATAATAATAATAATAATATAATATTAAAATATATTAATATACTTATAATAATAATAATATTAATATAAAGTTATACATAATATACATTTTGAACTTTGGTGAACAGGAAAAATATTTTAATAATAATAATAATAATAATAATATAATATTAATAATAATATTATAATAATATAATATTAACAATATAATAATATTAAAATATATTATTATTATAATAAAAATATTATAAAATTATAATTATAATATAATATTAATTAAAATAGTAATAATATTTTAATAACAATAACATAATATTCATAATAATATTATAATAATGATAATTAATATTAATAATATATCAATATTAAAATATATTATTATTATTATAATAAAAATATTATAAAATTATAATTATAATATAATATTAATAAAAAATATCAATAATATTTTAATAATAATATAATATTAATAATAATATAATAATAATAATATAATAATAATAATATAATATTAATAATATAATAATATTAATAATATTATTATATTACTAATATATTTATAATATTCTTATTATTAAAAGATTATCAAGTTATAATTATAATATAACTAGAGCTTTCCATCACCATCATCCCTCATTGCATGTTCACGGCTTCATCACCATTGTCGACGTGCTCGTAACTGAAGGAGAGCGATGTGTCGAAGTCGATAATTGAAAGATTAGCTTGGCACCACTTTCTTCTGAACTCAAAATCATCATCATCACCACAAACAAATGGTGTTATAGGGCTATGAAACCATCATCGAAGGTAGATCTTGAGCTACTAAAGTGAAATTTAGAGAGAGAGAGAGAGTAGAGATGAGGGCAAAAACAAAACTAAACAGGGATTCGAACATGGGTCAAAGAGTTTATAGACCGAACACTTTTACCAAATGATCTGGATGTCATTTCTGACTGTCGTTGCACTTATAATACTATTATGCAGAAAAAATAATCGATTGCAAAATTATTAGTACTGTTCACTTAACTTATAAATGTATATATGATAATATTAACATAAAATTCTTTTTATTATTATAAAATATTAATAATAATATTGTAATAATAAAATTAATAAAAATAATATAATAACATAATATTAATAATATTATAATATATTAATATTAAAATATCATTACGAGGGAACAGTGATATTAGTTTAATATTAGATTTAATGCGCCTTTATTTTATGTATGATCTTTAGCCGTTGTTTGTGAAAAATTTTGGATACCAGTCATGAGTATATTAGTTTAACTAAATGGTCGCATAATTCTCCACTATATTTGATAGCCTATACGCGTCAATATATTGTCGAGCATTTGTATCATTTATATCATTTTGTTCGTAAATATTTTTTTAAGCAAGTTCTTTATTCGAAGTTTGTGATATTCTTTTGACATGGTTTTGGATATGATTTTTAACTACAATTTATATTTTACGGTAAAAAAAAATCAAAAGGGTTGTTTTTACATGTTCTCATAAATAAGTCTTATGCAACATAACATCAACTAACTAAAAAAGTATGGCCCAACTTAACACCAAACAAACTTACAAAATTAACATTTAACCGGTAAAAATGTTTGACCAAAATCGAATTTCAAGATGAAGAATTACAAGTTAGAAGTGGAAGTTACAAGACATTTTGTAAGAATTAGAGGCCTCGTTATTATACCTATATGAGAAAGGAATATTGTGAACAATAATATTAATTTAATAATAATAATATAATATTAATAATATCAAAATATATTACTAATATTATAATGATAAAAATATCATAAAATATTATTATAATAAAATATTAATATAATATAACATAATATAATAATATTAAAATATATTATTATTATTTTTATAATAAAAATATTTTAACATAATATAATAATATTAAAATATAATATAATAATATCCTAATATATTATTATTATAATAAAATTATTTTAATATAATTTTAATACTATTATGATATACTGATAATAATTTAATACAATATTATATCTTCTATATACAATTAATATAATATAATATAGTATAATATAATATTAAAATATATTATTATAATAATAAATTATTTTAATGTAATACTAATAATATTATAATAAAATAATAAAATAAATTATTATTATAATATTATAAAAGTTATAAATTTACTACTATAATATAATATTAAATTAATATAATAATATTAAAATATATTATTATTATAATTACTATATATACATTTACCAAACGCAATCATTACGAGTTAACAATAATAGTAATTAAATATTGATCTTAAGAAGCGGTTTTTGGCATAGCTCCAAAAATTAAATGGTGTCAAAATGCTGTGAAAAACCACTTGGAACCGCTTCAAAAGAATTTTTCACCACTCCAAAAAATATATACAATAAAAATATTGATATAGCTCAACTGCTACAAAAACTGTTCAAATTAATTTAATATAATTCCTCTTTTTATAGGAATTATATTTCTTGAAATCTAACACCATTCCATTGGAAAGCAATCTTGTTTACAAATACGTAAGCCTGAACCACTGTCTATATAACAGCGAAATATTCTGCTATAGCCTTTATAAGTAATTCCTATATGAATATATATACTATTAGGGCTAGTCATTTTGGTAGATATATTAATCTATTATTAAATGTTATTTTTAGTACATAAGAAGTTATATGATATGGTTTAACATTTTCTAAAAATGTTAATACTAACATGATTTGTAAAGTATCATTTTCATTCTTTTCTATTAATAGTCTAATTGGGATTTTTTCTTGTCCAATTTATTAGACTTTTTTTATGTGGTAAAAAATATCCATCAAATATTGTATTATCATTTAACTTTTGGTAATTTATTACCATCCTTGCTTTTCCTCTTGTTATTTCAGCATGTTTTCTAACCAAGAAGGTAGGAGAACTATGAGGGTTGTGACTAATTCTTATTAATTTTAAATTTAAAAGTTCTTTTATTTGAATGCTTAATTCTTTTTGGTCTTCATGATTATATCTCATTGGTTTTACCCTCATTTGTTTGTCTTTATCTTTCATTTCTAATTTTGCTGTTATTTGATTTTTACTCCAAAATTGTAATGGATTTTCTGTGTAACATTGTTTTAATTTATTTTTTATTGTTTCAATGTCAAAATCTAATTTTCTTAAATTCACCTGGTATTCTAAGGGTTCATCTTTTAGATACTCTAGAATTAGTATTCCTTTTTCAATAATTTGATTTTGTTTGTATCCTATATCACCACACTGGCTTGCGCGATTTTTAAAATTAATTGGAAATTTTCTTCCATATGCATTTCTTATTCTTTTAACTACTATTAAATTATGACATGGGGTTTTTAGTCTTACTTGAGAGGTTACTATATCAAACGTTATTTTATTAAATCTTTGTAGAAAATCATTTCCTAATAATACATTTGTTCTAGAATTATAAAAATAAAATGGTGGACATTTAATCATATAGGTTCCTATTAATATTATAGGGTTTCTTATTCCTCTTTTTAGAGGAATTATATTTCTAGAAACACTAACACCATTACATGGTACTAAATCTTCATGATATTCATTTGGAAAGCAATCTTGTTTACAAATACATAAGCATGTACCACTGTCTATATAAGCAGCGAAATATTCTGCTTTATAGTCTTTATAAGTAATTCCTATAGGAATATATATACTATTAGGGCTAGTCATTTTGGTAGATATATTAATCTATTATTAAATGTTATTTTTAATCCATAAGAAGTTATATGATATGGTTTAACATTTTCTAAAAATGATAATCCTAACATGATTTGTAAAGTATCATTTTCATTATTTTCTATTAATAGTCTAATTGGGCTTTTTTCTTCTCCAAATTTTAGTATTGTTTCTATAGCATTATCAATTTCATGTAATTCACCATTAAAGTTGATATATTGATGTGGTTCATCTAATTTATATTTTTGTAGTTCTTTGCATAGTTTATTATTTATATAATTTCCATTTGCTCCCATATCTATTAGAATATTTATATTTGAGAATTCTTTTCCATTATAATATTCACCTTGAATTTTATAATTTCTAATGTTATCTTCCTTCTATTATATTAGAAAATCTATTAGAATTAGAAGTTTTTGGTAATTGGTAACTAATAACTTCTCTACTTGAAAAAGATAATCCGTAGTTATTAACAAAGGTTTATCTTGTAAATCTAAATTTAAAGGTCTAGACTCAATTTCTTCTATTTTAGGTAAATTGGGTATTTTAACTTGACATACTTCATCGAATAAAAATGGAAAATCTATAGTATCTTTTATGCTAAAGCATTCTGAATGATGGGTATTTGATATTGCATATGATATGGCATACGTTGTTGAATATGGTCTATTTTGTTGCTTAAAGAAATCTTTTCTTTTAAAATCTTGTAATAAACTTAAAGTTTTATCAAAATCTTTGTCTTGGATATGATATGAGATTGTTGGATAGATATTAAATTTAAGTTTTTCATATTGTAAATTTCCTTTTAATATTCCAAGGCATGCTTTTTCTCTATTTTGATTTCTATTATCCATTATTGCTAATTCTATAGGAGTATCTATTCCTTCTTTAAATGTTGACTTAATTATTATTTGGATAGCTCTTACATGTACCCATCCTAATGTATTTCTTATTTCAGGTTTTATTTTTTGTAATTTATTTTAGATATCTTTTCTAGATGATAAGGGTATCATAACTTTGTTAGAGGTTATATTAATATCTAATGTTCTTTCTTGGATGTTTAATCCATGATATAAATAATGGATTCTAGGTTTTATTCCCAATTTTTGTAAGGTATTTATTTTAAATCCTGAGTAATTTGACAGTGAAAAGTTTTCCTTTTGTATTTGTTCTAATTTTTTCATGTCTATTAAAATTTCTTGTTTATATACACCTAATTCCTCATTTTGACCATCTATTAGAATATTTTCAGGTTTACTAGAGGTAGCTATATTAAGTTTATTCATTTTCAGATGATGTATATTTAGTTTCGGTTCGAATAAATATACTTTCATCAGAATCTATGGTTTGAAAGTCATTAATTGGTATAAAATCTCCATCCTCTATCATTTTTTCGACTTCTTCATCTATTTC
Source organism: Mikania micrantha (assembly GCA_009363875.1). Lineage (NCBI taxonomy): Eukaryota > Viridiplantae > Streptophyta > Magnoliopsida > Asterales > Asteraceae > Mikania > Mikania micrantha. The sequence continues at coordinate 40,043,547 of CM018683.1, read as the reverse complement.
AAATATTTTGAGGTTTTTATTGAATTTTTTAGGACATTTATTTGCATAAATGACCTTTTTCTTTGCAAAAATAACATCTACATTCTTTTGGATAAGGTTTTCTTTTAAAAGTGGGTTTGAAAACCTTTTTATATCCTTTTCTTTTATAGTATTTTGTTTTTCGTTTTTTAAAATATCTTTTTCTAAAATGAGTTCTTTTCTTATATTTTCATTATATTTTCTCATAATAATAAGAACTATCACAACCTATCATAATAGGCATTTTAGAATTATTACAACATAAAGATATTTTTCTTTTTAATCCTTATTTACTTTAGCTAATATAGCATCTCCACACCAGTCACTTAATTTATCTCTAACATGTGTTATTCTTTTTCCTAATGTATCAGTTGTTCCTGGGTTATAAGTGCTTATTAATTTTTGTCCCCATGGATATGGTATTTTAGCAAAGAATAAAGGTAAATAACTACATGCATCTATCACTTGATTATATATATGATAATAATAATCTTGAAAAACACATATAGATCTATGTATTTCACACATATCACATAATTATAGTCTTAATAAGGCTGTTGTGTACTTTTGTACAGTTGATGGGTCTTTTATGATGCTTCCTTCCCCAACAAACTCTAGTCTAAAGGCTTCTACGGCTCTTGTAATTATATTAGATATAATATCATCTGTTTCAAATATAGTTCTCTTAACATCAAAATGTATATTTTGCCAATATCTTAAAGCACTATTTAATAAGGTTCTTTCTAAAAAACCTTTTAAAGTTTCAATATCCATTTTATTAACAGAAACTGTTATTCTCAAGGCTATTTCCCATTTATCTATTACTTCTTCCGTATTACTTACACAATCTAAATCTAAATATATTCCAAAAGGATTTATACGTTCATTTGTCATAACTTGATAGGGTTTATAATTGTCTATGTATTTTATTGTTGACTTTATAGCTGCATATCCTTTAGTTGGCCTATCAAATTCATTTCTTATTGGGATTTTACTATTACTAGTACTTGGGATATCATTTATATTAAAATTTTCTTCATTAGGTTTTATATTAACAACATTTCCTTTTTATATCCATATTTTCCATTTGTGTTGCCAAATTTTCTATTTCTGGTATCATATAGTTTTCATTCTCAGTATTAGTAGTATCCATTTTTTAATTTTCTTTATAGCCTTTTGGGATTTTCATATTAAATAAAAGTTGAGCTAAGGGTTGATGAAACCCATTATTATCTCATAGACTATTTATTTCTTTATTCTTTTAATTAAAAGCAGACTCTATTAATTCTTGTATTTTGTCTAATTTAAGAATTATTCTGTCTCCATAAAATATAATTGTTTTTTGTATTTCTATCAAATCTTTATCTATTTTTAACGAATTTTCAGTTTCTTTTAATTTAGAAAAATTATTGTTTTCCATTAAGAAGAATTATAATGCCAACATGTATCATCATAAATAAAATCAGAATTTTTCCATTCATATCTATTAAAATTAAAGTCTTCATCAGAAATATAATCACTATCGAAATCAGAGTTTGAGTTTGAAAAGTTATTTTCTAAAAACTCATGTGAATTATTAAGTCTAAGTATTCTAATTTCTTCGTTAATAAAATTAATGTTTAAATAAATTTATTTTAATAATATAATTTATTTAAACATTAATTTTATCAAAACATTAATTTTATCAACAAAGAAATTAGAATACTTAGACTTAATAATTCACATGAGTTTTTAGAAAATAACTTTTCAAACTCAAACTTTGTTTTCGATAGTGATTGTATTTCTAATGAAGACTTTAAATTTAATAGATATGAATGGACAAATTCTGATTTTATTTACTTTGAAAAAAAGAGAATTATATAATCTTTCCCAAACATATACAAGATATATAGATTTTACTGGGATTTATCCTCGGTTAAATTATCTCCAAAGAACTGATCCAAGAGAAATAAGATATTGGTATGATTTTGGAGAAATAAATACTATTTATCTTTCCTCACCTGATTTTCCTGAAATATCAAGATTACCCAAATGGATTGGAGAAGGGGTAAAAAATTGTTATTTAAATAACCCAACTATAACTCCAAAGATATTTTGGTATTAAAGTTTTTATCAATAGGACCAGACTTCTACAATGATTATTATTATTATCCTGCTTACCATTTTATGGAGATACAAAAAAGTCAATCTTTTTCATGTACTTTTAAAACAATAACAAAAGATTTCTATAACTTTAATGAAAATGATATTAGATATAGAAGAACAATTGGAATAAAAATAATCTTAATAGCTATGGAAGCTACTTTTAAAAAAGCTTTTAGAACATATGGAGGAGATGGTAAAAACTCTCCATGTATGATTTCGTCTACTAAGACATCTCCTGATTCTACAATAAATTAATTAATAATGAAAATAAATTTATTAGATATAGGCTATATAAAATCAAGCCTCAAGCTCAAGAAAGAGTTTGCAGATTTAGAGAACATAAAATTAATACATGTCCAACATGTTCTCCCCATAAAGACAAAATGAATATAGATTCTCCTAAAGAAAGTCAAGGATCTGAATATTAAAAATAATATAGATATGAAAAAAAAAAGAGTCATGATCAATATCCAATTTACAACAAGACAAAAGTCTCAAATTCCCAGATTTCTCAAGTCCCAACATAATGAAAGTTGCAGTGGAGACAAAGAAATATGGAGTAATAAATACACATGAAGATTGCAGAGGATAAGATGCCAAATTCAAGAATCAATAATTCAATGGGAAGACACGTAGCAAACAAGATTCTGAAGATAAGAAAGAAAGAAGAATATAAAGGGAAGGAGAAAGAATGGATGAAGAAATGAGAAAAAAGAAACTTAGAAAAACTCTACTATTGTATCAAAAATCTGTATCTTTACTTTTCAAGAAAAAACCTTGTAATATCTTCCAAAAACCTTGTACAAATCCAAGATGAAATAAAACAATCTTCCTTTTCTTGTAAATTCTTTGAGTGTTTTTATAGAGAAGTATTTTATTTTGAAGAGAAAAAGTTTCAACCACAGATCATAACTTTCAACCATACACCGGAGGTAGGAAACGAAACCAGGTTGAGCTGAATATCACTGAAGGAACCAAAGAGGAGTTACCTGCTTACCTAGGTTTGGTTTGAAACAACCTATTAAAAAGACTATTGGCATGACCCGGTGATATTTTGGTCAAAAAGGAAGAAAGGTATGGAAGCATGTTGGACCCTTAATCTTTTTAATTTTAAAATGTTTTTTATTATTTGCACTCTTAGTATTTACAAGGAACTATTTTAACAAATCTTAATGTAACATCAGTGCCAGAACCGTCACCGGAACAGTGATCTCTACAGTACATGAACAGTAAATCAGGTACGTATTTCAGTTAACAATTGTATATCACTTTCATTTCATGTTATCAAATCACAGTTCAGATTCAATTCAGAAAACAAAGTTCAGAACAATGGCTCTTGAGTCAGATAATTCTTTGACAATACAGAACCATCATGTGATTACTTGTTTAGGAATTATTATGTATAAACGTATGTGAGACTTAAAAGAACAAAACACACGAATATCGTTACGTGAGTGCTAAATTGACGGGATATTCGTATAGGTGACGATCTGTACGAATAAATCTGAAAGTTTAATGTTCTGAATGATATTCTATATTTAGAAAACAAGATTGAAAAGTATAGTTATCGCCGTGTTCGTACGGGTGACGATTCGAACGAATACGCGCGACGACCGTACATTTCGATTTAAACAGTAAATTAATATTTCTTTTAAATTAAAATAAATAGACGATATTAGTTAATTTATTAGGAATCACAACCTGGAATAATTAAATGATTTCTATTTTTAAAGTCGTGTCGTTTCGTCGCGAAAACTACGCGAACCGGCTTGTAACGCGAGACCAATCGAGACTGAACTACCGGGTGATTTTACATCACTAATGATGCATTTAATTTCCACCAACCATCACCCAACCTCTCTTTCTCTCCTTCATTTCGTGGATCTCTCTCTCTCTCTAGAAAAAAATATACTCCTCCTTCTCTCTATGATTTAGTGACGATCTCTTGGCGGATTCAAGCAATCTAGGTGTCAAGACGTTCATCTCGGCACGTAGATCACGAAAGTACAAGAATTTTAGACATTCATCCACTGAAATTGAGGTAATATTTGAGCTAATTTCGGTTAGTGTGTGTGTGTCACGATTCCAATGGGTTTTGGTAGTGTTTATCGATTTTAAATACTTAAATCACTTGGGTTAAGGTGCTATAAGCATTTAGTTGTTGTTAGAAGGGGATTTATAACAGGTTTAGCTCTTTAGGACGAGGATGGAGATGCCTAAACCTTTACAGGTTCGTGAGACTCATCGGCCGAACCTTTGGAGTTGATGGCCGAACCTTTTTCCAGGTACCACGAACCCTGGGCACCGAACCCTGCCACCTGCCAACGAACCTGTGTTAGGTCTGCAACGAACCTGTTGCCACAACCAGACCTGACAGCGAACCTTAGTACAGCACCGAACCTATGCTCATTTCGACCGAACCAATTAGGGTGACGAACCTGTTCCCTCCACGAGCCTTATGGTTAGTCGCGAACCTGCATGCATGACGAACCAAAGGATCCTAGCCGAATCTTCAGTCACTAGCCGAACCATAGTGTCGAACCTTCACTAGGGGCGAACCCTTCCTGGCCGAACCCTAAGGGTTCGTTGGGGTTGGAGTAGCCGAACCCTTGCCTTAAAGATAGCCGAACCTTTGGCCAAAATAAATAGGTTCGCTGCCCTCACCTTATGTAGAATCAAACCGGACTCAAACCTTCATGAAACCTTTAGTATACGACGAACCTAGGAACCTTACTATTGGTTTGATTGATACATGAAATAAAATGGGAATAACCTAGGGTTTTAGCGTGGAAAATGTAACTACAGGGTACCATGCAACAATATACAATCATGCATGAAAGTATGTAAGCATGCATGAGAAAAATATGTGTGTACATGAATAAGGAACATGCACACATGGAATATACCATGTGAGTGCATGGGGATGACATGGGATACTTAATCTCGTATAACACTTGTGTTGTTAGAAACTAAAACATTAAGGACAAATAACAAGAAGGGTAAAGGCTAGGTGATGAACTAGGTTGTTAGCATTTACAAAATAGAATATGTTATGAATGCCGATTAACTTAGTTGTGTAACTATCTACATGGGATCATTCACGGGCTTAAATGACGATCAATTGAGTGTCAAGGATATTAAATTAGGTCTAGATGGGCCCAATGGGACTTAAATAAGTCCATCACATATTAAGCATTTGTATAATTTCAAGTAATGAAGTTTTAATAAAATTCAAGACTTTACAAATTTATTGAATTTAAGTTAATAACTTTCTAAAATCTTGTTTAATTTGAAATGAAATGGAAATTTAATTGTAATGCCTTGGTTTAAATATTTATTTGAATTGATTGAATTGGGATTTTGTTATAAAATAGACAATGAAACTGTCTGTATTTTAAACATAAAACAAAGGAATCTCTGTCGAAATTTCTAAAAATATAAAAGTATGTTTCTATAACTATCTATGGGTATTGGGATCTTTAAAGAGGGTAACTAAGTTAGAGTAGATTCTAGATGCACTTAGTGCTAGGACACTTAGTTGCACACACGACAAGACCAGACCTTAGGCACGACGACTACTACGTGTTCTTATTGTATTAGAATTCTATTAAAATAACTCAGGAATTGAAGAAATCTAGCTACAAACAAGAGCGCGCATTTTGTGTAAATCATTTACATAGCAGCACAGGTGAGTTCATTGCCCCTTTTCTAACATTTTTGTTTTAAAACGCGGGGCTGAGAAGCATGCGTAAACTGTTTATTAAATTGTTTACTTAAATGCTTTTAATTTTATATGTTTACATATATAAATGTTATCCTAGACCATGTCTAGGAAGCTTTTATGCAGGTTTACTAACTGATTTACTTATAAATTAAGTGAATAATCAGATTAAACTAAAAGATTTCAACAGATCAAAACATTTCAAAAGAATCACATCAAACATTATGACAAAACAAGTGTGGGAGTTCAAGGAACCAAACTAAACATTTTTGACGAATCAAAACATTTTGACAAAACAAGTGTGGGACTTCAACAAGTCAAACGAAACAATCTTTGCAAAGACAAAATTCAATGTTCTACAAATCAAGTGTTTGTTGAACTATTAATCAAGTGTACATTTGATCAATGAATCTTGTATTCTACGATCAACGAATCAAGTACATCTTGTAACAGAATCAGACGAATCAATAAATCATTTTCAAGGGAAAACCTGGGAAATATCAGAGATAACATATGCCAAAACAGACGAAACAAAAACCCTACATTTCAAGAAGTCCTAGCTAGACCGTTTGATTTGTAGGTCATATGTTTGAGGATATTTACAGATTCCCTAACTACTAAGTACCTAGATTGAGAGACTAGTCTACTCGAGTTGACCAAGGCCCCAATCATTTGGACTTAGATTTTATTAAATGTTTATTTGTTCATTTACTTAAACATTTATAACGGTTTATACAATTACTGTGGTTGATCATATTATGTGACGAACTTATGAAATCAATATGGATTTCAAATGATTGTAATTACAGGGACAACAAACAGAAGAACTTATGGGTGGTGTTAAAGGTAAAAATGCTTAATTATCATTAACAACAGTGTCATATACGGATTAGTATGTGGTGGGACGGTGGCTGGGCGGGCGGTAAGTTCGACCCTACATATGCCCTATATATAAGCATACCGATTCGAATATTACATGTGGTGTTAATGAGGTTAAGGTCTTTACCAAAGGAGGTTTTCAAATCATTTTCAATTACTAAAACTATATGAACTCACCAACCATGTGTTGACTTGATATTTTTGCATGACTTCTCAGGTGACAAACAGGTTAATTAAGAAGTCATTTCTTTTGGACTAGGACTTCAAATAGAAGACTTAGTATTTTGGACATGCATACTTTTGAAGACATCATTATACGATTTATTTTGTATATCTTGTGTAAATACAAGATAGTCATCTTATGATGTTTACAATAGATTAACGTTGTTAAATTATAAACGATACTGATGTAATTTAACTTTGTAATTCTTTTATCTTAGCATTTCTCATTTATATCATGTGCAATGTAAACAATCTGGTCACTTCTGATTATCACTCCCGATATCGCGCCCCGGGAACCTTCCGCCCGACGGGGACTCCGATCCTACCCCGCTGGCTCGGGGTGTGACAGATTGGTATCAGAGCCATGGTTATAGAGAAATATAGGTCACTTATTTAAACGGTATGGCTAGACTATAACCTAGGGACCCTGCATATAGAGAAAACAGGACTTAGGAGTTTCTTGCATACTGTCTTCTATATTTGATCATTGCACTAACCAATAACTTTATTGGTTATGATCAGAATGCCGCCGAGAAGACAGCCTCCCTTGTTACCTCTACCACCACAAGACTTGGCTCCACACTCCTCCACACCGTCACCAAATGATTCACCACCTCCTCCACCTCCTCCTCCCCCTCCTCAGTTGATGAACCAAGCATCTGGTTCTGGTACAACACCGACTCTAGATCCTGTTACTATCGCTCTGGTGACGTTACTGAGTAGCCAGATGACAAGTCAGATGAAAGAAGCAATACCAGAGATGTTCCTTCGTCTTCGTAACGAAATCCTCAACACTGGCAACACATCAGGAGAAGCCAGTGGGAATACTGGAGATTCATCTCATTACTCCTACAAGTCCTTTGTAGGATGTAAACCACCCAGCTTTAGTGGGTCCGAAGGTGCCGTTGGATTAATCCAATGTATTGAGAAGATTGAAGCAACCTTGGATCTTTGTAGCTGCCCCGAACACCACAAGGTCCGTTACTCAGCTGGAACATTCAACAAACGGGCTTTGACCTGGTGGAACGGTCAGATCAACGCCCGAGGAAGAGAGGAAGCTATGGCAATGCCATGGGAAGACTTCAAGACACTGCTGCGAACAGAATTCTGCCCCAAGAACAAGCTACAGAAGTTGGAAGTTGAATTATCCAACCATGTGATGAAGGGGGATGATCACATGGGGTACACTACTCGTTACCACGAGTTAGTTGCTTTGGTACCTGATATGGTACCAACTCTGGAGAAAAGGATAGACCGTTATGTAGGTGGACTTCCCGCCTGCATTCAAGGCATGGTTGTTTCAGCCAACCCTACTACTGTTGAATCTGCAGTGAGACTGTCTGGGAAACTCACTGACCTCAAGGTAGCCTCTGGAGTTCTAAAGAAGGAGGCTGAAACCGGCAAGAACAAAGCTGAGTCTTCAAAGAAACCCTCCCATCATCAGAAGAAGAAACAGAAGACCATCAAGAACTACACGGTGGCCACACCTCTTCAACAAGTGGCAGCAGCACCACAGAACCCCAACCGCAAACCTTACACTGGCACGTTTCCTCTGTGTGCCAAGTGTCAGTATCATCACCCTGCCGACACTCCATGCAAGCAATGCACGGGATGTGGAAGAAAGGGCCATTGGGTCCAGTACTGCCGGATGACACCTAACCAAGCAGTCAACAATGCTTCTTTGGCTCTCCCTCCACCAGCTAATCAGAACCATGGTGGATGCTATAACTGTGGCGAACAAGGCCACTTTGCGAAGAACTGCCCGAGAAAGGCACAACCCGCAGTTCAAGCACCCCGTGGACGAGCCTTTGCCATCGGAGCACCAGCTGCACGCCAGGACCCAAATGTGGTCACTGGTACGTTTCTCTTACATGACTTTTATGCATCTGTTCTATTTGATACTGGTGCGGATCAGAGTTTTATCTCTACCGACTTTGCATGCCAACTAGATTCCATAGAGGAACAGTTAGACTCCCCTTACATTATAGAATTAGCTAACGGGAAACAGATCACAGTTAGTACAGTTTATAGGAACTGCCCATTGACACTTAATGATTATACATTTACCATCGATTTGATACCGATGGAGTTGGGTAGTTTCAACATCATTGTGGGAATGGATTGGCTTTCTTCTAACCGAGTGGAAGTCATCGGTTCTGATAAGCTGCTTCGAATTCCTTTACCGAGTGATCGCGTATTGGAAGTTAAAGGGGATCAAGCAAAACGAAGTGTCAAAATCATTTCTTGTATAAAGGAGCGTAAGTGTCTACAGAAGCAGTGTGTGGCGTTCTTGGCTCATGTGGTGGAAAAAGAGAAGGATAAGAAGAAGATTCAAGATGTACCAGTGGTGAAAGAATATCCTGAAGTATTTCCTGAAGACCTACCAGGTTTGCCACATGTGCGACCGGTAGAGTTTCGTATTGATTTAATTCCTGGAGCAACCCCAGTTGCTAAATCTCCTTACAGGTTAGCCCCTTCAAAGATGCAGGAATTGTCTAATCAGTTACAGGAGCTACTTGACAAGGGTTTCATTAGACCGAGCTACTCACCTTGGGGAGCTCCGGTTTAGTTCGTGAAGAAGAAAGACAGATCATTCAGAATGTGCATAGACTACAGGGAGCTGAACAAACTGACCATCAAGAATCGGTATCCCTTACCGAGGATTGATGATCTGTTTGACCAACTGCAAGGAGCTCAATACTTCTCAAAGATTGACTTGCGGTCTGGATATCATCAGCTGAGAGTTCAAGATGAAGACATACCGAAAACGGCCTTCCGAACAAGATACGGGCATTATGAATTCATGGTGATGCCTTTTGGATTGACAAATGCACCAGCGGTTTTCATGGACCTCATGAACCGAGTGTGCAAGCCGTACTTGGATCAGTTTGTCACTGTCTTTATTGATGACATACTGATTTATTCCAAGACCAAAACAGAACATGAACAACACCTTAAACAGATCTTGGAGCTGCTGAAGAAAGAACAACTCTATGCTAAATTCTCTAAATGTGAATTCTGGCTAAGAGAAGTTCAATTTCTGGGTCATGTAGTTAACAGCGAGGGAATACATGTAGATCCTGCTAAGATCGAGGCGATAAAGAATTGAGACACTCCAAAGACACCGACGGAGATACGGTCTTTTCTGGGATTGGCAGGTTATTACCGAAGGTTTATTTCAAACTTTTCTAAGATAGCTTTGCCACTCACTAAATTAACCCAGAAAAGTGAACCGTTTGTCTGGGAGCAGAAACAAGAAGATGCTTTCCAGACTCTGAAGCAGAAACTATGTGATGCCCCAATCCTATCTCTCCCAGAGGGGTGTGATGATTTTGTTGTACACTGTGATGCTTCTCATCAGGGACTTGGTTGTGTGTTAATGCAACGGGACAAAGTCATAGCCTATGCATCAAGACAGTTAAAGATTCATGAGAAGAACTACACTACTCATGATCTTGAACTGGGAGCTGTAATCTTCGCACTGAAGATTTGGAGACATTATCTATATGGCACCAAGTGTACCATATTCACTGATCACAAAAGTCAGCAACACATCTTCGATCAGAAGGAACTCAACATGCGACAACGCCGTTGGGTTGAACTTCTGAACGACTATGATTGTGTAATTAAGTACCATCCGGGAAAGGCGAACGTTGTAGCTGATGCCTTGAGCCGGAAGGAACGGGTAAAACACCTACGTGTTAGAGCGATGGGGATAACCGTGCAGACCAGTTTAAGTGACAAGATTATTCAAGCACAACAAGAAGCACTTGAGCGAGGTAATCTGAAGAAGGAACTTGATTGTGGAGCAGAGAAACAGTTCGACACGAAGGCTGATGGAATGATCTATTACCGGGAACGTATATGGATCCCGGCGGTAGACGAATTAAGAAGACTGATCTTCGATGAAGCACACAAGACTAAATACTCCGTTCACCCAGGCGCTGATAAAATGTACCAAGAATTGCGTGGATTTTATTGGTGGCCGGGGATGAAGAAAGACATAGCCGAGTATGTCGGTCAGTGTCTGACGTGTGCAAAGGTAAAGGCGGAACACCAGACACCGTCTGGTCTACTGGAACAGCCTGAGATTCCGCTATGGAAGTGGGAACAGATAGCTATGGATTTCATTACCAAGCTACCCCGCACTTCCAGTGGTCATGATACAATTTGGGTGATCATTGATCGTTTAACCAAATCTGCTCACTTCTTGCCTATGCGTGAGACCTTCACGATGGATAAGCTGGCAAGATTATACATCAATGAGATAGTGGTGCGCCACGGTGTGCCATTGTCTATTATTTCCGATCGAGACAGCAGATTCACATCAAGGTTCTGGCAATCACTGCAGAAATCTCTAGGGACACAGTTAAATCTGAGTACAGCTTACCACCCACAAACGGATGGCCAAAGCGAACTGTCACACCCCGGGCCGGCGGGAACGGATCGTGTTTTCCCGTCGGGCGGAATGGTCCCGGGGCGCGATATCATTGTGTTGATAATCAAATGATCAGATTGTTTATATAGCACATGAGATATAAATGAGAAATGCTAATCATGACATGAAATAGAATTACAAAGTTAAATTACATTGTACATCATAATTTAACTAAGTAAATCTAATCAAAAAGAATCAATGAGTTTATATCTTGATCTGTACAAGATATACAAAAGTGATTCAATGTTCTGTCATATCAAAAGTATGCAATCAAAAGAAAGCTAGGTCTTCTATGAGTCCACTAGCTTATCATTTGCATATAGTATCTACACCTGTTCGTCACCTGAGAAAACATGTAATTTAAACAAAGTCAACACTAGGTTGGTGAGTTCATAAGTAAGTAAATTGAAAACCATTGAACTGATCATGCACACATTCACAATGTATTAACTGTTATATCTGTTGCTTGTATATTTGTTCATCTGTTCCACCCAATGGCCTCTCCTTAGTTATATGTACAAGTAGTATATCGCCTAGCTAAGTATGCTTATATATAGGGAATCACGAAAGGGTCAAGCCCAGACGCTATCCCACCACATACTTGACCAAACTCCACACCACTTGCGATACAACTAAAGATATCCACTTCCCAACTATCTGTATTGTCCATTGTATCAGCATGTGTAGAATAATGATATGGTAAGAGGGGTTTTGTTATCAAACCGAAGTATTGATAAACCCTCATCAAATTAAGGAATTTAGATTATTTAAATCTGATCCTTATATTATTCTATTACTTGTGAGGTTAACTTTTATGATACACTTTTAATTTAATTAAAAGTATTAGTTAACTGTTCATCATATGTCTCCAAATGCAACGTATAGAATCCGAATGGAATCCATTTTGAATCCTCACGTAATCAGATTAAAATGCATTCCATTCTCTCCTATCCCGCCGTGTGATCCCAAAGTTTCCATGTGGGATTGTCTCATGTGATTAACAAAGTCGAATAAGAACTTGTCTTATTACGTTATGATAATCTGGTGTAAATGACAAGAATCCCATGAAGTTACGTTATCATGATCGTCATTTACTGTAAATGATAAGAATCGTCATTTACTGAATCCATACGTTCCCAAAGTATCCGTGTGGGAATGTTCTCGTGTGTTTAACAAAGTCGAATAAGAACTTGTCTTATTACGTTATGTTAAATATGTGTAAATGACAAGAATCCCATGAAGTTACGTTATCATGATCGTCATTTACTGTAAATGATAAGAATCGTCATTTACTGAATCCATGCTTTCCCAAAGTATCCGTGTGGGAATGTTCTCGTTATACAATTAAGTGTAAGTTGTTTAAATATTTGATCATGTGGAAATAACTAAGTGTTATAAGTTACAATCTTATAACCAAGTTATTATGATGTAGAGAAAATTAAGAAATTATCTTAACATAAACATATGAGTTTCCCTGTTATCTCATAATCATACAAGCATGCATACAATGATAGGCGATAATAAACAATTTAATATTATCAGAATCAAAGTATAAATAACATGTTAAGCAAACTTTTAAATAAATAAAAGTAAACATGTTTCTCAGCCCCGAGAGTTAAAATCAGTTAAGATTAAGGTAAAAGGGGCATATGAACTCACCTTGTAGTTGTTGTGTTTGACTTAGCTTAAACAAGAATGTACGCGCTCTTGATTGTACTTGAGTGTATTTTCACGATCCTGTATTGATTTCACGATGTTCATAACTTATTAGTATGAATTATAGGGATTTTATGCGTATGTATGTGTTAGCCATAATCTTTGGCCAACACTTAAAGTCTTCGGTCTCTGTTGGCCCATCTTTGTTTGTTATTGGTTCTTGTAATCCGTAGACTTTCTTTGATTCATTCTTGTATTAACAACTTGTATCAAAGCCCATTTGTGGTTTCATGAGATCATGTTATGTGTTACAAGACCTTATTGCAAAAATTGTCGTTTCGGTAGTAATCCCTTGGTTATCATACTTGTTATGTTAATTTAAAGAGTTGCAATAGTTCTTTATTCATGTGGGCCAACAATTTAGGTTGGGCCAATGACATTAAGTGTTGAATCATGAAGGCCTTGCCAAAAGTTACAAAACCAATGTTTAAGTGGCCTTTTGGGCCTTGGTTTGGGCCTCCAAAGAATCCATTGGGCCCAAGGTGGGCCTTGACTACTTTTGTTGGGCCTAGAGTACTACAAGACTGTTGAAATTGGTTTTGAACCAGAAATGGATTGTTGACCAATAGAATGACGAAGTGGCTCCAAAAGAAAGGACAAAGGCCTCCAAATGGCCTCAAATCAGTTTTCTGTGGGCCTCGGGCAGATTTTGATGGGCCCCATGAGTTTTGTCTCGGGCCTTTGCTAAATTAGTTCATGGGCCAAGTTGGGCCTGGATTAGAATGGCTGAAAGCATTGTGGGCCTTGAATTTGGGCGTTTGGCCCAAAATGGTGGCCTTGGGCCAAAGGCAGTGGGCCTTGAGCCCTAAACCTTGGGCCTTGGGCTGTTCACTTCATGTTGGACCTTCCTAGAGTTAATGAATCACTTTTAGAGGGGTTGGGCCTGAATGGGGATTGTGGGCCCACTAGTGGCTTAATCCTTTCTAGGTGTGGGCCTATCAAATGGGTGTTCATTTAGTTAGCCCAATCAGTGGTCTTAGGTCCATGTATTAAAAGGGACCTATGCCAAAGAACTCAAACAACAACTGTTGACCGAATAAAAATTTACTGGGCCAAGGTAAACGACTGTTGGGCCAAAGAATGAAGTGGGCCTTGGCCACATTGAACTTTCCCTTGAATCTACAACAGATAGAGCTATATGGGCCAACTGTTAGGCCTTATGGTTCTCAAATGAGCCAAATCAATTGAGTCAAGAGTCATAGGTCAAGTTATTAGTCTTTGGGCCGAAACAAATGAAATTGGGCTGCTATTGGGCCCGAATAAAGGGCTGTTGGGCCTGTTAATGGTTATTGGGCTGAATGAAAGTTATCAGGTTTTAGGCCTGCTTTGTTGTGACTTGGGCCGAACGAATTGTTCTTGGCCCTGTGGGTCACAATGGGTCAAAACAGTGGGCTTGGGCTGAAACAGCAAGCCGTGGGCCGAATAATATGGCTGGCCCAAGTGCTAACCGGGAATGTCAGCGTGTGTGTAGGTCACATGGTGGTGTTCGGCGCATGGGGGGATGGGTGATTGAGGAGTGATTCGGTGCATGGCAGTGGCCGAATGTGGTTCACAGAAGGGGGTATGGTCGAATGTGACATGGGGTTGGCGAATGAGAAGCTGTGGCCGAAAGTAGAGCAGCGAATGGATATGGTTCGAATGAAACCACCTGTCGAATGACTCCTATGTCAAATGAGGATGAAGGTGCCTGGCGAATGTAGGCTGTCGAATGGGGTTAAGGTGGCTGCCGAAAGAGGTCATTCGGCCTATGAGCTTCATTCGGCACCCTGTAACCAAGCGAGACTACTAGGGTTGTTTCAACCATCAACCGGCCAAGGCTTACAATGGTTCATGCGTTGGTGGTTTCTAGAACTTGATTCCATGAGTGAGGGCTCGAGTGAAAAGCTTATCAACCGGTTAAGGTTTAAAGGTGCACAAAAGATGAAAACCCTATTTTCATGAACATTTATTGCTTCATACCTCGAATTTCAGTGGTTAAACGTTTAGATCTGTTGTACTTCTATGTAGAGGACGTCGAGGGCTACGCGTGGGCGAAAGAATCACTCAAATCGGGTAAGAAACGAAGGAGTTATGGTGATTTGAAGGTTGAGAAAACCCTCAAATGGTGTTAGCCGGATTTTGAGCTAGAGAGAGTTTGGGGAAGAGAAGAATGAAGGAAAAACCCTCTTTCTTGGGTTTTTATACCCCGGGAGTGTTCGGGTTCGTTTTTGTTGCTCGGTTCGTAAGTTCGTTGCGTAACCGGAAAATTACGCGTAATTTAAATGGATTTAAATAAGGGAATTAATTTAATTATTTTGATGAGTTTCAAAATTGTAAAATGTTATTTATTTAATTTTATTAAATTATTTTCGTTCGTGACGTGTTTTCGTTGTCGTTTCGTCAGATCGCGTAACCTTCGCGCGTAATTCGTTCGAATCGTCACCCGAACGAATACGACGATGGTTTTGCTTTCTGACTTTTGTTTTCTACTTTTCAGTCATTATTTTAGAATTCTAAACTCACAGATATGTTTGTGTGAATCGTCATTCACGCAAACACACTGTCAGTTCGTCATTCTGAAATAACACTGCTTTATGCTTTAATTGTGTTTTCTCACTGTCGGACTCAACTATACATCATGATTTCACACTGTTTTTGTACTGACTTGTCGGTCATCTGATTCCTGTCATCTGTGGACATCAGATCGCAACCGATATGTTTCTGACTGTTGTTTGATTTCCGTTGTTTCTCATGTTTTGTTGTGTTAACTGTAATTAAGTTTTCACTTAATAAACACAACTAATGTTTCAATTGTACGTTGTACTTAATGTATTTAAGTTTATACGAAAATACGTACAACGATTTCTTGTATTTAGGATTCTGTTAATACAAGTACTGTTTAAGCTTACGTATGCACATAGAATACAGTGAAAGTACACATACCGTACGGACTTGCCGGACGATCTGGCACTTGCTGTTACAGTCTCCCCTTGTTAAAGAAATTTCGTCCCGAAATTTAAGCATCAAAGTCGGGCTTCAATTCTCGAACAGATGGGGATACTTTGCTTTCATGTTGTCCTCGCGTTCCCAGGTAAACTCTGGTCCACGCTTGGAGTTCCATCGAACCTTTACAATAGGGATACGGCTTCGTTTCAGTCTCTTGACTTCACGTTCCATAATCTCTACAGGTTCTTCGATAAAATGTAGTTGTTCATCAATCTGTATCTCTTCCAACGGTATGATCAATGTTTCATCTGCTAGACACCTCTTGAGATTTGATACATGAAACACATCGTGTACTCCACTGAGTTCATCAGGGAGTCTGAGTCTATATGCCACAGGACCTATGCGTTGAGTAATCTCAAACGGTCCGACATACCGAGGTGCTAGTTTGCCCTTAGCCCCAAAACGAACTACGCCTTTCCATGGGGACACTTTCAACATGACTCGGTCACCCACGTCGAATTCCAAAGGCTTGCGCCGTTTGTCTGCGTAACTCTTTTGGCGGCTACGTGTTGCTTGTAATCGTTGTTGTATCTGGGCTATCTTATCAGTAGTTTCCTGAATAAGTTCAGGCCCAGTTATTCTGTTGTCTCCCACTTCGGTCCAACAAATTGGAGACCGACATTTTCTACCGTAGAGTGCTTCAAATGGAGCACATCCAATGCTGCTGTGGTAGCTATTATTGTAGGAGAACTCAATAAGTGGTAAATGTGTGTCCCAACTTCCACCGAAGTCTAGGATGCATGTTCTCAACATATCCTCTAGGGTTTGAATAGTGCGCTCGCTTTGTCCATCCGTTTGTGGATGATAAGCAGTGCTCAAGTTAACACTTGTCCCTAAGGATTGTTGCAATGATTGCCAGAACCGCGAAGTGAATCGACTGTCCCGGTCTGAGATAATAGACAATGGCACACCATGCCTTACTACTATCTCATCAATGTATAGTCTTGCAAGTTTCTCCATCTTGTACGTTTCTCTGATCGGCAAGAAATGTGCGGATTTGGTCAATCGATCAATGATGACCCAAATAGAATCGTATCCGCTGGAAGTGCGGGGTAGCTTGGTAATGAAATCCATAGCTATTTGTTCCCACTTCCATTGTGGAATCTCTGGTTGTTCCAGCAAACCCGAAGGTTTCTGGTGTTCAGCTTTGACTTTGGCACAGGTGAGACATTTGCCAACATAAGTGGCAATGTCTTTCTTCATGCCCGGCCACCAATAAAATGACCTAAGATCTTGGTACATCTTATCAGCACCAGGATGAACTGAATAACGTGTCTTGTGCGCCTCATCAAGTATGAGCGTTCGAAGTTCATCTACTGCTGGAATCCAAACACGATCCAGATAGTAGATAACTCCATCTTGTCTTGTCTCAAAATGTTTCTCGGCTCCACAATCGAGCTCGTGTTTCAAATTGTTTCTTGCCACTGCTTCTCGTTGTGCTTGTAAAATGTGATCTCTCAAACTTGTTTGCACCGTCATTCCCATAGCGCGAACGCGTAAGGGTTTGACTCTTTCTTTCCGACTCAAAGCATCTGCAACAACATTTGCTTTGCCCGGATGGTATTTGATCACACAATCGTAATCGTTCAGGAGCTCAACCCAACGTCTCTGTCTCATGTTAAGCTCCTTCTGATCAAATATGTGTTGTAAACTCTTGTGATCTGTGAAGATAGTGCATTTGGTACCATAGAGGTAGTGTCTCCAAATCTTTAAAGCAAATACAACAGCTCCCAGTTCAAGATCATGTGTCGTGTAATTCTTCTCGTGTATCTTCAGCTGTCGTGAGGCATAAGCAATGACTTTGTCTCGTTGCATCAAAACACATCCGAGTCCTTGATGGGAAGCATCACAATAGACCACAAAGTCATCACTGCCTTCTGGAAGTGTTAGAATTGGAGCATTGCACAATCTTTGTTTCAATGTCTGGAATGCCTCTTCTTGTTTATGAGTCCACACAAAAGGTTCAGACTTCTGTGTGAGTTTGGTGAGAGGCAAGGCTATCTTAGAGAAGTTCGAAATGAATCTCCGGTAATAACCTGCCAATCCCAAAAATGATCGAATCTCTGTCGGTGTCGTAGGCACATCCCAATTCTTAATCGCTTCTATCTTGGCAGGATCCACATGAATACCATTACTGTTAATCACGTGACCCAAAAACTGAACTTCTCTTAACCAAAATTCACATTTAGAGAATTTGGCATAGAGTTGTTCTTCTTTTAGAAGCTCCAAAACTGTCCTGAGATGTTGTTCATGTTCTTTCTCGTTCTTTGAGTAAATCAGTATATCGTCGATGAAGACGATCACAAACTGATCTAGATACGGCTTGCACACCCGGTTCATCAAGTCCATGAACACAGCCGGTGCGTTCGTCAATCCAAATGGCATCACCATGAATTCGTAATGACCATATCGGGTACGAAAAGCCGTCTTGGGTATGTCTTCCTCTTGTATCCGGAGCTGATGATAACCTGATCTCAGGTCTATCTTGGAAAAGTACCGTGCTCCCTGTAACTGATCGAACAAATCATCAATCCTCGGCAACGGGTACCGATTCTTGATGGTGAGTTTGTTGAGTTCTCGATAATCGATGCACATTCTGAAAGTTCCATCCTTCTTCTTGACAAAAAGAACCGGAGCTCCCCACGGGGAAAAGCTCGGTCGGATGAATCCTTTATCGAGAAGTTCTTGCAACTGGTTAGACAACTCTTGCATCTCCGATGGTGCGAGTCTGTAGGGAGACTTAGCTATAGGAGTTGCTCCCGGAATCAAATCGATTCGAAACTGTACTGATCTCTCAGGTGGTAGTCCCGGTAAGTCATCCGGAAACACTTCTGCAAAATCTCTCACAACTGGCACATCTTGAATCTTGATCGCTTTCTTGTCTTTCTGTATCACATGAGCTAGAAATGCAACACACTGTTTTCGTAAGCATTTGCGAGCCTTCATGCACGATATTATCTTGACACTGCGTTTCGCTTGATCTCCACGAATCTCCAAGACTTCATTGTTCTCCATAGGAATGCGTAATAGTTTATCGGAACAGATGAACTCAACTCGGTTAAGAGATAGCCAATCCATTCCGATGATAATGTCGAAACTGCCCAGCTCCATCGGTATCAAGTCGATGGAAAATGTATGATCACCAAGTGTTAGTGGGCAATTCCTAAGTACTGTGTCAACTGTAATCTGTTTGCCATTAGCTATCTCAATACTATAAGGGGAGTCTAATGATTCCTCAGCATGGTTAAGATGGCTAGCAAAATCGGATGAGATAAAACTCTGATCCGCTCCAGTGTCAAATAATATAGATGCATAAAAATCAGATAGTAGAAATGTACCCGTAATGACATTCGGGTCCTGTCTAGCAGCAGCTGCTCCGATCTGAAAGGCTCTTCCTCTTGGTGCTTGAGCCTGTTGTTGATTTCTCTTAGGGCAATCCCGAGAGAAGTGACCAGGTTCACCACAGTTGTAGCAAGACCTGTGATCGGTAGCAGCAGCAGCAGTGGTCGCATTGTTGTTTCTGTTCTGAGTCCTCTGACTCTTGCAGTAGTTTGCTGTGTGACCAAATCTTCCACAGTTGGTGCAGTGTCTGCACGGAACATTTGGTAGATGATGGTACTGGCATGAGTTGCACAAAGGTGCAGTGCCAGTGTATGGCTTCCTGATCTCCAATGGTGGTGGTTGATTGCGCATCGGAGTTTGAGTAGTGGCAGCAAAGTTTCTAACCACTTTCTGTTTCTTAGCCGGACGTTTATCCGACTTCTTGGAATTTCCAGCTTTGGCTGTTTCAGCCTCCTTCCTGAATGCTCCAGAGGCAACCATCATATCTGTCAGGGATGCTGACAGTGTAACAGCTAATTCCATGGTGGTAGGGTGAGCAGAAATCACATGACCTCGGATACTGGGCGGTAATCCACCAACATACCGCTCAATTCTCTTCTCAAGTGTTGGCACCACATCCGGTGCCAGAGTGGCTAACTCATGAAATCGTGTGGTGTAGGCCAGATGCCCAGCACCAATCATCTCCAGATTGAGTAGTTCAGTCTCAACCTTTTTCAGTTCATTTCTTGGGCAAAACTCTGCCCTCAACATCGCCTTGAATTCGTTCCACGGCATGGCCTGGGCCTCATCCCGGCCTCTGATTGATACCTGAGCGTTCCACCAGGTTAACGCTCGCTTGCTAAATGATCCCGCAGCATACTTTACCCTATTCTGTTCAGGACAGCCACTGATGTCGAGGGTAGCCTCCATCTTCTCAATCCACTGGATCAGTCCGACTGCACCCTCGCTACCACTGAAACTGGGTGGCTTGCAGCCTACAAAGTTCTTGTAGGCATAGTCCTGACTCTGTCTGGTGTTACCGCTGCCTTCTCCAGATGAGTTAGCAACGTTGTTACTGTTGTTGTTGTTGATCCGGTTCATCATCTCTGGAATCACTTCCCTCAGTTGGCTTGTAAGAAGAGTAGCCAGTGCCACAGTAGCAGGGTCCAACTGATACGCTGGTGGTGGCGGAGGAGGAGGTGGAGGTGCTTGTGTAGGAGAGTCTGGCGGTGTCGGTGTCGAAGAGTGCGGAGCTGAACCTTGAGTCAGCGGTAATAGAGGTGGTTGTCTTCGTGGCGGCATTCTGATCATAACCGAAAGAAAATCGGTTAGTGCAGTGATCAGAAGCAGAAGACATATGCAAATAGAATCCTATATTATAAGAACTCTACATGAGGGTCCCTAGGTTATAGTCTAGGCCAAACCGTTTAAGTAATATGACCTATATTTCTCTATAACCATGGCTCTGATACCAATCTGTCACACCCCGGGCCGGCGGGAACGGATCGTGTTTTCCCGTCGGGCGGAATGGTCCCGGGGCGCGATATCATTGTGTTGATAATCAAATGATCAGATTGTTTATATAGCACATGAGATATAAATGAGAAATGCTAATCATGACATGAAATAGAATTACAAAGTTAAATTACATTGTACATCATAATTTAACTAAGTAAATCTAATCAAAAAGAATCAATGAGTTTATATCTTGATCTGTACAAGATATACAAAAGTGATTCAATGTTCTGTCATATCAAAAGTATGCAATCAAAAGAAAGCTAGGTCTTCTATGAGTCCACTAGCTTATCATTTGCATATAGTATCTACACCTGTTCGTCACCTGAGAAAACATGTAATTTAAACAAAGTCAACACTAGGTTGGTGAGTTCATAAGTAAGTAAATTGAAAACCATTGAACTGATCATGCACACATTCACAATGTATTAACTGTTATATCTGTTGCTTGTATATTTGTTCATCTGTTCCACCCAATGGCCTCTCCTTAGTTATATGTACAAGTAGTATATCGCCTAGCTAAGTATGCTTATATATAGGGAATCACGAAAGGGTCAAGCCCAGACGCTATCCCACCACATACTTGACCAAACTCCACACCACTTGCGATACAACTAAAGATATCCACTTCCCAACTATCTGTATTGTCCATTGTATCAGCATGTGTAGAATAATGATATGGTAAGAGGGGTTTTGTTATCAAACCGAAGTATTGATAAACCCTCATCAAATTAAGGAATTTAGATTATTTAAATCTGATCCTTATATTATTCTATTACTTGTGAGGTTAACTTTTATGATACACTTTTAATTTAATTAAAAGTATTAGTTAACTGTTCATCATATGTCTCCAAATGCAACGTATAGAATCCGAATGGAATCCATTTTGAATCCTCACGTAATCAGATTAAAATGCATTCCATTCTCTCCTATCCCGCCGTGTGATCCCAAAGTTTCCGTGTGGGATTGTCTCATGTGATTAACAAAGTCGAATAAGAACTTGTCTTATTACGTTATGATAATCTGGTGTAAATGACAAGAATCCCATGAAGTTACGTTATCATGATCGTCATTTACTGTAAATGATAAGAATCGTCATTTACTGAATCCATACGTTCCCAAAGTATCCGTGTGGGAATGTTCTCGTGTGTTTAACAAAGTCGAATAAGAACTTGTCTTATTACGTTATGTTAAATATGTGTAAATGACAAGAATCCCATGAAGTTACGTTATCATGATCGTCATTTACTGTAAATGATAAGAATCGTCATTTACTGAATCCATGCTTTCCCAAAGTATCCGTGTGGGAATGTTCTCGTTATACAATTAAGTGTAAGTTGTTTAAATATTTGATCATGTGGAAATAACTAAGTGTTATAAGTTACAATCTTATAACCAAGTTATTATGATGTAGAGAAAATTAAGAAATTATCTTAACATAAACATATGAGTTTCCCTGTTATCTCATAATCATACAAGCATGCATACAATGATAGGCGATAATAAACAATTTAATATTATCAGAATCAAAGTATAAATAACATGTTAAGCAAACTTTTAAATAAATAAAAGTAAACATGTTTCTCAGCCCCGAGAGTTAAAATCAGTTAAGATTAAGGTAAAAGGGGCATATGAACTCACCTTGTAGTTGTTGTGTTTGACTTAGCTTAAACAAGAATGTACGCGCTCTTGATTGTACTTGAGTGTATTTTCACGATCCTGTATTGATTTCACGATGTTCATAACTTATTAGTATGAATTATAGGGATTTTATGCGTATGTATGTGTTAGCCATAATCTTTGGCCAACACTTAAAGTCTTCGGTCTCTGTTGGCCCATCTTTGTTTGTTATTGGTTCTTGTAATCCGTAGACTTTCTTTGATTCATTCTTGTATTAACAACTTGTATCAAAGCCCATTTGTGGTTTCATGAGATCATGTTATGTGTTACAAGACCTTATTGCAAAAATTGTCGTTTCGGTAGTAATCCCTTGGTTATCATACTTGTTATGTTAATTTAAAGAGTTGCAATAGTTCTTTAGTCATGTGGGCCAACAATTTAGGTCGGGCCAATGACATTAAGTGTTGAATCATGAAGGCCTTGCCAAAAGTTACAAAACCAATGTTTAAGTGGCCTTTTGGGCCTTGGTTTGGGCCTCCAAAGAATCCATTGGGCCCAAGGTGGGCCTTGACTACTTTTGTTGGGCCTAGAGTACTACAAGACTGTTGAAATTGGTTTTGAACCAGAAATGGATTGTTGACCAATAGAATGACGAAGTGGCTCCAAAAGAAAGGACAAAGGCCTCCAAATGGCCTCAAATCAGTTTTCTGTGGGCCTCGGGCAGATTTTGATGGGCCCCATGAGTTTTGTCTCGGGCCTTTGCTAAATTAGTTCATGGGCCAAGTTGGGCCTGGATTAGAATGGCTGAAAGCATTGTGGGCCTTGAATTTGGGCGTTTGGCCCAAAATGGTGGCCTTGGGCCAAAGGCAGTGGGCCTTGAGCCCTAAACCTTGGGCCTTGGGCTGTTCACTTCATGTTGGACCTTCCTAGAGTTAATGAATCACTTTTAGAGGGGTTGGGCCTGAATGGGGATTGTGGGCCCACTAGTGGCTTAATCCTTTCTAGGTGTGGGCCTATCAAATGGGTGTTCATTTAGTTAGCCCAATCAGTGGTCTTAGGTCCATGTATTAAAAGGGACCTATGCCAAAGAACTCAAACAACAACTGTTGACCGAATAAAAATTTACTGGGCCAAGGTAAACGACTGTTGGGCCAAAGAATGAAGTGGGCCTTGGCCACATTGAACTTTCCCTTGAATCTACAACAGATAGAGCTATATGGGCCAACTGTTAGGCCTTATGGTTCTCAAATGAGCCAAATCAATTGAGTCAAGAGTCATAGGTCAAGTTATTAGTCTTTGGGCCGAAACAAATGAAATTGGGCTGCTATTGGGCCCGAATAAAGGGCTGTTGGGCCTGTTAATGGTTATTGGGCTGAATGAAAGTTATCAGGTTTTAGGCCTGCTTTGTTGTGACTTGGGCCGAACGAATTGTTCTTGGGCCCTGTGGGTCACAATGGGTCAAAACAGTGGGCTTGGGCTGAAACAGCAAGCCGTGGGCCGAATAATATGGCTGGCCCAAGTGCTAACCGGGAATGTCAGCGTGTGTGTAGGTCACATGGTGGTGTTCGGCGCATGGGGGGATGGGTGATTGAGGAGTGATTCGGTGCATGGCAGTGGCCGAATGTGGTTCACAGAAGGGGGTATGGTCGAATGTGACATGGGGTTGGCGAATGAGAAGCTGTGGCCGAAAGTAGAGCAGCGAATGGATATCGTTCGAATGAAACCACCTGTCGAATGACTCCTATGTCAAATGAGGATGAAGGTGCCTGGCGAATGTAGGCTGTCGAATGGGGTTAAGGTGGCTGCCGAAAGAGGTCATTCGGCCTATGAGCTTCATTCGGCACCCTGTAACCAAGCGAGACTACTAGGGTTGTTTCAACCATCAACCGGCCAAGGCTTACAATGGTTCATGCGTTGGTGGTTTCTAGAACTTGATTCCATGAGTGAGGGCTCGAGTGAAAAGCTTATCAACCGGTTAAGGTTTAAAGGTGCACAAAAGATGAAAACCCTATTTTCATGAACATTTATTGCTTCATACCTCGAATTTTAGTGGTTAAACGTTTAGATCTGTTGTACTTCTATGTAGAGGACGTCGAGGGCTACGCGTGGGCGAAAGAATCACTCAAATCGGGTAAGAAACGAAGGAGTTATGGTGATTTGAAGGTTGAGAAAACCCTCAAATGGTGTTAGCCGGATTTTGAGCTAGAGAGAGTTTGGGGAAGAGAAGAATGAAGGAAAAACCCTCTTTCTTGGGTTTTTATACCCCGGGAGTGTTCGGGTTCGTTTTTGTTGCTCGGTTCGTAAGTTCGTTGCGTAACCGGAAAATTACGCGTAATTTAAATGGATTTAAATAAAGGAATTAATTTAATTATTTTGATGAGTTTCAAAATTGTAAAATGTTATTTATTTAATTTTATTAAATTATTTTCGTTCGTGACGTGTTTTCGTTGTCGTTTCGTCAGATCGCGTAACCTTCGCGCGTAATTCGTTCGAATCGTCACCCGAACGAATACGACGATGGTTTTGCTTTCTGACTTTTGTTTTCTACTTTTCAGTCATTATTTTAGAATTCTAAACTCACAGTTATGTTTGTGTGAATCGTCATTCACGCAAACACACTGTCAGTTCGTCATTCTGAAATAACACTGCTTTATGCTTTAATTGTGTTTTCTCACTGTCGGACTCAACTATACATCATGATTTCACACTGTTTTTGTACTGACTTGTCGGTCATCTGATTCCTGTCATCTGTGGACATCAGATCGCAACCGATATGATTCTGACTGTTGTTTGATTTCCGTTGTTTCTCATGTTTTGTTGTGTTAACTGTAATTAAGTTTTCACTTAATAAACACAACTAATGTTTCAATTGTACGTTGTACTTAATGTATTTAAGTTTATACGAAAATACGTACAACGATTTCTTGTATTTAGGATTCTGTTAATACAAGTACTGTTTAAGCTTACGTATGCACATAGAATACAGTGAAAGTACACATACCGTACGGACTTGCCGGACGATCTGGCACTTGCTGTTACACGAACGTACTATCCAAACCCTAGAGGACATGTTAAGAACCTGTGTGTTGGATTTCGGTGGGAATTGGGACTCCCATTTGCCACTGATCGAGTTCTCCTACAATAATAGTTATCACAGCAGTATCGGATGTGCACCATTCGAGGCTCTTTATGGCCGGAAATTTCGATCACCGATCTGCTGGACTGAAGTTGGAGACAATCGAATAACTGAGCCAGAACTTATTCAGGAAACCACTGACAAGATAACTCAGATTCAAAGAAGACTACAAGCTACAAGGAGCAGACAAAAGAGCTACGCTGACAAACGGCGCAAGCCGTTGGAATTCCAAGTGGGAGACCGGGTAATGTTGAAGGTGTCCCCATGGAAAGGCATGGTACGCTTTGGAACTAAAGGCAAACTAGCACCACGATACGTGGGACCGTTCGAGATTATCTAGCGTATTGGTCCTGTGGCGTATAGACTGAGATTACCTGATGAACTCAGTGGTTTGCATGACGTGTTTCACGTCTCTAACTTAAAGAAATGCCT
Organism: Mikania micrantha; assembly: GCA_009363875.1. Lineage (NCBI taxonomy): Eukaryota > Viridiplantae > Streptophyta > Magnoliopsida > Asterales > Asteraceae > Mikania > Mikania micrantha. Next base: position 40,017,399 of record CM018683.1, on the reverse strand, counting down.
TGCTGACGAGTCTCTCGTCATTCCAATCGAAGAGATTCAAGTCGATGAACAGTTACATTTCATTGAAGAACCTTTGGAGATTATGGATCGCAAGGTTAAACAACTGAGGCGGAGCCGTATTCCGATTGTAAAGGTTCGATGGAATTCAAGACGTGGACCCGAATTTACTTGGGAACACGAGGATCACATGAAGTTAAAGTACCCTCAACTGTTTAAAGAGGAAGCTGTACCCGATAACAACTCTTAAATTTCGGGACGAAATTTCTCTAACAAGGGGAGACTGTAACATCAGTGCCGGAACCGTCACCGGAACAGTGATCTCTACAGTACATGAACAGTAAATCAGGTACGTATTTCAGTTAACAATTGTATATCATTTTCATTTCATGTTATCAAATCACAGTTCAGATTCAATTCAGAAAACAAAGTTCAGAACAATGGCTCTTGAGTCAGATAATTCTGTGACAATACAGAACCATCATGTGATTACTTGTTTAGGAATTATTATGTATAAACGTATGTGAGACTTAAAAGAACAAAACACACGAATATCGTTATGTGAGTGCTAAATTGACGGGACATTCGTATAGGTGACGATCTGTACGAATAAATCTGAAAGTTTAATGTTCTGAATGATATTCTATATTTAGAAAACAATATTGAAAAGTATAGTTATCGCCGTGTTCGTACGGGTGACGATTCGAATGAATACGCGCGACGACCGTACTTTTCGATTTACACAGTAAATTAATATTTCTTTTAAATTAAAATATATAGAAGATATTAGTTAATTTATTAGAAATCACAACCTGGAATAATTAAATGATTTCTATTTTTAAAGTCGTGTCGTTTCGTCGCGAAAACTACGCGAACCGGCTTATTACGCGAGACCAATCGAGACCGAACTATAGGGTGATTTTACATCACTAATGATGCATTTAATTTCTACCAACCATCACCCAACCTCTCTTTCTCTCCTTCATTTCGTGGATCTCTCTCTCTCTCTAGAAAAAAAATATACTCCTCCTTCTCTCTACGATTTAGTGACGATCTCTTGGCGGATTCAAGCAATCTAGGTGTCAAGACGTTCATCTCGGCACGTAGATCACGAAAGTACAAGAATTTTAGACATTCATCCACTGAAATCGAGGTAATATTTGAGCTAATTTCGGTTAGTGTGTGTGTGTCACGATTCCAATGGGTTTTGGTAGTGTTTATCGATTTTAAATACTTAAATCACTTGGGTTAAGGTGCTATAAGCATTTAGTTGTTGTTAGAAGGGGATTTATAACAGGTTTAGCTCTTTAGGACGAGGATGGAGATGCCTAAACCTTTACAGGTTCGTGAGACTCATCGGCCGAACCTTTGGAGTTGATGGCCGAACCTTTTTCCAGGTACCACGAACCCTGGGCACCGAACCCTGCCATCTGCCAACGAACCTGTGTTAGGTCTACAACGAACCTGTTGCCACAACCAGACCTGACAGCGAACCTTAGTACAGCACCGAACCTATGCTCATTTCGACCGAACCAGTTAGGGTGACGAACCTGTTCCCTCCACGAGCCTTATGGTTAGTCGCGAACCTGCATGCATGACGAACCAAAGGATCCTAGCCGAATCTTCAGTCACTAGCCGAACCATAGTGTCGAACCTTTACTAGGGGCGAACCCTTCCTGGCCGAACCCTAAGGGTTCGTTGGGGTTGGAGTAGCCGAACCCTTGCCTTAAAGATAGCCGAACCTTTGGCCAAAATAAATAGGTTCGCTGCCCTCACCTTATGTAGAATCAAACCGGACTCAAACCTTCATGAAACCTTTAGTATACGACGAACCTAGGAATCTTACTATTGGTTTGATTGATACATGAAATAAAATGGGAATAACCTAGGGTTTTAGCGTGGAAAATGTAACTACAGGGTACCATGCAACAATATACAATCATGCATGAAAGTATGTAAGCATGCATGAGAAAAATATGTGTGTACATGAATAAGGAACATGCACACATGGAATACACCATGTGAGTGCATGGGGATGACATGGGATACTTAATCTCGTATAACACTTGTGTTGTTAGAAACTAAAACATTAAGGACAAATAACAAGAAGGGTAAAGGCTAGGTGATGAACTAGGTTGTTAGCATTTACAAAATAGAATATGTTATGAATGCCGATTAACTTAGTTGTGTAACTATCTACATGGGATCATTCACGGGCTTAAATGACGATCAATTGAGTGTCAAGGATATTAAATTAGGTCTAGATGGGCCCAATGGGACTTAAATAAGTCCATCACATATTAAGCATTTGTATAATTTCAAGTAATGAAGTTTTAATAAAATTCAAGACTTTACAAATTTATTGAATTTAAGTTAATAACTTTCTAAAATCTTGTTTAATTTGAAATGAAATGGAAATTTAATTGTAATGCCTTGGTTTAAATATTTATTTGAATTGATTGAATTGGGATTTTGTTATAAAATAGACAATGAAACTGTCTGTATTTTAAACATAAAACAAAGGAATCTCTGCCGAAATTTCTAAAAATATAAAAGTATGTTTCTATAACTATCTATGGGTATTGGGATCTTTAAAGAGGGTAACTAAGTTAGATTAGATTCTAGATGCACTTAGTGCTAGGACACTTAGTTGCACACACGACAAGACCAGACCTTAGGCACGACGACTACTACGTGTTCTTATTGTATTAGAATTCTATTAAAATAACTCAGGAATTGAAGAAATCTAGCTACAAACAAGAGCGCGCATTTTGTGTAAATCATTTACATAGCAGCACAGGTGAGTTCATTGCCCCTTTTCTAACATTTTTGTTTTAAAACGCGGGGCTGAGAAGCATGCGTAAACTGTTTATTAAATTGTTTACTTAAATGCTTTTAATTTTATATGTTTACATATATAAATGTTATCCTAGACCATGTCTAGGAAGCTTTTATGCAGGTTTACTAACTGATTTACTTATAAATTAAGTGAATAATCAGATTAAACTAAAAGATTTCAACAGATCAAAACATTTCAAAAGAATCACATCAAACATTATGACAAAACAAGTGTGGGAGTTCAAGGAACCAAACTAAACATTTTTGACGAATCAAAACATTTTGACAAAACAAGTGTGGGACTTCAACAAGTCAAACGAAACAATCTTTGCAAAGACAATATTCAATGTTCTACAAATCAAGTGTTTGTTGAACTATGAATCAAGTGTACATTTGATTAATGAATCTAGTATTCTACGATCAACGAATCAAGTACATCTTGTAACAGAATCAGACGAATCAATAAATCATTTTCAAGGGAAAACCTGGGAAATATCAGAGATAACATATGCCAAAACAGACGAAACAAAAACCCTACATTTCAAGAAGTCCTAGCTAGACCGTTTGATTTGTAGGTCATATGTTTGAGGATATTTACAGATTCCCTAACTACTAAGTACCTAGATTGACAGACTAGTCTACTCGAGTTGACCAAGGCCCCAATCATTTGGACTTAGATTTTATTAAATGTTTATTTGTTCATTTACTTAAACATTTATAACTGTTTATACAATTACTGTGGTTGATCATATTATGTGACGAACTTATGAAATCAATATGGATTTCAAATGATTGTAATTACAGGGACAACAAACAGAAGAACTTATGGGTGGTGTTAAAGGTAAAAATGCTTAATTATCATTAACAACAGTGTCATATACGGATTAGTATGTGGTGGGACGGTGGCTGGGCGGGCGGTAAGTTCGACCCTACATATGCCCTATATATAAGCATACCGATTCGAATATTACATGTGGTGTTAATGAGGTTAGGGTCTTTACCAAAGGAGGTTTTCAAATCATTTTCAATTACTAAAACTATATGAACTCACCAACCATGTGTTGACTTGATATTTTTGCATGACTTCTCAGGTGACGAACAGGTTAATTAAGAAGTCATTTCTTTTCGACTAGGACTTCAAATAGAAGACTTAGTATTTTGGACATGCATACTTTTGAAGACATCATTATACGATTTATTTTGTATATCTTGTGTAAATACAAGATAGTCATCTTATGATGTTTACAATAGATTTACATTGTTAAATTATAAACGATACTGATGTAATTTAACTTTGTAATTCTATTATCTTAGCATTTCTCATTTATATCATGTGCAATGTAAACAATCTGATCACTTCTGATTATCACTCCCGATATCGCGCCCCGGGAACCTTCCGCCCGACGGGGACTCCGATCCTACCCCGCTGGCTTGGGGTGTGACACTTAATTACAACACATAAATAATATGTCTAATCTTCTTTACATGTTATCACTTTTTATATAGTTAATATTACTATGTTTTCTGTCAAAAATAAATAAAATAAAAGTTTTATTAGATTAAAATAAAATATGTGGGAAACAAAAATAATTAATTTAATAAATCTTGATTTAATATTGAATTTCATAGATAATAACTTAACCGAAATGATAATAATAAATCAAATAAAAGTTTTCATGGTACTACTCAAATGGTATCAGAGCCACGCAAATCCTCTTCGTCGAGGGTATAACTAGGTATGTTATAAGTACTTTAGATTTTAATAATATAATTTAATTAAACATTAATTTTATATAATAAATATAATAATGATACCACTTTGAGCAGTGGCTACCATTAGAATACTTAGACTTAACATAATATATTTTAACATAATATAATACTATTAAAAATATAATATAATAATATTAAAATATATTATTACTAAAAAAAAATTATTTTAATATAATTTTAATAATATTATGATATACGGATAATAATTTAATATAATATTATATATCTATATACATTTAATATAATATAGTATAATATAATATTAAAATATGTTATTATTATAATAAATTATTTTAATATAATACTAATAATATTATAATATAATAATAAAATAAATTATTATTATAATATTATAAAAGTTATAAATTTATTATTATAATATAATATTAAATTAATATAATAATATTAAAATATATTATTATTATTATTACTATATATATATTTACCAAACGCAATCATTACGAATTAACAATGATAGTAATTAAATATTGATCTTAAGAAGCGGTTTTTGGCATAGGTCCAAAAATTAAACGGTGTCAAAATGCTGTGAAAAACCACTTGGAACCGCTTCCAAAGACTTTTTCACAGCTCCAAAAAAATATATACAATAAAAATAGATATAGCTCAACCGCTACAAAAACTGTACAAACTACTCTAATATAATATAATATAATATAATATAATATAATAATATAATATAATATAATATAATATAATATAATATAATATAATAATATTAATATAATGTTATATAATATAATATAATATAATATAATATAATATAATATAATATAATATAATATAATATAATATAATATAATATAATATAATATAATATAATATAATAATATTAAATATAATGTTATTATTATTATAGCATATTTTAATATTATTATATTAATATTTTATTATAATAATATTTTATGATATTTTTATTATTATAATATTAGTAATATATTTTAATATGATTAATATTATATTATTATTATCAAATTAGTATTACTGTTCATAAAACTCTCTCTTTTGTAAATAAAGTATAAATATTATAATAATAATAATAATAATAATAATAAAATATTAAATTATTTATAGTATAATATTAATATAAAATTATTATTATAATATAGTATTAATAATAACATAATAAAAACAATAATATAATAATAATATAATAATAATATAATAATAGTAATATTATTATTATTATTATATTTTAATTTTTAATCATTAATGTTTAGGCTTGTGGTTATAGAATATTTTACGATTAAGTGCGGCTTATTTACTGTTTTGGCATTAGGTTTTTTTTACGTTGTGTGTCTAATTTTTCAGTCGTGTTATGTGAGTCTAATTTTGCGTTGGTGCGTTCATGTTACTTGAGGGTGACGGTTAGTTTTACGATAAAGTTCCATTTAGTGTTTTAGAACAAATTGACAGTCGTTATAACCATTTTACTTTCGTGTTTCAATATTCATGATGATACAATCACCATTATGATCGAATAGCCATATAAACATAACATAACATGACATTGTTTTGCATATTGTGTGATATAAGATTTAGACGATTTTTATTTTTACTATTATTTTAAAAAAAATTGTGTTAAAATTTTAGGATGTAATGACACGTTTATGTTATCTGAGTTTTGATTTTTAAACAATGTTTTAACATGTTAAATAACGGATCCGCTACAATATTAATAGTATATAATATTATTATAATAATATTGTTATAAAATTATAATATAATATAATATTAATATAAAATAGTAATTATATTTTAATAATAATAATATTATTATAATATGATAATATTAAAATATATTATTCTTAATAATATAATGTTAATAATAATATATAATAATAATATAATATTAATAATATTATAATATAATAATATTAAAATATAATATTATTATTATAATAAAAATATTATCAAATTATAAATATATTATAATATAAATATAAAGTTATTCTTATTTTATAATATTAATAATAATATTATAATATAGTAAAAATAATAATAAAAATAATAAAAATATAATATTAATAATATTTAGTAATATTATAACACAGTACTATTAAAATATATTATTATTATAATATGAAATAATACTATAATGATATTATTATTAAAATATAATATTAATAATAATATACTAAAAATAATATTATAAGAATAATATTATTATAATAACATTACTATATTCTAATTTTTTCGTTTACATTTACGTTCGTAGTTATTAAAGATTTACGACGAAGGGTATTTTGTTTACTGTTTTAACATTATGTTTTACGCAGTGAGTCTAATAATATTATAATCACACTTATGCTTCGTTTCATGTTACTTGATTTTTTTACATATTGTGTGTAAGTTTTAGACAATTTTTATTTTTTACTATTATTTTAAAAAAGTTTTCCAACACGATGACATGTTTATATTATCTGAGTTTTTATTTTGGATACAATATTTTTATCGTGTTAAATAAAAGGTCCCGCCGCAACGCGCAGGCGGGCAACCCTAGTTAAACGTTATATCCTATATAATAAAATACCAAAAGAAACACATGGGTAGCGGTGACTTGGATCACCCAACTTTATCGCCACGTGGATCATAACATGAAACCACAAAAAAGGAAATGAATTTTAATCATCCAACATTATTAATGCTTTATACAACGTGTGACAACAAATATCTTTTCTTAACCACGCTCTTAATCCTTGAAAAAACACAATCAAAGAATAAAAGTCTATAATAATGTATAAAGCTAGTTCCGAACATCAAAACGTGAATACTAAAACACACTACAACGGCTTCATTACGATGTAAAATTATAAAACATCACGAAACTTGAATGCAAAACCAAATTAAAACAATGTTTGCACCTTTAAGATATCCAAAATAATAAAAATGTGAGTTGGTGCAGCTTTGGTCTCGATTCATCTTTTTTGGCACACAATCTTTAATATAAAAATACAAATAAAAAAATCACAACAGCTCTAACTCTAACATAAAACTCTAAAATGAGTAAAAACGAGCATCACTTATTCATAAAAGTAAAACTGGTTGCAAAAATAACTACCAATTTGTTGTAAACCCAAAATCATATCTTGTTCTAAAAAGGAGCATCAAAAAGTCCGAAAACAACCGCAAATACAACGATAAACTTAAATTTAATTAATGTAAATCTAGAACTAAAATATTAGAAAAAAATTAGTAAGAATTTTTTGTGTTTAAAATTAGAATATTTCAACTTTGTGACCAAAATGAAAAAAAAATCAAATGTTTGTGTGTATAATTTTATTACTTTAACTTTAATAGTTAAAATAAAAAAATTACATTTAGAATTTATGTAATTAAACAAAAAAAAACTAAAAGCATGCTATTTCTTGTTACAATACCTAAACTTTTCTGCTTAAATTAAAAATCAAATGTCATTATTTTAATTTTTTTTATCCAAAATAAAAGGAAAAAATATATATTATTATCTGAGTCCTTTAATATATATAATCAATGTAAAAATGTCAAGTAAAATCTTATTTATGATTCTCATATATACAAACAAGACATCTGACTAAAAAGTGTTTTTTATGTAAAGCATGGTAATTATAGTAATAAGTTACATGTCAATTGTGCTCAAGACATGTTACCATGATTTTCTAAAAGGAAGAGTGTGGATGTGGAACTATGGATCATAGGCATGTTGAAGATAATAGGGAGAAGACTTGTCCTTGCGGATGAATGTTAGTTATATTTGAACCTATACTTTATTAAAATGATATAATTATGCATATAATATTAGTTTAAATTCCAAGAAAAAAGAAAAGAAATTAGAGGGAGAGTTTAATTAAGTTTTAAATTACGCATAAAGTGATATGTGAATTGGGTCCAAATTGACGAGTAGAATGATAAGAGTTAAATCCACGTTGGAAGAAAACATACAGTGTTATTTATATGTATTCTAGTTAGGAAGTTCATAAGTATAAATCGATACAACAAGATGTGTTTTTATTTAAAATAGTTTTAAGAGTATAAAGCTTTATTGTTAAAAAATAAAAATAGTAAAAATTAATCCGGTTCAGTATTTCAACAATAAGAGTATAATTGTTCTTATTTACACTTAATAATAAATGCATAATCTTTTGTATCTTTCTTCAAAATCATTCATTGTAACAGAATTTTTAAATACCTAAGGGCATGAAATTGCTTATTAAGTTGAAAAAGACTTTTTGTTATTATGACATTTTGAAATTAAATTTTTAAAAATGTGTTTGAATTAGCTTTTGTGTATGAAAAGTTAATAAGTCAATAAGTTGTTTGAATATGTAAATTCCCACAAAATTTAATAAATTATAAACATTAAAAGTTAAAAAACACTTCTAAAAGCTAAAAAAATACCTTCTTAAAAATGACTTCTTAACACGACTAAAAAAATTAAAAGCCAAAAGTACTTTTCAAACTACCAAACATCTTTTTAACTTATAAATTTTCTTCATCAAGTCAATAAGTTGATTTCAAATGGAATACCAAACATGCGTTAAAAATCTCTCTAATTATCTATCAAGCTAAAAAATATCTATAGGAAAAAATATGATTGTTCATTGGATCGGATAATGGGTTTTTCGGGTCAGGTTATATAGATTTCAAACTTTTGCATCTCTCTTCGAAATCCTAACCCGATCCAAATTAGAGATTATCCTATCTAAATCCATCCGCGAAAAAGTATAAGTAAGCTATTTGAACCCAATTCATTATTACACGCCAAAAAGCAAAAATGCCCCTTTTAACATGCCAACCGTGCCTCATTAAAACAATCTAAAAAAAATAAATAAATAACGATATTAACACGAGAACAAATTTGAAGGTGGGGTTAAGAGCTTTTCTCACTTTTAGGCTAAGAAAACTAGCCATTTTGTTATGCATATAGAACTTATGATAAAAATTCTGGTTCATAACAGCTCAACTGAAAAGGGAAAAGGGTAAAATCCACAGCTCAACTGGGCAAGCACACTCCCGTTTCAAGGGATACTTGATCTCTGGTATTTATGATCTTTTCTACGCGTTACTTCTTTTGTTCAAGGTAAAAAAAGGTTTTTGGTTCTCCTGTTGTAAGTAGGGTAAAGTTTCTTTATCCAGCACACCACCATCCTCCATTCTCAGTTTCAGAGATTCTTTTCTTTCTTCACTTCGATGTTTTCATTGATCAAGATATGATCAAAAGAATACTTTCCACGGATATGAGCAGGTTTATGCGTCATCACTACAATTAGAAAAAAAAAAAAGTATGGATTACATATGATTGAAAATAATATTTCTTTAGAATACAACTTAAATGTGGCAATAAAAATATGGTTACAAAAATTTAGCTTGTACCAATAATAATTTAATTTTTGAACTTAAGGATTTAGGAGTGGGCAGTGTTTCGACCCATCGGACCAGTTCTACCAATTCGACTAATTTTGTTTTTAGTTAAATTCTTGACTTTTATCTGTTCGACTAGGATTCTTACATTAAGATAAATGGCATTCAAGTGCACTGCACAAGAAATTTTGTGGATCTGCAAGTCCCTTCTTTGAAAAAGAAGTATTCTATAATTACGGTGGTATAACTAGCAGTATTGCTCCTAAGATGGATAGTCTGAGTTAAAAGTGAGTTTGTTCACAAGATTTTAATTGCTAGCAAGATGAAACAAAAATAGATACTTCACCGAGGGATGCAGATTGAGTGGGTTGGGTGGATTGGTATAACAAGTCAAATCCGGGGTCCTGCCAGGTTGACCCAAAACAATCCTTTTTTCAGAATTTACAACTGTTCTACAAACAGTTAGTGTGTCAAATATGATTACAAACACTATGTTGTAACAACAACAATCAACTGTTCTTATAAAATGGTTTAAGAGGTTTGGAGCATAAGAGAAATCATTCGACCTGTTTGACTTATTTCCTATTTAGCTAATTTTTCTACTTCCCTGTTTGGCAAACTAGACATGAAGATACCAGATTTTATCTTGAACTTGCCACTTCTGCAAAAGATCAAACTTTACTAACTAAGAAACCTACCACTAGAACCTGATGAGGAATTTTGTACTGCTCTGTGAGTCTATTCTTAGAGGAGGAAAATTTATTAAATAATTGTAGTATGTCAGGATTTTGACAAACATTTATCGGTTATTTTATATATTAGATATGTACATACTTTGCTAGATAATGGTTGTAATTAGTTATTTTAAAAGGAAGACAATTCTGGTGGGAACAAGTGAACCTCATTATAAGAGTTCATTTAGCTCTGAAAGGTATGAGAATTGGCTCACCTTAAACTGTCTGACACAAAGGTTTACCTTGTTTGTTATTTTCGTTTATTCTATTTTATTTATTTTACCTCCAAATTACACACATTTTCGTATCACGTGCACTATTGATTCTAGGTTGGATGGTTCGACCTAAGTGTATCAACCCTAGACATTGGTCATGGATCATTCTATATTTCTATAAAACACAAGAACATGTCGTATTTAAATTCACATTAATAATAAAAGTTTCATTGTAGCCCTAATTCATTGGCATGTTAAAAAAAGTAAATCAACAAGTAAATCAACAGATAAAAAATTGAAGAGTAAGATCAAACTTCAAAGCTTACCTTACTGACACGCCTAAGAGCCAGAACTTGGCTTTTGAACCCATACCCGCTTCTGCATTTCCATCAAATTATAACAAATTAGAAGCCTAAAAGGGAAAAAAAAGAAATGTTTAACAGATGTTTGGCTTCAATCTGAGCCACACCTCATGGAAACCATAGCCAGCAGAAGCACCTCTTTTTGAAGGCTTCCCATGGATCAAATTTGAAGAGCCATCTACATCCTTAACATTATTTGGTGAGGCATGGCGACCACTGTGTTTATGGGTGCCTACATGGTTAGAAGGTTCATCAAAAGGCATGGGATATACAAGTCGCATTTTCTTTCAATACTGACTAGTATCATATAAATAAATTAATTTACGTGATGTATTTCTATGTTTTTCATGCATCAGGCCCAAGTTGACCCATAGGGTTGTAAAAGAGCCGGAGCAAAGCTAGCTCCATTCAAGCTCGAACTTAAACAAGCCTGCTTGACTTGGCTAGAAAGTGAGCTCAAGTTCAGCTTGTATAAAACTCGAGCAAGCTCATGGCTAGACAAGCCAGCTTCATTATCTTAACAAAATATTTATTAAAAAGACTTTGTTTCACTTTATGAATTTCATATATTTTTAAAATTTTGAGCCAGCTCGTTAGCAATTTTTTGAATCTGATCCTTATCAATTAAATTATTGAAATTAGTTAAAAACCAAAAGAATTATCTACAGGCATAAGTTTTTTTTTATTTTAAATTTTTTACGCACCTTGAATCATGTGGCTATAAATGCTTTTGTTTGGTTTTTAACAATTTGTTGGTTCTCATTTGAATACATCCATTCATATATATTATATTTAACTTAAACAAGCCAACAAGCCCAATCACGAGTTGAGACAATGAGTCACACTAAGTGCGAGCAGTGAGCAGAGCCGACACTCACTCAAGCTCAACTCGATTGCAAAATGAGCCGGCTCAGCTCATTTACAAATGGTCTTTGTTCAATCCGAGCTTTTTCAAGCAAGCTTCAAGTGAGCTGCAAACTACAAACTTTTTGAAAAACCACATGGGTCCAACATCCACTTGAACCTATGCCTATAGGAGTCTCATGCACCAAGTTCACCATTTCTATGGTTTTATATAATGGGCGCATGTCTCCTATTTGATATTTATAATCTTTTAAGTTTAAGTCTCATTTGCGGTGCACGCATATAATGTATATTTGTGTGGCCCTCAACTCCTTAAGGGCGAAAGTAAAATTGCACTAATTTTAACATTATTTTACTTATTTTTGTGAAAATTCGTTAAAAGCGTTGGGATGATTAACTTCAAACGATAAGACAGGAACTCCTTCAGAGCAACCTCTCTGTCCTAACTGGGTAAGGTTTGTCTTCATCCCCCCTCCCCCAAAAGGCCCTACTGAAAAGTGGGATATACTGGGTAAGTTTGTTTGTATTCTTTTATGTGTCAAAAATGGGACCAAGTACCATTATCAGAAAAGAAATAAGCACCACGCCTAGTTCCAACAGCTTTAAGTTCCACGCCACGTTCATTTGACATGTCATACTTTGCTTCTCCACAAGTTACTGTAAAGAGGAACATGTGAAAGTTAAACAAAAAGTTTAGACATAGCAATTTTGACCCATTTACTTATGGATGGGTTGATTTGGTGTATGATTTATTTCAGACAGACCAAATGCTACAACAAAAACAGGGGATTTTTTTAATGTACAAAACCTTCTAATCCTTTTATACAAAAGGATATCTTACATTCTTACTATCATAATATAGTTATTAAAATTAATTGTGTAATAAAATTGACAGTATTACTTGCAGATCAACTCAACTCACACTAAGATATTACCATTTTGCCTACCTACCCTACCCACCGATTGTGTCCCTGTACTATATTTATATGTTTAAGCCAAAAAATCCAAATTCTAAATTTGCACTGCAGAATATTGAAATTTTGGTTTTAAAAGTGAGAAGCGCATTGAGGTGAGATGGGCGCAAATTTCAAATTCGCATTGCACGCAGGGTACAAGGTGCTTATATAATTTTTTTTACTTACAGATTTTTAGCAATCCCTACCTAAAATTTAGCTATAAAGAAGCTTTTTATTGACTTACCATACAGATCACCTAATTGTAAAACCTTAAAAAGTCTATTGTACAACTAGCAGACACAAAAATTGGACATGTACATGAGGTGTCACCTCATCAGCAACTTAAGTCGCCTTTTGGTGCACCTTTTACGCTTGATCTGCGATTTATGAAGAACAAACACCTTAAGTATACAAAGTGATGGGGCTTGCGCCTAAGGTCGCCCTGCGCCTAGGTGCGCTATTCATGGTTGTAAAAATCGCTAATCGCTAGTCGGTCGGCGAGGTAAGGACTAGGGATTAATCGGGATTAATCGGATTGAGATTTTATATATAAATTTTAAAAATTATATATATATATATATATATATATATATATATATATATATATATATATACAAAACTTTATGTATAAGTTTGCAAATAATCTAAGATTTTATCAAATTAATTCACATGGGCTCTTTATTTTATTTCATCTAATAAAAGCCCATGTTCTTATTTTCAAAAAAAAAGCATTTCTCGTCTCCCGACTACCTCCACTACCTGCTTCGCGTTTCCAAGTCCAAATTAGGGTTCCGGCGAATGAAATTGGATCTTTCACAGCGTCTTTCTTGTCAATCGAAGCAGGAATCGTCGTTCTCAACGAAGATCGAAGGCCTGTTTTCCATTTTCCTCTCGTTTTCGCCGGAAATCGACCGTTTTTTGGCCGATTGGTGGCCGTTTGGTGGCGGATTGGTGGCCGATCAGGGCCGATTAGGTCCGATTTTGACCGTCGTTGACCGACTAGCGATTAATTGGCCGATTTGAGGAAAATTAGTCGGGAACACCCCGATTAGCGCCTAATGCCGATTAATTGGCCGAGGAATCGCGATTTTTACAACCATGGAGCTATTTAAAACCAAGCTTGAAATATGTAGTAACACAGACCTTCTGCAGAATCTGGTAGCACTTGTGCAGATTGAGAAGTGGAAGAGGACAAGGACTCATCACTACCATCAGAACAGAGCAGAGGAGTCCAAACATCACGAACATATTTGTCTTTATTATTCCTGCCAAGTTTATCCTTATGTGAATCATGCCCATGAACCTTATCATCATTTGAGTCCTTCAAAGGTGGTGCCCTAGGTGGTCTTCTGTCCTTTTCCTGATTTAAACTTTGATTCGGTTCAGATTGATTTTTTCGTGTATCCTTGTTGACAAGTATGCTTCTAATAATCCTTCCACTAGCCTCAGGTTTTTGACACTGTCTAGAAGCACCAGAACCATATGCAGGCTTAATAGATGATGGGTTCTGCTGTAATGTCAAGCCAGTGACCACCTGGAGTGGAAGTGTAAAATAAAAAAATACTATGTGCATTTTTCACCAACCACATATCAGATAAATAAAGACAACTCTTACATACCAAAAGTCAAAAACATAATACCATCATTGTAAACATTAAAAGATTTATTGCATCAACTTACCTGCAGAATTTCCTTTTCTTTTCCCTTAAGCAGTAGAATTGTCTTCTTCCCGGTTTCAGGGGTTCCAGAAACACCTGCATGAATTCACAACTGAAATGAAAACCAAAATTACAAGGTTGTAAAACTGTACGAAATACATGCAGTTTTGAAATCGTATGTATATGACTTTCCAGTAAATTGAAGCTACATAAAAAAATTAACAGAACTAATGTACATGGAAAAAGAAACTATACTAAAAATTCAAAAGAATACCTACTAATTATAATTAGAAAATACAACTCTGACATTCAAAGTAAAAGAATGCCAAACAGAAAACAAGGGAGAAAATATTAGTGTTCGCTTAGGTAGAAAGATGTGAGGTTCCAGTAGGTATAGTGAGCACAAGCAACGCTTTAATGAAACTACAAAGTTTAACAGGCATCTCACTGAAAGTTCACTAAAATCAAGCACTGATAGGGTATGAGCTGTTATTCCCTTTTCTTTATAGTTTATACACTTTGTTCCTATTGTAATTTAATGCAGGTTTTAAAGACATAAAATTCCTTTTTTTATTACAAGGTTATGTGTTTATCTGTTTTGATTAAAATATCATGCAGTTTTCGTAACATGCTTTTGAAAGTATAGCCACACACACACACATAAAAGGCGGAACTATGAGATGAGGGTCTCCTCTGAAGCAGCCTCTCTATCCTATTTTAGGGTAGGGGTAAGATTTGTCTTCATCCCCCCGGCCCCCCAAGACCTCACTTATAAGTAGGATTTTACTGGGTATGATTGTTTGTTTTATAGACATAAAATTAAAAGAGATCGATTCTGTACTATTAATCTAAACAACCAGTAAATATAAATTTTTTTCTTAACATCTTATCATCAGATTGAACTTTGAAAATGGATAGCAGTACATGTTCAAGATACAAGAAAGGTGAATGATATGGTAGTATAATATAAACATGCACATACATTGTTAAGCCATGATTAATCTCAAGATGGAACTAAATGGACAAAAGGCCAAAAGTGTTACTTTCAGGAACATTGGCCCCAAAGAAACAAACCAATAAAAGACATGCTGTTTTCTGACGCAAAAATAAGTGTCCATAAGAAAGAAGCATCCAGTTTTAGAAATGAATAAATAATGTATTATATGAAGACTCAGACCCTTCTTTATCAGAATTAATCCGAACCAGAATTATTCAATCAAAACTTGCGATTAGAATAATGAAAACCAGAAAGATCAGAACTTTTATTGAAATAAAGGTACGTACAAAATAATTGATCTAAACCCCTATTTAAACTAAACAAAAACCCTATCATACTATGACTCATTAACCTAACTTTTCGGAATTTCAAATAAACTAATACTTACCTGAATTCTACCTATTTAATCCTATCCTTATCAATTCAATAAAACAAAACATAATTATTAATTAACTAAAACAGCCCCTAAACTTGTAAAAATACTCAAGATTAATCCAATAATCTCCTTCTTAATCTTGATAAAGACTATTCTTCAAAGCAATGCCGGTCCATCCTCCTCTTGAACTCTAGTTAGGTTTGTCTCCTCTTTTTCATACCTATTAGGACATTCATATGCAAAATGCCCATACTTGCCACACTCGTAACACTTTAGCTCACTTTTGTCTCTAAAACTTCCACGTCCATTCTCTCCTCTGCCATTCCCTCTTTTATATCCCCTACCACGGTCACCATTTATATACCCACAACCTTGGTCATACCTTTCAAAGCTAGATTCCTTTTGCTTTGATCTTTCTTGCTCTTCATCTTTAGCCATCAATAGTTTCTCTTGATCACTTTCTTTCTCAACAAGGTCTTTAATCCTTTCTTCATATGCCTTCAATCTACCCACAGCCTCTTCAAAAGACACTGTCTCAAGATCCTAGTATTGTTCTATTGAAGCTACAATTTGCAAGAACTTTTTTGCAGCTGAATTTAGTAACTTACCACAACTTCATCTTCCAAATTTGATTCAAGGCTCTTTAACCTTGTAATTAATCCACAAAGTTTGCCCGAGAACTCATCCACGGATTCACCATCCTTCATCTTCAACATCTCTAATTCGGATCTTAAAGTTTGGAGTCTTTCCTTTTGAACTCTATCAGCCCCCAAATACCTTACACGAATAGCTTCCCAAACATCCTTTGCGCATGCCTATGCTTTGACACTTGAAGCAAAATATCTTCGGGTAAAGTTTGAAACATGAAAGCTCTAGGCATTAAGTTCTTCCTAGCCTCAACCGCTCCTTCTGTCACCGGATCAATAGCTTCCCACAAACCATATGCTTGTAGAATTGATTCCACCATGATTGACCAACTTGTATAATTTGTAGTAGTCAACTTTGGCCATTGCAATGGTATATTCCCTTGGTTTTCAGCTTGCAAAAATTGCTCCAGCTGATCCTTCTGCCATCTCTTCAACTCTTCGCACAGTTTTAAACCACAGGTTTTTAACAAAAATCTTCTTGATTGCCTCTCACCCAACCTAACCAAGCCTTAATCTGGTCCACACAGGTTATCTTCTCCTCCTAGTCACACCACACACAGCCACACAAGCTGTTATGTTCAAACTGTTCCACACTGGTCACCTTGATTGATCCAGTACAGGTTTTCTGCCCACTTTTCCAGCCGGTCACCACATAGATTTCCGCATTGGTCCTCCTAACACAATCTCCTTCTAAACCACACAGGTTGTCTCTCCTTGTACCACGCAGGTTTCCTCCGACACACACAGTTCTCCTTCTGAACCACACAAGTTCAGACCACGCAAGTATAGCGATCCACTCAGGTTCGCTTTCTACCTCACACGGTTTCTACACATCAGCAGTTCACTTTTGTACTACCCGTGAGCTTCAGCGGCTGCTATTTCATCACCTGGATCGAGCCTTCAACAGCTCTGATACCAATTGAATCAGACCCTATTTCATCACCTGGATCGAGCCTTCAATAGCTCTGCTATTTCATCACCTGGATCAAGCCTTCATCAGTTGCATGCCATTTTAATAATGCCCCATTTGTGGTGCACGCATATAATGTATATATGTGTTGGCCCTTAATGGACAAAAGTAAAAATTTGCACTAATTTTAACGTTATTTTACTTATTTTGTGAAAATAATTGTTAAAAGCGTTGAGGTGATTAACCTCAAACGATAACTTTGAGCCGAGGACTCCTTCGGAGCAGCCTCTCTATCCCAACTAGGATAGGGGTAAGGTTTGTCTCTATCCTTCCCCCCAAACCCTACTCTAAGGGGGATTTTTACTGGGTATGCTTGTTGTTTTGTAGTTGCATGCCATTTTAGAATTAATTGGCGTATAACTAAGGTGCAAATGTACCACTATGGTAGATGATTTGAAAGAAGTTCTTTTAGAGATAAACCTAATAAAAAGATGGAAACTTATTTTCGAATAAGATTCCTAAATATTAACTACATCTTGTTTAACCATTATAATTACTTTAAAACCATATTATAGAGTTTGGCAATCAGGTTAGGGTTAAGATTGGCTCACCTATTACTGGGTATGGTCAAGAAAGTAGAAACCGAGCAGCTCGCCATTCGCCAATGAAACCCTAATAGAGTTTGGAAGGAGGACGAAGGTGTTGAACATGTTAAGGTTACTCTTCTTAATCCCTTTAAAGCCATATAATTATATTTAGGATGGTAAATCTGTTTTTAAAACTACATGATCAGTGACAGGAGTTCGCAGAGGTGTAGGATAAAGGTGAGAGGCCTTTAGATTTTTCTATAAGTTATAGGGTAGAGACCCGACTCTTTAGATATGGCTTTAGACATAGGGGCACCTCTTTGTGTATAGAAAGATTGTATGATATGTCGCTATGTTTGGTGGTTTGGCATGCTTGATATATGTTCCTTGTTTATCCACTTGGTTGCAGTGTGTGCCTGGTCTAACATATGCTTTTAGGGGTATGTCCTATTTCGTTTTTTTGTGTTTCTGTTTCGATTAGGTGAATGAGCTATATGGTTATGAGATTATATGTTGTGTTTATTTGTGGTAGTTTGTGGTGTGATTTTAAGGAACATATTGTAAGACAAAAAAAAGACAGATCCATGAGTCGGGAGGCTCCTTCAGAGGAGCCACTTTATCCTTTTTTAGTTAGGGAAAAGGTTTGCCTTTATCTCTCCCCCCAGACCCCACTCAAAAGTGAGATTCGACTGCGTATGTTGTTGTTTAATTATTCTCCAAAAAATATTAAAATGTCATAAAGATAAAGGATACTTGGTCAAGTTTAAAGAAGCCTTTGTAACATCATTTCTTCGGGAAGCCCTTCAATCAATTATTATTTTATGATCATTTTAACTATCGTTGCAAGTATATTACCATATCTATTATATTTAATAAATCAAAATGTTTGGAGGACACAATCCCCCCCCCCCCCCAAAAAAAAAAAAAAAAAACTTAACCCGTTCTTAAGCAACACACGGATCCTTTCCGAGTCTAATTTCCCTACCAGATCTAATTTCTATACCGTCATTCTTTATTCACATATACACCTTCTAAGAAGCTTTTTGAAGAAACCCTAGCAATCACAACACAGATGCAAAATAGTAAAAAAGAACACGTGAGATTTAAAGAAGTTCGGTCTCGGTTTAAGACCTACGTCCTCTGTGGGAACTAGAGATTCTTTTATTAATTGGAGGTCATCAAATACAAGTACATGAGAGACATATTTATAGATACAGATTAATCATAACCCTAATCTAATAACAGACAAGCCCGGCCCATCCTAAGTACCTAGGGCCGGCCGAACCCTAGGAACCATCCATGGCAGCTGTGAAGCCAACATCTCAACAATCTCCCATTTGGTGGCTTCGAACGCTGTCAATCTGCACACCTCTGTACTTCTGTAGATAAACCCCACTAGTTTAGCTCATCCCTAGTCCCCTGCCTTCTCATCATAGTTCCTGAAGGCCAGCTGAAGCTTCGCACAGCTTCAGCTTATCCAGCGTTAATGGTTTGGTGAACATATCTGCTGGATTCTTAGCACCCGAAATATTCTTTAAATTAAAGATCCCATCACTGCTCAGATCTCTGACAAAATGATACTTCATTCCAATGTGCTTTGTCTTTGCATGGTAAATTGGATTCTTTGCTAGGTTCACAACACTTTCATTATCACAATAAAGTGCATATTCTGACTGCTTTCTACCTAGTTCTTTCAGAAATATCTTCAACCACACAAGCTTTTTACTGGCTTCTGCAACTGCCATATATTCTGCTTCAGTGGTGGAGAGAGCCACGCTCTTCTGAAGCTTTGACATCCAGCTCACAGCAGTGTTACCCACAGTAAAGACATAACCTGTAGTACTTTTGAATGTCTTTTTGCAACCACCCAAGTCAGCATCTGAGTATCCTCTCATAATAATATCACTGCCCCTAAAACATAATCCAACCTTTGAAGTCCCCTTTAAGTATCTCAGAATCCATTTCACTGCTTCCCAATGCTCTCTCCCTGGATCTGACATAAAGCGACTAACAACCCCAACTGCATGTGCAATGTCTGGTCTTGTACAAACCATGGCATACATGAGACTGCCAACAGCGGATGTATAAGGAACCTTAGCCATTTCTGCTCTTTCATTTTCAGACTTTGGAGACTGATCTTTAGATAGCTTGAGATGACTTTCTAACGGTGTACTTCTTGGTTTGACTTTCTTGTCATTCATCTTGAATTTCTCAAAGACCTTACCAATGTATTTTTCTTGCGACGGGTAACTCATCCATCTTTCTTTCTGGATATACTATCCAGAATTTGTTTAGCTGGCCCGAGATCTTTCTTTTCAAACTCAACCGATAACTGCTTCTTCAATTTGCCTATCTCGTTCTTATCTGACCCAATGATCAACATGTCATCCACATAGAGAAGTAGTATGATGTAAGAGTTTTTAAACCTTTTCAAGTAACAACAATGATCTGCAGAACATTTCTTGAACCCGGTCTTCTCTATAAAGTTATCAAACCTCAAATACCACTGCCTGGGTGCTTGCTTTAGACCATATAAACTTCTTTTGAGTTTGCAAACCAACCTTTCTTTCCCTGTAACATGAAACCCTTCAGGTTGAGACATATAGATTTCTTATTTTATGTCGCCATGAAGGGAAGCCGTTTTTACATTGAGTTGCTCTGGATGTAGCTTTTCAGCTGCTACAATACTCAAAACTATCTGATAGTGGTCATCCTCACAACAGGGGAAAATATCTCATCATAATCGATCCCCTTCTTTTGCTGGAAACCTTTGACCACTAACCTTGCTTTGTATCGTTTAGAACCATCTGGTTCATCTTTCACCTTTCACCCTGAACACCCATTTATTCTGCATAGCCTGTTTGTTTGATGGTAACTCTGTCAACACCCATGTTTTGTTCTTTATCATAGAATCCATCTTACTTTTCATGGCCTACTCCCACTGGAATGAATCTCTGACTTTGACTGCCTCAGAATAACATTCCGGTTCACTGTTTTCTGTAAGAAGTAAGTTATTAACTGAAGGCTTGTATTTATCGGGTTTTTTGCTTACCCTTGTTGATCTTCTGACCCAGCTTGCAGGAGGATCAACCGATTCTTCTTCGGACTCTGCATCTGAGTCTGAACTCCCACTGTCAGAAGACTCTGCTCGTTCTTCAGTTTCAACCTGTGGTGATTCTGTGTGTTCAGTTTCAACCTCTGGTTCATCAATCAGCTCTTCATGTTTACCAGTTTCAGTGTCAAACTCAACTGCCTCTTTCTGAACTTTAGATTTTATGCTCGGGTCTTTGTACAGCTCTGCTTCATTAAAAGTGGCATGTTTGCTTCTGATAACTTTCCTGCTCTTTGTATCCCAGAGTCTGTAGCCCATGTTATCTTACCCGTATCCAATGAACACATAGTTATTTGCTTTAGCATCAAGTTTGTCACCATCCTTTAATAGATCATATGCACTGCACCCAAAAACCTTTAGGTGATCATACTTAGTTGCTTTGCCCTTCCATTCCTCTTTAGGTATCTTGAAACCAATTGGAACAGACGGAGAATGATTAACTAAATAGGCAGCAGTGTTAACTGCATCAGCCCATAAAGTCTTTGGCAGCCCGCAATTCAACCTCATGTTGCAAGCTCTTTCATTCAGGGTTCGATTCATCCTTTCTGCAACTCCATTTTGTTGGGGAGTGCCAGGAACGGTCTTGATCATTCGAATGCCATTTTCAGCACAGTAGTTGACAAACTCAGTGCTTATGTATTCTCCTCCGTTATCCGACTTCAAGCATTTTACCTTCAAATTCGTTTCCAATTCAACAGCAGTTTTCCATTTGTTAAAAGTACAAAAAACTTCAAATTTATTTTTAAGAAAATAGACCCATACCTTGCGTGTTGAGTCGTCAATGAAAGTGACATAGTAGCAAGCTCCTCCTAATGATGGTGCTGGTGTAGGCCCGAATACATATGTGTGTATAAGCTCCAGTTTCTAAGCTTTTGGTGATCTTCCAACTTTGGCAAAAGTAACTTTCTTCTTTTTTCCTAGAACACACGATTTGCAGAACTCTGATTCAACTTTCTTCAGCTCCGGAATCTTGCCCTTTGAGACAAGTGTCTTGATGCCCTTTTCACTCATGTGACCTAACCGTTGATGCCATAACCTGGTTTTATTCTGATCACTTGAGACTGCATTTATTTCTCTTGCTGAAATTTCTGCCATGTAAAGAGTGCCCTTCTTCTTCTTTCCTTTGGCTATTACAATATTCCCTTTTACCACTTTCCATTGGCCCTGTCCGAACATAACTTTATATCCCTCATCATCAAGCTGCCCTATAGAGATTAACTTCTTTTGAAGGCCTGGGATAATACGGACGTCCTTTAGAGTCCAAGTGGTGTTTAGATGCGTCTTTAGATCAATGTCTCCCAATCCTGTAATATCAAGAGTGTGGTTATTAGCTAAACGAACTTTACCAAAATTACCTGTTCATATATTCTTCATCGAATCTGTGTTTGAATCAGCATGGAAAGAAGCTCCTGAATCCATGACCCAATCCTCGGAAGTGTTTTCAACACAGCAGATAAGAACTTCATCCCTGTCATCAGAAGCTATATTAACCTCCTTCCCTTTTTTGAATGGTTTCGAGCATTGATTTCTGAAATGCACTGTTTCTTGTCAATTCCAGCACTGAACATCTTTTCTGTGCTTTGATATGCTCCTCTTTCTAGACTTTGATCTGCCTCTGTTTCTGTCTCTGCCCCTCCTTCTACCTCTCTCTTCCGTACTGAGTAAATTTCCGGATTGTTCTCCAGAACTCCTCCTTATATCTTCTCACAGGATAAAGTCACGAATTCCTTCAAATGTGAGCTTAGTGGTTCCAGTTGATCCACTAATGGCCGTGACTGATCCTGACCAACTTTCAGGCAAAGAAGATAATAATAAAAGGGCTTGGACCTCATCATCAAACTTGATATCAACAGAAATTAAACGAGAGAGAATAGTATTGAAGTTGTTGATGTGATTAGTTATTGAAGCACCTTCTTTCATTCTGGTGTTTACCAATTGTCTAATCAAGCAAACCTTATTCGAAGCAGACGGCTTTTTGTACATATTGGATAAGGTTTTCATCAACCCGTGTGTCGTGGTTTCATTCACGATGTTAAAAGCCACGCTTTTGGTCAAAGTGAGTCTGATGACAGTTAAGGCTTTTCTGTCTAGAGTTCTCCACTCATCATCTTTCATCTTTTCCGGTTTTTGTTCATCTAATGCACCCATTAGATCTTTTTGACATAACAGATCCTCAATCTGCATCTTCCACCACCCAAAATCCTGCCCATCAAACTTGTCGACTTTCACCTTCCCGTCCTCAGCCATTGTACTGACTACTGATACGTATATGTAATCAATCGAGTCAAAACTGAGAATAGTATCAAACACAACTATGGCTGGCTGCCTGAACTTAACGGTTGTTCTACTGAATACTATTCTTTGTGCCCAGTTTTTAAAAATTGATAAACAAATGCGATGGCTGATTGGAATAAAATCGAAAACAATATTGATTGACGGGCAATACCTCTGATTGCACTGCTGAAATCAAAGTCGGACCCCAAAGAAACGGAATTGGCCGGAATCTGGCCGGAAAAACGATAGCGTCGTTTCATGGTTCCGGCGACGGCGACGAATTTGGCGACGGTTTCAAGCGACGGAAACTATTTCGACGGCGACGAATTAGGTTTCCAGCGACGGCGGCTGTTCCTGCTGGCGGTGGCTGAAGTGACGGTTAGAGTTTCAGAACCTGTGCGCTCTGATACCAATTGATAGGTTTTATCAACTAGCAATCACAACATAGATGCAAAATAGTAGAAAAGAACACGCGAGATTTAAAGAGGTTCGGTCTCGGTTTAAGACCTACGTCCTCTGTGGGAACTAGAGATTCTTTTATTTATTGGAGGTCATCAAATACAAGTACATGAGAGACATATTTATAGATACAGATTAATCATAACCCTAATCTAATAATAGACGAGCCCGGCCCATCCTAAGTACCTAGGGTTGACCGAACCCTAGGAACCATCCATGGCAGCCGTGAAGCCAACATCTCAACACTTCACACAGTAAGTTGTTTCTTCGATCTTCTCTTTATTTTTTTTGTTTCTTGCATGTTTTGATTTTGTTTTCATGTTGTCATATGTTTTATTCATCACAGATCTAGCTGATTAAAAGGCATCCTTCATTCTCAAAAAACCCTAAAAAGGATTGACAATTAACACCCTACCGGAAGATTTGTGTGCAAGCCTTCCTCAGGTATGTATGTTTTCTAGATCTCTGTCTTCATTTACTTTGTTTTTTTCTATCAGTTTAGAATGCTTTTATGATACATTATACATGAATTTATGATATGACTCCTAGGTTACATGAAAGTGTGCAAAAGCAAGTCAAAATTTGAAAAAAATTGTTCAACCCAAAATGGAGGATGTAGTTGTTTAAAATTGAATGAAGATGGATTGGTACTGGATTACTTGATGATACCTGTAATTCAGCTTTTTGTCATCAGCTTGCAAAAACCGGAGATCACTTGTCTCTTTTTATCTAATTTTTTTGCTGGGCATGCTTGAAGTTTGTCTAATTTAAATTTAACGACACTGTAGGGAAGTGAACACGATTCAGTTGCTTGTGTAGTTAGTTTGGTTTTTAGTTTACTTAACTTTGTTGGCAAGGATCACAATAACAATAACTTGACCAGACATATTTCATCTCAAATTAGGTGTTTAAAAAACTCAAGATATTATATTATGGTCTACCATATCACTACACATTGTCTATTAGTTTATGCATTATTATGATTTTTTATGAACTTTAGTTTACTTGATTTGTCACCCATTCATGATTATGATTAGGGTAATTATAATTTGCTATGGGCCCATGGTTTGCTTTTGGCATCTTTAAATGTTATGCTTGTAAGCAATTAGGTTAATATTTTGGGATCTCCAACATCTCTAGCTTTGGTGCTTGATATATGGTTCGAGTTAAATGTTTTTGTTCGCTTTCAATGTTAGAATTAAGATAAATGCAATCAAAATTTAACCTAAAAATAAATAATAGTAACCAATGGTATGTTAATACGATGTAGTAGATCATGATTTTGTTTCATTTCAATGTAAAAGCTCATAGTTATCATCTTATAAGACATTGGTTGGCATTCGTTTACAACAAGATTTTTTTTGTGTGTTTTCTTTGTAGGTGCTATTGTTTGTTATCATCTTACTACCTATAAAAGGTGTGAGTTTGATTACATTGAATGTTTAGTTGATGTTTCAGTGTTTACTAAGATCACTTGGTTTCAACTGTTAATGTTGTTAAAAAGTAAGTTTGAGAGAGTTAGTGAAAAATCTTGGTTAAACCTAGACCACGTTTTCCTTAAAAGAATCTCAAGACATTGGTGTATTATGAAAACTTTTTATGTAAATGAACTTACACCAATATACATGTCTTTTTCAATGCAATGTTTTCATAAGACTTTTGTATCTATAACATAATTAAACATTTGAAATAGGCAAAATGATTGGAGAATATCTACAAAAGTTAGTAACATAACAACATCTGAATGAAACATAAGTTCGTGAGTTTTATTTTAATTATTTTATGATGTTGTAACTTGTATATTGTAAATATGTCAATGTAGGCCAAGATTTTGAGTCTAAGCATAGAGCATTCTTCATCATTCAGTGGCTCGAGTCACCATAAGAGTGTCGCCAATTGGTATGCATTTGAATCATCTCATTTCTTGTGACAGCAATATGTAATTTCTGGGTATAGCAATTTGTTTGTTCTATTCTGCAAAGTTTTTTATAGAGTATATAGTTGACACAAAATGTAAAATGTACTTAGTTTTAAGTGCATTTTTCTATAAACCCTTTTGAATGTTTTTGACTTCCATTTTCTCTTTCCAGTATAGATGACAACATAGGCATGTTAAACAAGGAGGGTAACCAGTAATTGTCAAACTTCCTTTTTTTCATGTTACCTAAAAAGTCCCGCCAGAAAAATTCATACATGCTCTTAACTCACATAGATATAAGAGATTATAAGCCAATGAGATTGCTTAAAGATTCCTTTGGAGGTTTGTTCATTAGAATGTTATCAATTTTATTTAATTTTTGCATGTTGTACCATTGTTTAAGCATCTTATGGCTGAATGATAACATTACTACAGCATTTGCAAGAAAATCATTTGTTGCAAATGTTCGCCTAACTTTATGTCATTGTGTATCATTTACAAGTGCTATATTGTTTTGGAAAAAGTACAAGCAACCTAGCTTCTAAAGTTCTCAATGATAATTGAAACAAATAATCTTCTTTGTTTTAATGTTTAAACTTATAAGTGTTTGTTTAATGACTCCGTGTATCTATCTATTATAATAAATAAAGTTCTCAACTTTCATTTTCCGTGTCTATCTCATATTAAATACAACTTATACTAATTAATAATATTAATATTAAACATATTTTTTATACATTTCTAAATTAAAAAAAAAAAGTTTTTTAAATATATTAATATTGAAAACATACTTTTAAAAAAAATACTAGATGATTATAAAAATATAAAATTTTCCAAAAACTTTTTTTTTAAATGAAATATTTAACGAAACAAACTTTGAAAATAAAAAGTGTTTTAAGGAAATAATATAATTATTTTATTACATAAATTATTAAATTATATTAAAATTTAATCATATTTTTATATTGTCTAAATTGTATTGGTGGCTATTTGTTATATTTTTATATTCAACTCGTGTGATACACGGGATATTAACCTAGTTATATATATGCAAGCTAAATATAAACATAAATAAGACATGAAATTATATACATCTATAGATATTAATAGAGGATGGGGAAAGACATAATGTTGTTATAATGATGTGAAAATGATCATGTAATAAAAATGAAATACCAATGATGAGACATACCCCTTTCTTCCTCCGGTACGGCAGTTCCAAATTTATCAGAAACATGGCATTCATCTCGTTTGACATAAGTAGGTGGCTTCTCTTTACTGTTTCTGCTCTTTCCACTATCCCTTAGGACATACTGTCAATCACAAAAAGACATGAATTGCCACCAACAACCTTTCAGAAAGATCTGATGTATTTTTTCCAAATCCAGTATCGTAGATAAGCATTTAAATAATAAATATAAGTATTTCTTCAGAATTATGCATCCATGTTCTATGAGGCCTTTGACCCAACCAAGCACCTATAAATTATATATAAAATGTGAAGCTGATTGAATATAGAAAATAACATGAATTAGCAATGAGCAATAATGATGATACTTATAATTGGTTTATTGATTTGTGTTCCTAAAGGACCTAAACCACTTTTAATATCTCAAATTTCAATATATAGATCTCATGATAGTGAAGATGCTTAAAATTATGTGAATGCCATTATTTTCAACTTATTGTTCACACCTCCAATAGTCTCACAGAGGTACCATCGCTATACACCACACATAGAGTTGCATATCACAATTTATCGTATATAAAGTGACAATCATGCTGTCACATTGGGAAAGCGAGTGACACCAAGTGTATGTCTCGCATAGAAGTATTTTCAAAATTTAATAAAAAGACAGAACTCAGTGTATCCTTTAACATATTTTTAAAAGATAGAACTCAGTGTGTTCATTAACATATAACTCAAGTGCTGATATTGGTTAACATTACTATACCATGGTAGAAGTTGTCATCTTCTCAGAACCATGTTTCACTGCAAGAGAACTTGAAATTGAAGATGATGCAGCAGTCCTTCTCAATAATTTTCCATTAGGCAAAGACCTCTGCAGTAGGTCATGGGAAACAGTGAGGATGCATACATACCATATTACATTCAAGAATAGAAACCATGCCACTAGGAACTTGATACTGTGATGAAAGTGAAATAAATAAATAGCCACATTTATCATGCAGGATGCATGCACAATCTGTATTTGTATTAGTTAAAACCATATCAATTGCTTTATTTGCTATCCATGCACCAGTAAGCATACATGGTACTCCAATTTTCCCTAGCAATCAATAGAGGACTAAGAAAATTGAAACCTTAAATTCAACTTTCACATTGATAACATAATTCTCCCTTTGTCCCACAAAAAATAGTGTTGGTCTGTTTTCATGCCTCTTGCAATATTTTATGCTTTGTGTTGTTCTGTTTTCATGCCTCTTGCAATATTCTATGTTTAGGAAAACGAATCATATTTGCTTCCCTGTATATTAGAAAGAGCAGAAAATCCTTTATTGTCAAAAATATTCTTTAACTTTAATGCACACAGTAACAAGTGACAGCATTTTACAGTATGATTAAAACTCAACGAATTTTATACACGTATTTGTAGAATATAGAGTGAAATGTGCTCTTGCAAATTGAAGGGGTAAGAAATTTACATATAATAACAAACATGACATGAAATATTATTAAGAACTAGACATTAAGTCACCGACAATCCTTGTGTGCCAAAGCCCCTCACATCTGCAGAGTCTTAGAAGAAAGATGCTTCCCTTGCAACTTGCAAAGAAATTTTTTCCTTAAACCTTTCTTGTTTTGTGACCGTCTAATCAAAATAAAGACGTCGAAAAGAAAAAAAGTTGTGGCAAAAAAATACTTGAAAAGAAAATGGAGAGGCCCAAGTATTTGTATCAATTGTTCAGCTCTGTTCATGCCTTTCACAACTCTAGTAAAAAAACATTTCCAAATTTGCAATAAAAGTACCTCAGTGCTTTCAGTTGCTAATACTTTTATGTGCTTATTAATTAGTAGGAAAAGAAATGCATGATTAGAAGTAAAATTCCTACCCGGGGCCCACCCTTGGCGGCTCTCTTTTGCCGAACAAAATCCATTAATGGTGTGACTATAGGAGCTTCCTTAGCAGCACCTGGAAAAGTACAGTATTTCTTTTATTAATCCATTTTATGCCAACTTACAACTATTCTACAAAATC
Source organism: Mikania micrantha (assembly GCA_009363875.1). Lineage (NCBI taxonomy): Eukaryota > Viridiplantae > Streptophyta > Magnoliopsida > Asterales > Asteraceae > Mikania > Mikania micrantha. Next base: position 39,988,143 of record CM018683.1, on the reverse strand, counting down.
AAGTAAACATCCATCGACCAAACAGTTAAAAGAACTTAAGGCTGACCAGCACGCTCAGCTTCCTTTTTTTCCAATTGTATCTCTGCACTGGGAAGATTCTCAACAGGTTTTGAAACAAATTCAAGGAATTCAAGGTATTCAGGATCTATATGTTCATCAAAAACTAGATGTAATTAATAAGTTAGGTAATGAGCTAGTTGGCAACCATAACCAGACTGCTAGATAAGCCTCTAGTTACCTTTCCCTATTGTCCCTTCACGTCCGTCTTTTTTAGACCATTGCTTTGGAACATGTTGTGAAGGTGCATATTCAACAATGGTTTTAAATTGGGTACCTGAGACAATGAGAAGGCTAAACCTTACTTCTCAATAGGAGAAAGAAAATAGTAGATGAAAAGAGAATAATAAAATGGAACATATGCTTTATTTTCAATGTCAGTGAAAGCCCCAAGAATACCTGTGATGAACGAATAAACTTTAAATCCTATTTAAAAATTAGGATAAAAAATAGGTATGCAAATTAAAAAGAACAAGATTGTAATGACATTCCATTGCTTTAAAGTGTATGCTTAAGCATTACCTTTCTCGTTAACAAAAACATGCCCGTCAAAAAACTCCGCAAATTCAATGACATCATCTGGCCGCTTAAAGTCGATATAGACTCTGGAATATGATTGACACTTCACACTGCAAACAGAGTTTAAAGAGAAATTTGTTACTCTGCCAAAAAAGATGGTTCCAGTGCATACATGAACATCTAGATTCTAGAGGAATGCTGATTCATGATCACAGCTTGTAAGGGGGGAATAATTAAATCAACCTGCATAATTGTTAATATCATGAATCCGTTTTAAAGTTAAATAGCAAAGTATAGTCAACACTCCAAAAAAGATCATGCCCAAAGAGACCAAGTAACAAACCATCGTTTCCAAGCAATGGAGGCCCAAAACATGGTTTTATGCCACATGAGTAATTTGAAGCCTTAATAAGACATGTAAAGAAGAAAAGGTAGCATATATACATAGTTTACCAGGATCATCTGTATTAAGCCTCATCATACAAAAGAGACTAATCGTATAACAGCCATATTATCCAAGTTCCCACACAATAACTACAAGTTTATTCTCTACATTCATTTTCAGCAACTATAAGCCAGCCAACCCAATATAGTGTTTTACACAGAAACTAAACAACACAACTGTGAGTTCTTGACCTATCTGTTCACACACAAACAAGTCACAAAGTATAATTCTTATTAGATCTTAAGTATTCTTCACCTCTGCATATGGCCAACACATCCTACCAATTCTTATATAGAACAACTGGGTGTTCATTCTGCCAGCTAGAAAACTCCCCTTGGATCAATCCTACATACTGCTAAACAACAAACTGACAAACAAATGTATACAGTACATCTCACTCGTAGCTCAATGTTAAATAAATAAACGTACAGTAAATCTCACTAATAACTCACTGCTAAACAAAAAAAAACAGTAAATTCCACTCATAGATAGCTATTGTAGTGTCCAAGAGGGAAGGACGAGGCAAACCTTTCCTCTAAATATTTTATATGTTTTCAGGGCGAACAATTCCAACAACAAATCTCTATGATCTTACACTCTTCCGAATGCAAAACTAATCGCATCCCGTCGGTCTGCCCAGACAATACGTATAGCCAAAAACTCCTAAATCCCATATTTAGAAAGCAAGTTTACCAATTTTACAAGTTAAGAATTCAATGGCGTTCAATCATCATTTTAAACGTAAACATCAATACAACAGCACTGTAGCAAGAAACAAAAGCTCAATCAAAATGCACATAAATACCTAACCTATTCTTGCCGGAACGGAAACAGAACCAATTGTAGCGACCGGAAAAACGTGCTTCAATCTGCTTCATGAGCGCCGACTGGGAAATCGTACGCGGCAAGTGCCGCAACACGACTTTCGTCCGATCTAACGGACCCTTCATGCGTAGTTATGAAACCAAACCTTATAGATAGCTGCTTTTAACTAAGAGAAAATGAACTTGAGTCCCTCGATGATGTTATTCGTGAACTTAAAGATGCATCCCATCCGATTTGATATATTTGGTGCCCTAATTTTGCAATTTTGATCCCAAATTGCAATTGAAGATGAAGGGGTAGAAAGATGGAATTACAGAAGAGCGACGGAACAGGATTTTGGGGTATCTATGACGTTTGGTTCTGCGTTAAAAAACGTTGTTGATGACGTGGACGGGTAGGAAAATACCCTAAAAAACCCCAAATTCGTTAAACCAATTCGGCGGTGTTTTCCACACTGAAAAGATTGAATCCGAAACCGATTGGGTTAGTGAGTTAGTCTAATTACATTGTTATTTAATCAAAGGGTTTTTTGATCAGTTCTTAGTAGTTTTTTTTTAAACGGCAGTTAAACTAACCCAACGTGCTATCTTCAGTTTCATGGCGAGTGATAGCCAAGATCGGATTATTCCAATCTCCGGTGTGGGTTAGTGTGCCCCCAGATGCACGGGAACCGGATTGAATCCGTAAACCCTCGCCCCCCATTAGGTTCGAACCCGAGATAAAGCCCAGATTCGTTCCATCACCTGGATATCCATTAAATGTGCCCAGAGAGAATCGAACCCCTGACCTTCCATTTGGAAGGCAGGATCCTTACCACTTGAGCTACATTTGCTGGATAAGTTCTTAGTAGTTATTAAGAAGATTATGATTCATGTTCTCTTAATGGTTAACATTCAGCCTTACAAACTAAAACCATATGATTTTTTTTAGTTAGAATGGGTTAATCTTTATATATAATGGATTATATTTGGTTAATGAAAAAATTATAGGGGTTAGAATGAGTAATTGTAACATCCATAATTTTCTAAGTTATGATCATTTGTAATTAATGAAAATACTAAAAATAATGCCACTAATTTTGTTATGATGATTATTCAAAAACAATAAGTTATGATAGTTACGCGGTAATGCCATAATAAGCAAACTTATCATTAAACCATGATCATCTTATCTAAGAAATATATTTAAGGTTTAATAGCATTAGTCTATAATAATGATCAAACAATGTTGAAAATGAGGGAAACCAGAATTGGCGAACAATGCTCGTGGCGAAAGTCAAGACAAATCGAATTTTGAACAGTATGCTGGATATTGTATGTCTGATTATTGATAAATTAAACGTTACTATCAATGTATGATACAAAAAGTTATACTTTGAAGGGCAACAACTTAAATGTTTAATTGTTAAACATTTATACGATCACGAACTATCGGTTTTTAATGAATTGGTGATTTTTTATTTATGAAATAATAAAATGGTGGAAATTAATTATTGAGATAATTAATTATATACCCAGCAAAGTTAGCCTAGTGGTTAAGGCTTGGCCTTTCTCCATGGAGCTTAATCTCGGGTTCTGAACTAATGCGGGATAGGTTTACCTACTCCACGGGGTTTCCGCGCATCGGGAGACACGGTCTCACGGTCGGTGATCGAGGAATCGATCTTGGTTACTAACCACCAGGATAACTTAAGGTAGCACGACGGGACCCTCTGTCGTTTAAAAAAATAATTAATTAAATTTAAATAAATAAAGTTTAATAAGTTAAACTTCAATTATATAACGGAGTTAATCAATTAACGATTAATTAGATAAATATGTTTTAAGTAATTAAACGAGTTAATTGCTAGAGGTTTTTGCTGTAAATGTTGCAGGGCTAAGAGTGTAAATACGTTTATTATAAATAAACTATTTACATCTCATTTTAAGTGGTGATTTTCTAGATCTACGGTTTTGAGAAAACCCTAATCTCTCCCTCCATATTCTCAATAGCCGTTGTGAAATGTCTGAAAATTTGTTAACGATATAAATAAAATAATAATAATAATAAATTAAATGATAAATTATAAAAAATAAACATTAAATAAATAAATAAGACTAAGTTAATTAAATGTTTAAGAATAAGTTAGAAATAAAATGAATAATACTAAAAACAAGTTTCATTGTAAAAAAAAAAAAAACCGTTCAGATGATAAACAAAGGGTAAAAAAAAATGCTTTGATACAAATAATATAAAATAAATCTTAAAATTGAGGTAAATAGTTTAACGCAGAACAAAACAAAATCAATATATATACATATAGTTCTACACACGAGAAAAAAAACAATGTAGATATATATATATATGTATGATACAGACACAGTCAAATAGAAGCGCAGGAGCAGAGTAAAAGAAACGGCTATAGCCGTTTAACCGCTGGCAAATGTCGCCGCAGACGACCGGTCGGCCTAATCACCCAACAACATTTCTTCAATCCCGACCACCCTGCCGCTAACTCGTTTATAAATTAAGGTTCGCCAATAGATTTTAAAACTCACTCTTTCTCATCTCGGATGTGTTTCTTATCCCCGACACGAATACGAGTGTTCCGGTGAGAAGGAAACACCACCGTGAAACCACCACCAACTCCACCGTTCACCGGTATCTGTTGTTTAACACCTTCTTTCGAGCATATTTGATGCAATACACATATAAACAAACGCCACCCTTGTGTCATCTCCGTCGCGACTCGTCATTCTCCAGCCACGAGAAGCAGCAAACACCTTCAAGGATTGTCAACATGACCTTCGGTTCTCCAAATCTGTACCCATACTCTGAAGCTTACAACCAAGGTAAACGAACGGAATCAAACATTTAACCTTTACTCAGGTAATAAGAACGTGGCAAAAAAAATAAGTAAATAAAATAAAATAAGTCAGTTACTTGTTTTGAAGAAGATGATACAATATATATATATATATAGGGGATGTAATTTTTTTATAACTCTCATCTTTTGCTACAACTACATAACTATCATCCAATGGTTACTTTAAAAATGTAAGTGTATATGATCGTGCCACGTGTCAATTTCTTTGTTTTTAGTATGAAGGGCATTTAGGACATTTGTCATTTATGTAAAGTTTACCCCGTTTTTTTAAACATTCATAACTTTTTTATACTATATTATTTTTTTAAAAAAATTGCATCATTATACTCGTCTCATTTTTCTCTTTAATTTCGTTATAGTCTCGACTATTTTTTTTTTATTTTTTTGATGCCATGTATTTACATCATTGTAACGAGCTTAACGATAGCAAATTAATTAGAAATTTTTTCTAACAATGGTAAATTACAGTAATGTAACACAAAATGAAGTAATGTAACACAAAATGAAGTAATTTACAATGACATAATTAACGGTAACGTAACACATTATTTACAGTGATGTAATTTTCTCTTTAATTCCTGTTATAATATTGACTAGTTTTTTTAATTTTTTTTCTCATTGTCCATTATTAACATCGATATAACGAGCATAAATATAACACATTATTTCGAATTTTTTTCTAACAATGATAAATTATAGTGATGTAATATAACACATTATTTTATTTTTTTTTCTTTAACAATGATACTTACAATGATAAATTACAGTGATGTAATATAACAAATTATTTTGATTTTTTTCTCTAACAATGATAATTATAGTGATGTAATTTATCATTGTTCGAAAAAAATTGAAACTAATTTGTTGTATTTAGGCTCGTTACAAATTAGGGACGAGCAAAATGCAAAAAAAACCGAACCAAAACCGAATTAACAAAAAAACCGAGCCGGAACCAAATTAACCGAAAAAACCGAACCGGAACCAAATTAACCGAAAAAAACCGAAACCGAATTTTACGTCAATGTAAATTACATCACGATAAATTACATCAATGTAAATTACATCACTGTAATTTATAATTTTAAAAAAAAATTCAAATAAATTTGTTATATTTAAGCTCGTTACAATGATGTAAATATATGTCATATAAAAAGTATAAAAAATTAGTCGAGACTATAACGGAATTAAAGATAAAAATGAGACGAATATAATTGTGCAATTTTTTTAAAAAAATAATATATTATAAAAAAGTTATTAATGTTTAAAAAAGAGGGGGGGAAACTTATAAAGGTAAAATGACTATGATGCCCTTTTTAATATTTTAATGAAAAGCTTATGTGTAAGTTTATGATTGGTTGAAATGTGTTGTGTAGTTGTAGCAAAAGATGAGGATTATAAAAAATTTCATCCCCTATATATATATATCTATATATATATATATACATATATATATATACATATATACATATATATATATATATTGATATATTAAAAGTTTTTAGAAGACAACCCATAAACATATGTTGACTGGGCTTGAGTGGTTAAAACACATATACATATTTGAGAACATTCGGATCACAGGTTTAATACGTGTTTCGACTTTTTTTCTTTTAAGTTCAATCAATCGTTTTATATTATTATTATTACTACGAGTTAAATTATTATTATTGTTATTATCATATTACTTTATATAGTATAATTTTGTTACATCTTTAACACATTTTTTTTACTTAATTAATTTATTGGGTATTATACGATATTTGTTTTGAACCAGTATCACATGAATTTATAACTATTACAAATCTTATTATTTATAACAATGAACTCTTGAACACCAAACGAATATTTACAAGTAAATCTGTGTAAACGAGCAAACATACAAAATTCTTATTGTTAAGTTTTAAAATAAAAATATAAAATCTCAATTCTAATGTTAAAAATAAATAAATAAATTAATATAACATCTCATGCAAAATCCAAATATGATGTAGGATATCACGAGTACCGTAGACGATTATCCTAGCATTTTAAATCATCGAAGTTGCAAAAAGGTACGGATTCTTACCCCCTCCTTTTTTGCTTCAGTATATGATTTGATTATTAGAACCCATTTGATTCTCACATACCTTTGGAAAACATGAACGTCTTTGATATATTGATATGTTTCAATTGCAATGACCGTTATGAATTTTGAAGCATTATTTATTATTGAATATAATTTGTTTGCATATGATAGAATTGTTGGATTGAAATCATTATCACATGTTCTGATATTATGTTATGATTTGGTTGAACGCTTAGTGAGAAGCGTATTTGATATACATTGTTGTGTAACTACTTCCGTTCATGTATTCTGTTACCCGAGCATGTTCCTACTTGCGGGGGTGACCGCAAGCACGTCATTGCGGCATCAATGACGTGGCACCAACCGTGGCGGTGAGCTGAGATCTTTGCGTCTTCTTCGTACTTGTGATGTGCATGAGGCCATAAGAAGGCGTATGGACTGGTCCTAGGATATATTTGTATATGATTTCCGGTGGATGGATCTGTGTATGCCCACACTCCATTGCACGTTCGGTACATAGGGTCTGCAGCTCTATGTGCATGTCAGTAGTGATTTAAGATTCGGCTCAAGGTACATCTGTGTGATATGATTTATTTTATTGTCTTGCTTTACTTTATATCATATCATTTTGTATTTTGTTATTATCGCATTCAGTTATTGATTCTGTTACTTAAGCCCTTTATCTATACTGGGCATTCGGCTCATTCCGTTAATGTTTGTTCATAACAGGGCGGGACGTGAGGAGAGAAAAATTGAGCTCTAGGATTTTGGACCGTGAAAGTATGTTAGTTGATTTTTGTAGCTTAGGCTTTAATACGGTCAATTGATCAGTATGTAATTAACAATTTAACCTAGGGCTCTTAAACAGTCTTTTGGGATTTGTAACCCTAACCTTTGCTTAATGGAAACCATATTTTCTGTTTTGATTGATGTAATAGTGACACGTCACCCCTATTTCGGGGTGGGGTGTTACACGTTGCCCCTCCCTTGTGCTGCTACACCACTGATCAGCATCTAGGAGACCACCGGGCCATCATCAGCCCACAGTGAGCCACTACCAAGGCCAGATCAAGAATAGCCGCAGGCCTCACGCCACGACCAGGCCGCAACGAGCCAAGCCAGGACTCGCGATCGAGCCACCGGGTCTGACGAGGGCTGAATTGATCCGTATTGGAGATGTGGCTCGAGCCGTGAGGTAAGCTTAGGGTTTCAATGGGCTAAGTCATGTTTCAGGTTCTTTTGCGATTTGTAGGACGAGATCGTGAATCCGGGTGATCGCATTCAGCCACTAGCAAGACTTTTGTCACATCCATCATGTGGATTTGGATTCTCTTCGTGAAGGTCGATTTATAAACACCCTATGGTTGTATTTCTTTAATTGTTATTAATCGTTTTGTAACTGGATCCTGATTTGGAAATTGATATGATTATGAATCAAAAGTTTTTGTAACATAACCTAATCACTTCCGCTATGTCAGATCTGATTTGTCTGACTAATCAGATTTTGAGAAAACTTATTTTATTGATAAATATGGTTAGTTAATTTTAATTTTAAAACTCGTAAAGGTTACTAGAATTCCCAACAATGGTATCAGAGCCACTTTTACAAATTAAGTGCAATATGTAATTGATCTTTTGTTTTTATTTGTGAAAACTTTTGTTTTACAAAAAGATCGAACCTTTGATTGTTTGGTTGTGATTGAGATTGTGAATGGAGCCTTAGGATTCGACCCATGTGATTGATTGTAATTTTATTTTTGGTTATGTTTGGTTGTTGTAAAATCTTGTATGTATATGGGTATTTGGACCCGATGTAATAGATTAACTTTCAATTTTGTAAAATAGTCAGTATTTTATGATGTAACCAAGCAATTGGATTCAAGGCCAAAGATGTAATCAATAGAGAGCATGAAGATGGAGATCTTGGATCAAGTGGGAATCTTAGACTAGTTTGGTTTATATTTGATGGCTCGAATGAAACCGAAGAAATTAGACTTTGGCTCATTTCATGTTTATATTTTGTTGTTTATGATTGTTAAATATTTAGGAAATATATAACTAGTAAAAACAAAATATTTTTCACAATCATTGTAAAACAATAAGTAAATACAAAAGGAGTTTTGTAGTTACTTAAAAATGTTTTTAAATAAAATTGTTTTATTTATAATGATAAAAACATTTTATAAAATAATGAGTTTATTTTATAAAACTAAAACTTGTTAGTTTAAAACGATTAGCGATAATTACTGACTTAGTTTAAAATAAGGTATTTATAACTAATCGAGTCGAGAGTTGAAAGGGGTTTCAAACAATCGCAAACCAAATATAAAAATGATTTTATTGAAAGGAAATTGCACGACTTGTATCATGCTTCAAGTCGTTCAATAGTCTTAAACTAAACAATATAATCAATAGATTGATTAAAATCACAAATTCGTGATTATGATCAATTTAGTTTTAATAAGGTATTATAAAAATTAGGTCAAAATTTAAATAGGATTTCAATTAAATCGTGAATGTATCAAATAGGGATTTTATAAAAGGGATAACTTCGTAAAAATGTAATCTACTTTTCATTTTGTTTCAATTAAGTCACTCAAACTTTTTTTGTCCAAATTAAGTCATTAAAGTTATTATTGTGTTATAATTCTATGTTTTTAACCTGAATAGTAGATAATACATGTTGATATAAGTTTGAGTGAACAATTTTTTTTTAAAAAAAAATGACTGACTTGAATTAGTAATTATTATTTTTTTGTTCTTTGTCAGATATTAATTAAAATTAATAATTATTGATTCAAATCAATCATTTTTTAAAAAAAATTATTCATTTAAACTTATATCAACATGTATTACCTACTATTTAGGTTAAACATAGGATTAGAATACCAAAATAACTTGAATAACTTAACTGAGACAAAAAAAAAAGCTTTGAGTGACTTGATTGGAACAAAATGAAAAGTTTGTTATATTTCTATGAAGTTTTCCCTTAATAAAATGCACTAATTGTATTCATTTCAATTAGTTGTCCATAATGCTTTTGAAACATAAAAGTGAATATTAATTAAAGTAATTAATAACCCATGAGTCAATATGTTTATTTTCTATATAGATAAACTAGGGGTGTAAACGAGACGAGTCGATCCCGAGCTCGTTACGACTCAAGCTCGGCTTGTTTAGATAAATTAGGGTTCAACGAGCTCAGCTTGTTAAGAGCTTTATTTACTAGGCTCGAGCTCGGCTTGTTAGAAATTTTTAGGCTTGAGCTCGGCTCGGCTCGTTTAGATTTTATTTATTTACTTTAATTACTAATTTAATTATATTTATAATTATATTTTCTAAATTTAACCTAAATATTTGATTTAAATATATTTATCATAATTTTATATATATAATTAATCAATTTTATAAATAAACACTTAATATAATATATAAAAATTTTATAAACAAAAAGTTCATTAAGGCTCACGAGCCGGCTCGAGCTCAATATGTAAAGCTCGAGCACAGGCTCGATAACTAAACGAGTCACACTTTTGGGCTCGAGCTTGGGCTCGGGCTCATTAAGGCTCTGCTCATTTGAGCTTTTTACCGATCCGATCCCGAGTATTTCACGAGTTTCCTTGCTTCGTTTACACCCCTAACACCCCTAAGATAAACCTAAAGTTAGTGTCTACCCTTCGATAGGTTTATGTACTAGAAAAATGGAAAGCATTTTTGACTAGACACCACCTTAAATTCAAGACACTTCATATCGATCTAACTGAATATCTAGTGTTTGTGTCTATCCTGCACTAGGTGTACGGTTTTTTGACAGAAGGAATGATCGAGATTCCTAATACACTTAGACCAATCATTAAGTTAAGAATTGTAAGGCGAATACTTAAGGATGTTAGGTAGGCGTGGTTGAGGTAAATGTACAAAGTTAGAAATTAGCAATCTAACAAACCCCAACAACTCGAGGATTATGATGGTCAAAATTGGTTATTGTAACCCTCCTGTGTAGTTATGATCAGTAATAGAGTGCTTAGCCAATTATTGATCATAAGTGAAGCATGATATCTTGATTTTAAATTTATTTTGTTTATGGGTCATAGTTAATTGGAATCTTTTAAGCATGAATATACTAAAATTATTATCTTTTGAATTTTATAGAAGTCTTTATATGATGCGAATAAAGCACACATAATCAATCTTTTTCGCAATAAATTTGATGGGAATGATTTTTCTTCATGGATGTATCACTTAAGGGATGCACTAAGGATTGAGGGTAGATTCTATGTCCTTGATAACACTCTATCTACTGACCCACCATCTAATTGCACATCTAGAAAAAGATAAAATGAATTGATGAATATGAGACATGGTGTCTCATATTATCCTCCGTTTTATCGAAATTTATGGATGAGCTTATGTATACCCCTAGTCATGAGATAATTCAGGAGATTAAAAAGAATTTCTTGCTAAATAGGAATTGGCGATATGAGATTCTAGAAGAGATTTTAAAAGGTTTGAAATTTGGTGGTGATGTAGGTTCTCATCTAGACAAGCTTCAAGGCTGTTTTAATAGACTTGAAAAGCTTGGTTTCTCTTAAGCCTAGAGATGGCTATAGATTTCATCCTTATTTCCTGACCGAAGGAATACGAGGATTTTGTAAAGACTTACAAAGGAGATATGTTTGGAGGGACCACATCTGAACTTAAGGGAATGCTCTTAAAAGAAAAAATGAAGATGAGGAATGAGATGGGTAAAGGTAAGAAGAGATCATTGACTAAGGTTGATGTTGAGTACATTGTTGCTCGTTGTCTGAAGTGTTCACACGAACTTGGATCTTCAGGTATGTCTACTATTGTTAACACATTCCGTGAAAGGTAAATTTTTGATAATAATGTGATTGTCACAATCATTTCAATCATTTGCAAGTACTTGAGGATGTTGTAGGTCCTTAAACTGATCAAGATCCAGACTTTATCTTCATAATCATCATCAGTGATCTCTAACGAGTGCGGAATCCAGGTTAGAATCAAGAAAGCAATAAGAAAAATGCAAACTTTTATAAATCTGAAAGATTTCGAGTACAAATGTCTCAATACGTCTAGAGAACAAGTGCCTCGGGATTCCAACCTAAACCTGTACAAAATACGTCTATTTATACTAGGCCTAGGAGTACACGAAATCTGTCACAAAAGTTCGAGTACACGATCACTTCGTGTACTCGAAATACTGTACATGAAATTTTAACCAAAATCTGAGCTTTAACTCTTCCGGGTTGACTTTGTCAGTCTTCATCGTTTAGCGGGCTCTACAAACTCCCCCTAGACTGGCGAAGTCATCCTATCGGAAGAGTGACATTGTGCGGTCTTGCTCCTGCATATAGTTTTAACTTGATAGCAAAGGCCACTGCTCGTGTGAAAGGCTTTGCCTCCTCATCCTTTCTAGAATACACTCGAATAGGAGACTCATGCAGCCTCATCATATCTTCCTTCCCATACTTCAGCAGATCCATAGGGTCGAGAATGATGTCGAGATCATCAATATCGTCTTGATTCTTGATAATGACTGCTGCAAGGTTGAGATCGTCATAATACCAAGATAGGAAGTTTGCCAAGGAATTATCAGGAACTCTAGGGGAAACGGTCACTGCTTGCTCGACATGAGGTGGGGGGTACTTGTAGTATACCCATGGCTTTTTCGTCTTTGGATCGATAATACAAGAAGAAACAAACCGTCTTCCCTTGGCTGTACGCATGACTGGAAAGTCTTTTTCACATTGGTCTTTAATAAACTTGGCAAAAAGATCAGCCTGAGAGTCTTTAGAGGGATTGAAGAACATTGCGTTGTTGATGCTTCGAATGTCAACCTTTGGCAAGGTGCAAAAATCTCTCGGCCTTTTATAGAATTCGACCTTTCCATTCATCCTCTTTACCAGATAAATGTCCCTTACTTTGTCATACATCCAGCAGCATACGTTGGACTTGTCGTTACGAACCGCGAACAGGTTTCTGTCGTCTGAAATGAAGGTATGCTCTGGATGTTCGTCACCCATTTCCTTAAACCATGCAGATTTATCCACAGGAGGAGAAGGCGTCCAATCCTTCTTTTTGTCGAACCAGCTGTTGATCACTTCATGAAGAGAAGTAACCTCCTGTCCCAAAGCATCAATGTATTTGTGGGCATACAAATAATCAATATAAGGATCAGATGACACATTGCCGAGCACAATATTCTCTGGTTCTTCTATAGATGCCCCTGCAGAAGATTCGGCTCCTTTCTCTGCTTCTTCACAAGGCTCCTCAAAGTCGAAATTTTCTGGTAAGTCATCAAACCATCTATCAAGACCAGCTCCTGATGTTTCATCAGGCTGAACACAGTCGCCAAACAAGATATCGTCAGGAATATCTCCAAAAAGATCATCATAAAGGCCAGGAGACTTCCCTGACGAGGATGGATTTCCTGTATCGCCTCCCAGATCCTTGTCATCTGGGGGTCCTTGATCCCTTTTGTCTGATTGGTCATCATCTTTCTTGTCTTCTTTATCATCCTTCTCATCCTTATCTTCATCTTTCTCATCTTTCTTTTCTTCTGGATCCTCTTCCTTCTTCATCATCATCATCATCATCATCATCATTATCATCATCATCATCACTATCATCACTGTCATCACCATCATCTTGAACATTGTCATCTGAATCGAAGACTTCTTCTCCTTTGAGCCTTTTGATCTCTTTGCTCAACTTGTGGTTCTCCAGCAAAAGAAATCTAATAAACCTTTCGTGAGTTTTTATCTTCCCACGACATTTGTTTAGCTGGCTACATATCCTTATCTTTCCCTCCTGCAAATTTAGAATAAGACCCTCCTTGTGCTTGGAATCATTTTCAAGCTGAAATACTCATTCCTGCAAGCCTATGAGATCAACAGGCACATGTCCCGGCTCATATGGTGAATCAGCGTGCAAAGGAGATTTTCCTTTGTCACTGCTCGAGCGAGTAGGAGATGGTGGAGTTTTGGTGTGAGGGATGGATCTAGTAAAGGATGGAGTTGTGGATCTGACTGGTAGTTTGATGACTAAGTTTGGTTTGGCTTGCTGAGTGGATTACGTTTGAGTTGGTGGAGGTGGTTGTGGTTTTGTATGTGGAGGAGGTTGTGTGGGTGCTTGTAATGGTTTGGCTATAGGTTTAGATGGCTTGGGTTTTGTGGGAGGTTTAGGTTGTGTGGGTTGAGAAGGTGGAGGTGGTTGAGTAGGTGGAGGTGGTTGTGGTTGAGTCGGTGAAGGTGGTTGTGTGGGTTGAGGAGGTTTAGGTTTTAGTGGTGGAGGTGGTTGAGTAGGTGGAGGTGGTTGAATAGGTGGAGGTGGTTGAGTAGGTGGAGGTGGTTGTGGTTGAGTCGGTGAAGGTGGTTGTGTGGGTTGAAGAGGTTTAGGTTTTAGTGGTGGAGGTGGTTGAGTAGGTGGAGGTGGTTGAGTAGATGGAGGTGGTTGAGTAGGTGGAGGTGGTTGTGTAGGTGCCTGTGATATAATAGATGCTGCAGATGAGAAGGACAAGCTTGAGAACATTTTCTGAAGTCGTGGATCTCTGGTTTTCTTTGCCATTGTCTTTTGTCTCTTCTTCTTTGGCGATGACTCAGGAGTAGGGGTATAGTCTACATCCTGTGCCTCTTCTCTTTCTTGCCTGGTGGGAGGTGGCTTCTCAGGAACAAAGTCTTCACTTGATGAAGAAGAAGTCTCATGAGCAGTATCATCTGAAGCTTTATCAACTCTTGAACCTGTAGCTTGGACGTCATGATCTTCAGCCACATAGGCAACAGGAGTGCCTTGATCTTCCACAACATTTTCCTCTCCCACAAAACGCCCAAACTTTATCAGGGGCCTCTGACCGATATACTGCTTTTTCCCGCGCTTATTCATCTTCATGTATCCGAAAATGTCATCACGCATTCTCTTGATCTTCAGTGATCCGAATGTACGATCCAAGTTCGGATGCCTTTTGTCGATAATAATCTGTACAAAGCGGGGAAAGGCCAGAAATCTTTCTTTCCTCTTTCCTTTGATATTGGCGTGCATGTCAAGAAAAATCATCCTGGAGAAATTGAAATCAGCTCCGAGAGCTAGTGCCACTAGACAAGAACTGAGGGTCTGGTTCAGAACGTCGTATCCCCCTTTTCTTCCTGAGAGACACTGAGTGACTACATGTGCCAAATATCTCCAGTACGGATGCAGCAGCTTCTTCTCAGTCGGAGGATAGGCACCTTCATGACCCATCTGATATACAGTTCTGTTCACCAGATCTTGATCAAGTTCGACTGGATCAGTTTCCTTGTCTCCAAATTGCAGACATTCCCGTATAATCTGTTCGGTGATGGCGATAGGATGACCCTGAATTCTTCCGACGATACTGACATTCCCATCTGCATCAGTACTTTCTTCCACCGTGCTCCAGAAATCTTGAATAAAAGAGGTCACAATCAAAGGATGCTCCATGATGGCGTAGTTGACTAGTGATAAGATCAAACCCTCAACCATACTCCTGAACTCGGAATGCTATTCCGGTGGATCCCCAAGATATGCCGACATGTTGTGGTCGTGCACAAATCGTAGATCAGCCATCTGAAAAGGAAACTGACTAAGTTAGTTCAGGTTCAAGAAAGACTAGATTTGCTGAAAATTTTCTAAGTCTGAGTGTACACGAAGACCAGAATGTTCACGAAAATCAGATTTGTTAAAAAAATTTCTAAGTCTTGCGTACACGAAGACCAAGATGTACACGAAATACTTGATGTACACGAAATGTGATGTGTACGCGAAGTATAACCTGTACACGAAATCCAGGGTGTACAAGAAATCCAGGCTGTACACGAAATCGTGTACTCGAAAGTTTTTATTTCGTGTACTCAAAAATTGCTTGAAAAATCCATCATTTTGGCTCCTTAGATTTTCGAATCAGGTTCAGTATACTCGGAATTGAGAGGCGACCAACAAATCTACAAATTGCTTTTCAATTTTAAGTATTTCATGGTCAATTTGACCAAAAACATTCTGTACACGAATTTTGCGTATTCGAAAATCAATTTTGACTATAACTTTCGAATCCGCGGTCAAAATTTGATAAAACTCTATACCTAAGGTTGCCTAATGATGATCTAGAAGATGATCGGAGTAGAATTTCGAAAATGGCTCTAGAAACAGAAATCGCCTCAGAGAATCAAAATCTGTACTAGAAGTGTAAAACCGTGTACACGAAAAAGTAGTATTCGAAATTTAATGCAGTTGGACTATTTATAGGGCTATTTCGAATACGCTTTTCGTGTACACACTTTCGAGTACGCACACTTGTTTTATTTTTTTTGATAAAATAAAATAAAATAAAATAAAATATTGACAAGTTTAAGTTTAGTCGGGTCAAATTTATGGGATCAAATCTGTTATCAAAATTTAACTATCTTAGTTAATTTCTTAACGAAGCACAACCTTTAAATATCTATTTCCCACCAATGATTTCCATTTGTTATTCCATCTCTTAAAAAAATCAGTTATATGATCAAGTTTATCTAAAAATATCTTATGGGAAATTTTGTGAACATTTAGATTGTAAGACTAGATTAATATGCAACCTATCAGTCTTGTTAAATCCTTTGTTTCAAACTTTGATTGTGTTTCAACGAACTTAAAATCATTTTGATAGAGTTTTAAGGTGAGAAAAGAGAAGAACAGATCTATTAGATTAGAATCAAGAACAAGAAGGGCTTCTATCATCTTGTGCTCATTGGCATCTTTTATTTACCGATCTGCAGACACATTGGCCTTAATGTCACACATTCAGGTCTTTGCTTACGCAAAACATAGAATGCTTCAGTAGGTATTTCCCGCTCTTTGTTTGCACAAAACATAGAAAATATCCGAGTTTTTCAAACACAATTTTAAGTTTATAGAAACACAATCTCGTTTTGATTCAAGGATTTAATCTAGAAGTCAAATAGTTGTCACACATTTCTAGTTATCTAATGATCACAATTTCACACTTATTTATCTATTTATATGTATTTTAATTTTGATCAAGTCTGATTATTTAAGTTTTTGAAAAACTTATTTTAACTTCTTAGCATAGAATAGATATTCAAGGTTGTTATTCCTTTTGAAATCATATTAAGATAGTGAAATTTTGATTCTTAGAGATTATTTCACTTCCCAATTTGATCGATTCACTTTGCTTGTTTAGATACACTCTTTTTGTATTTTATTAAGTTTTTGAAAAGTTGAAAATATTTTTGTAGTTTTCTTTGAATAACAAGAAGCAGAATCTCTTTTTCTTAGTGTTTCAAAATTCAACTCCCCCTAAACTTATAGATCATCTTAGACTGACTCAAGAACTAAAATCTTTTTGTTGTTTTGTAAATTTTGACTCAAAGAACGAAAAATCTTTTTGTTGTTTTGTAAATTTTGACTCAAAGAACGAATTTTTTTTTTGTTGTTTTGTAAATTTTCTCCCCCTAAATTTGTGAACAGAGTAAAACACAAATTTTAATGTATTTACAAAGATGCTTTTAGGTAAAACTTATTAGTTTGAGAGAGGCAAGCAAGTGATGAAAGCGTGCTGTGTCGAACGGTTTTGTGAAAAGGTCCGCTAGATTGTCATCTGTGTGAACCTTTTCAAGATGAATTAGTTTCCGTTCGAAACAGTCATGGATGAAGTGAATCCGGATGTCAATATGTTTAGTTTTGGAGTGTTGTACCGGATTTTTGACGATTTGTAAGGCGGCTTCATTGTCACAATAAATAGGAGAGTCAAGAAAATTCAAACCGTAGTCGAGGAGTTGTTGTTGCATCCAGATAATCTGAGAACAGCAACTGGAAGCAGGAACATATTCGGCTTCTGCAGTGGATGTGGATACGCTCGTTTGCTTCTTGCATTGCCATGAGACAAGGCGATCTCCCAGGTACTGACACCCACCAGTGGTTGACTTCCTATCCAGGTTACATCCACCAAAGTCACTGTCTGAGTATGCAAATAATCGAAACTCAGAGTTCTTTGGGTACCAAAGACCGAGTTTAGGCTTCCCGACTAGGTACCGAAAGATTCTCTTGACAGCTATGAGGTGAGATGCCTTCGGATTTGCCTGATATTTGGCACACTAACAGACTGAAAACATGATGTCTGGACGACTTGCAGTCAGATACATCAGGGAACCAATCATTGAGCGATAGAGGTGTTGATCAACGTCTTCACCATCTATATCCGAAGTCAATACAGGACGAGCAGCCATGGGAGTGGATGCTGGTTTTGATTCCATCATTTTGAACTTGGTCAAAATATCCGTGACATATTTTCCTTGGTGAATCAGCACACCCTTTGAATCTTGCTTCACTTGTAAACCTAGAAAGAAAGTCATTTCTCCCATTGCGCTCATTTCAAACTTCTTCTTCATCACCCCTTCAAATTCCTTGCACAATGCCGAGCTTGTGGAGCCAAAGATAATGTCATCCACATAGATTTGGACGAGAATTAAATCATCCTTATCTTTGCGAACAAATAAAGTCTGATCGATAGCTCCACGGGTATATCCATTTGCAAGCAGGTGATCAGTAAGCGTAGCATACCATGCTCGCGGTGCTTGATGAAGGCCGTAAAGAGCTTTGTCTAACTTGTAGACATGCTCTGGATACTGAGAATCTTCAAAACCAGGGGGTTGGCACACATAGATTTCTTCCTTTACCTTTCCGTATAAGAATGCTGTCTTCACATCCATCTGATATACCGTGAAGTTCATATAGGAGGCGTAAGCCAAGAAAATTCGAATGGCTTCAAGTCGTGCAACTGGCGCAAAGACTTCCTCATAATATATTCCCTCCTGTTGATAAAAGCCTTGAACCACCAACCTTGCTTTGTTTCTGATAATGACTCCAGAGTCATCTCTTTTATTTATGAAAACCCATCTGGTTCCTATAGGCAGTTTTCCTTTGGGCAGGGGAACCAGATTCCATACTTTAAGTTTCTGAAACTGCATCAGCTCTTCCTGCATTGCTTCAACCCAGCTGGACTCTTTGAGAGCCATTTTAACATTCTTGGGCTCAACCTGCAAGATAAAACAAGAATATAAACATGAATTAATTGGACCTGATTGACTTCTGGTGGTCGTCTCTTCAGGCAAGAGGCTCTGAGCTGTAATGGTTCTGCTTCGAGTGAGAACACCTTCCGAGAGAGGTCCAATAATATTTTCAACTGGATGATTCTTGTTTACACTGAGTGTTGGCACTTCGTCCACAGCTAGATTGTCTAGCAAGTTGCTGAGATTATTCACTTGATCTATACTTGAAGAAGACATGTTGTCGATATGAGCATTTTCACTTGACTCGATTCCTTGATCCACGCAATGTTCCTCAGGAATGCTATCTGAGTACAATGGATTATCAAAGGTCTGGTGGGAGGAAGATGAGATTTGATCAGCTTCTGGAAGTGGTTGAACAGACTGAGAAGTGTCTGGTTCTGATGGGAGAACTTCTTGTACTGGGGTCGGCTGAGCTGGAGGGTCACGATTGTACACGCCAGGAGGATCAACTGTCAAAAGATTAGGATCACATGGAACATAGTCAACTCTATAGTCCACATCATCATCTTTGTAGAAATCATCGGTCTGCTTGGATGTTTCAGGATTCTCGGATGGATTGTTAAAAGGCCTTAAAGTAGAATCATACTCAAATAACCAGTTTGGACCAGAACCAGCATCTGTAGAGTTCATTTCTTGCCAATCTATGTAGTATGATTCCACGATCATCCGAGTCTTCTTGTTGTAAACTCTGTAAGCTGCTTTCTCGGATGAGTAACCCACAAAGTAACACTCATCTACCTTATCATCAAACTTGTGATTGGGCTCTGTATGAAGAAGAGTGCATGGACATCCAAATGACTTGAAGTGGCCAACTTTGGGTTTCTGATTGAAGAGAATTTCATAAGGAGTCTTCTGATGTCGCTTGTTTAAAAGTGCCCGATTCTGTACATAGCATGCAGTGTTAACAGCTTCGGCCCAGAAAAAGATTGGCAGCTTAGATTCTGACAGCATTGTTCGTGCAGCTTCTATAAGCGTTCTGTTCCTCCTTTCAGTAACTCCATTTTGCTGAGGTGTTCTGGCTGCGCTGTACTGCCTAGCTATCCCTTTCTCATCACAGAAATCTATAAGAGTCTGATTTCTAAATTCAGTTCCATTATCAGTTCTAATCACCTTGACCTTTATATTCTTCTGATTTTCAATCAAGGTTATGAACTTCTTCAGAATTTCTGGAGTTTCATCTTTCTTGGTCATAAAGAACACCCAAGTGAATCTGGAATAATCATCTGTCACAACAAGACAATATGACTTTTTCCCAATACTCATTACGTTAATCGGTCCAAAGAGATCCATATGAAGAAGTTGAAGAACTGAAGAGATAGTATTGAACAATTTAGCCTTGTGGGGTCTCTTGTGTTGTTTCCCTTTGGCACAAGCGATACATTTCTCAATAGTGGAGAAATCTTTAGAAGGTAGATCGATGACGTGATCTCCCTTGGCGAGTCTGTTCAGATTCTTAAGATTTACATGACCCAGTCGCCGATGCCATAACAGACAATTATGGTCCGATGCCTTCGAGAACAAACAAGTGTTCTCTGTAAATGAATCTGAGTTCATATTGATAATATAGGCATTATTTATCCTTGGAGTTCTCATCAGAATCCACTTCTCAGGCACTACAAAGCCAGGCTTCAGAATAAGACATTCTTTGTTTGTGAAGTGTGTGGAAAAACTCTTGTCACAGATTTGAGAAACACTCAGAAGACTGTGATTGAGCTCTTTAACATAGTACACATCTTCAAAACTAAGAGTTCCATTTGTGACCGTGCCCTTCATGCTTATCCTTCCTCCCTTGTCTCCAGCAAATGACACATAGCCTCCATTGAATGGTGTAACTTCATGCAACTGAGAGAAATCCCCAGTCATATGCCGGGAACAGCCACTGTCTACATACCAAACATGTTTAAGCTTGCTTGGCTGTCCCTGCATAGTACACATACAACTAATGAGAAACCGGTACCCAAACCATAACAGATTTAGGCACTTTGTAAATAGAATAGATTCTGTCCTTGGGTTTGGGTTTGGGTCTGTTCTTAGGTCTGTCTGAATTGTGTTCAATATGTTTTGTCACGCTTCCACTACCCTGGTTAACTGGTTTTGTCTTAGTTTTGAAAATCCTTGGTGTTTGCTTATGAAAATCAGATTGAGCTTTGTTTGATTTCTTATGTCTTTTTGCAGTGGAAGGAGTCTGAGTCTGAGTCCCTTTTTGAGAGGTTGACTTAGGCTTGGAGGATGGTACGTTCCTCACATGTTTGTTAACCGGTTTAGCTTTAGGGATGACCTTTTGATTCTTCCCATAGAAGAATTCAGTAGGTCGGTGCAGACAGTGTCTAGCAATGTGGCCTGGTTTCCCACATGCATAACAGCAGACCTTTTGGTGATATTCAATTAGGTCAAAGGGCTTTACATCACAGTTACTTTGACTAGAGGATGAGTTTGAAGAAATTTGTTCCAATGACCCAGTTGGAATATAAGGTTCACAGTTAGGGTTCAACTGTGAACTTTCCTCTTTAGTAACTGTGGAATGAGCCGGTGCAGTCTGTGCTGTCAAAGGAGAGAAAGTTGATTTGTTAGCAAACGTTTTTTGAAAATGTTTCAACATATCATTAAGATTAATGTCAATTTCATCGAATTTTCCAACAAAATCAGTTTTTGGAACAAAAGATGATTGTCTTGTAGATGTTGAACAATCTGTGCTCCTCCCAGCACTTCTTTCTACCTTCTTCTCCTCTAAACCTGCAATACTTAGTTTTTCTACACAAACCTTAGAATCATTAGTCATAACAGGGTTAGCTGTGAGCATAACTGGTTTGGTGGGGAAATCACAAGCATGACTAGAATCCAATTCCAAGTCATCAACAGATGTGTTGATCCTTGGCATGCATGAGTAATTATGGTTAAAGGGTGGTGCACACTCCTTAAAACCAAGACCCTTATTATCCTTCTTGAATTGTATGCTTACCATGTTTTCTAAAACTTTGCTTGAATAATCAAATTGTTCACATTTTACTGAAATTTTAGAAAGTTGAGTTTTAGCTTGATCTAGCTCCAAAGTGAGTTCATCGATTTTGCGTCTAGCATCACGATAGTTGGACTCTTTATCACTTAAAAGTTCTTTTAGCCTTGCCACATCCCGACCCTCAGCTTCAAGTTTCCTTTTAAAAATTCCTTCATTTTTAAGAAATTCTGAGTTAAAGTATTTAAGTTTGTTTAATTCTTTGATTAATGATTCATTGTGTGACCTGTACTTAAATACTTTATTTATGCATGAGGTAGAGCAAAGATTTTCAGTTACCTCCTTCTGCTTGTCGTCCACCTCTGCCATGAATGCATGACTTAAAGTCAGCTCCAGTTCCTGCACCTGATCACTCCAATCGTAGGAGTCAGTCTCCTGAGTCACCAATGCTTTAGACGTGCTAGCGCTTCCTCCCGTAGCAGCATTCCCAGATTTCTCTTCAGGTTTCTTCTCTCCTTCTTTAGCCACCTTTGGCTGCTTACATTCTCTGGCAAAGTGACCCGGTTGGTCACAGTTATAGCATCGCAGCTTTGACTTGTCAAAACCAAGCTTCTTTCCAGGATTGTTTCCAAAGCTATTTCTTCCATATCGCTTGATGAACTTCTTTGCTCTAAACACTGCCATCGCCATCTACCATGAGATGTCCATTTCTTCAACATCAGCTGGATTGATCTGCTCTAGATTGTCTTGAGTGAGATTGGAAGGTGCCAATTCTCCTGCTATGAAAGCATTGTAGCTATTCATGAATCCTTTAAATAACAGCAGATTCTCTTCACTTTCTGTATTGACTTTAGGCACTGATCCGGCTTGTCCAGATGATAGGAATGCAGTCTCAAAAGGAATTGCATGAGATGAAGAAGGTTGATAGTGCTGCATTCCTGATGACTGAAGATTGATTGCTGACAGAAGTGTAGAGTTTTCAGATACAGGAGCAATGCCCATTGAGCTGGCATGATTCAGTGCTCTCTGCTTATCGTCCATATCATAAGAGTTGATGATTGAGATCAGCTCACTCAAGGAAGTCTTGTACATATCCTTGGTTCTTTTAATCGTTGTACAATTTGAATTCCAAGTGTAAGGTAATGAGTTTAGCAGCTTCTTGTTCACTTCTCCCTTGGTCATCTCAATTCCAGAACTAGTCATCTCAGTCATCAGATGTGTAAATCTGTTAAGTTGTGCTTCAAGAGACTCTCCCTTGATGTGGTTAAACATGTTAAACCTCTGCCTGAGCATATCCTTTCGACTCTCTCGCATGTCCTCATTTCCTTCAAATCTTTCAACCAAGGCATTCCAGAGTTCCTTCGCTATTTTGTGTTCCTTAAATCTATGAGCAATATTAGTCGATAGTGCCATAGTGATTGACGCATAGGCCTTTTCATCTTTTTCCATCAACAGTATGTCATTGTCAGTATACAATTCAGGATCCTTAGGAACAAGAGGACCATTAATCTCACTCTGGTATGAGGGGACATAGGGACCCTCCTCAATCGATCTCCAAATGATGAATGACTGAAATCTAAACTTCCAATCTTGGAAGTTATCTCCTGACACGAGCCTTGGCGGCTTTGTTCCGGTGCCGATCTCATTGTCCAGATTGAGTAAGTTGGACAAATTTGTCAGATTCTTTGAAGCCATGATGAATCAGAAAATTTTCTAAGTCCAGTAC
The DNA here is from genome assembly GCA_009363875.1 of Mikania micrantha. Classification (NCBI taxonomy): domain Eukaryota; kingdom Viridiplantae; phylum Streptophyta; class Magnoliopsida; order Asterales; family Asteraceae; genus Mikania; species Mikania micrantha. Next base: position 39,964,589 of record CM018683.1, on the reverse strand, counting down.
ACGAATTCCCTGTAGCTCCCTGTAGATACTGCTCAAAGTTAAACACACAAATCTATACTCGAAACTCCTTGTAATCGAAAATACCCCTGTACTCGAAAATTCCCTTGTACTCGAAATCCTGTGTGTACTCGAAGCTGACTCTGTATTCGAAATCCTGTAGTCGAACTCCTCTTGTACTCGAAAAAGTATTTATACTTCGAACACCCTAACTATACTCGAAATAGCTAAACTCGAAAATTTTGAACTCGAAAATACTTAAGAAAAATTTTATAAAAATATTTCTTAAGATTTGGAGTCCCAAATTTACACAGTAGCTAGATGGAGTAGAGAAGAATGATAAAGTATAAAACTTGCTTCAGAAAGTTGTTACCTTGATGATGAAAAGAGCACTCAAGCTCTGATACCACTTGTAGGTCCTTAAACTAATCAAGATCCAGACTTTATCTTCATAATCATCATCAGTGATCTCTAACGAGTGCGGAATCCAAGTTAGAATCAAGAAAGCAATAAGAAAAATGCAAACTTTTATAAATATGAAAGATTTCGAGTACAAATGTCTCAATACGTCTAGAGAACAAGTGCCTCGGGATTCCAACCTAAACCTGTACAAAATACGTCTATTTCTACTAGGCCTAGGAGTACACGAAATCTGTCACAAAAGTTCGAGTACACGATCACTTTGTGTACTCGAAATACTGTACACGAAATTTTAACCAAAATCTGAGCTTTGACTCTTCCGGGTTGACTTTGTCAGTTTTCATCGTTTAGCGGGCTCTACAGATGTTGATTTACTAGATGTTGAAAGCTTGGATTCCATAAGATGGATGAAAAGATCATGGAAGAAACATCCTTCTATTTGTAGTAATTTATTTTTTTTTGGAACATTTTATTTACTATTTTCTTTCTTAGTTGGACTAAGATTAAAACTTCTATTTTATTTATGCATTGGTTGAATAATTATATTTATGCTTCATGAAATATTTTGTTAACATAATTGATAATGATGTTTAATAATGCAAATGAAATCTATAAGATAGAATTTCAAGATAAAGGCAATACTTATGATTCATACCAATAAAATGATTTAAAATGTTTAAAACATTATGCTAGACAAAATTAAACATAAAACAAAGATAATACAAGAAAGCTTTAAACAATTGAAAGTGGTACTCATTGTTATAAGATTTTGGCAATTGTGCATCATGTTTTAAGAAGGTTAAAAGATTAAGATCTTTCATATGTAATTTTCTTGCATGTGTATTAAATGTCTAAAATGATTATGAATATTTCATAAGGTTGTGTACCTAATGATATCTTTGAAAGAGTTCAAAGAAGACTGTAATAATGTAAGGATCCGATGAACATCAAATGATCAATGTTAGTAATTCCCAATGAATATATCTTAATGAACATATCATATGAATTACAATACTAGCTTCAATTACAGGTAGATATAAAGAGTTATAAATATAAACATATAGAGATTCCTATTTAGGGTTGATGATGTAACAAAGAGTTGTTATCCATTATATTGAGATTGGATCCTCAAGATGATAAAGATAGTTATCATAGATCCTTAAAATAGAATGGATAGAATTTTCATCAATTACTTCCTATAAGTAAGGAAATGTATTGTTGAAAATTTGATAATAGATATTGAAAGAGTTCAATTCTACAATTACACGATATATATATATATATATATATGTTTAATAAACAAGAAGTATTTAAATGGATCTTAAACGAGTTTAAGAACATATCCGCAAAAGTTTAATGGATCACTTTATAAAACTGCAACTGTTGATCCATGAATCTAACAGATGATTGGGAACCATAGACACTGATGAAATAAAATAAGGTAAGAGACGTGTTAAAAAACATTTACATGTTGAGTACGTAGTTGAAATTAGAGAATTTCAATAACAACATCAACATGGATAAAAACTGGTAACGTAACAAAGCAAAACAAACAAAGGCTATGTAAAGATATTGACCTTGACAGACTTTGCTTAAAGTTGTTTTTGAAAGCATTAGGATTCTACAAGTTCTGTATGTAAGATCAAAACTGAATTACCATAAGAACACCTTGACTGAGCCGGTTCAGTATGTTAGATGCAAAACCTGCTAGTACCCCACTGGCTCTTAATCATGGGATTGCTCTAGATGAAAAAGGAGACTTAATTGAAGCTACTCTGTATTGTGGGATGATCGGATCTCTCATTTATCTCACAGCTTCTTGGCCAGACACCATGTTTGCTACTTGTTTGTGTGCACGTTACCAATCAAAGCCAAGAGCCTCTCATTGTAACATTTGTACATTCAGTAATGGTAGTCGTAAACAGTGTTAGAACAGTGTGTGTCAATGTCCAGTAAATCAATGTGATTCATGTGTTCATTATGTGCTTGTGTGTTAGAATCATTATTTCTTGAGTCAAGTATGTATTATTTATTTACAGTCGATGACACTAGGCAAGAACACTACTAGTATCGATGATACTAAATATCATCGATACTACTAGTATCGATGAAATTCATTCTTAGCAATTTTTTAAAAATTTTTAAGTTTTGAATTTTTTTTTCAAAAAATTTAATGTTTGTTTTTCTTTTGTGTTCTTTTTACAGGTCAAAGACTTTATAATGACAAACACAATGTTATTACTCTAATGGATGAGGAGCTAAAAGAAGCATCCAAGTTTGTGGAGATCATATCGTTTCTGAAGCGATCCAGGATATCACACGTCATTTATGCTAATCCTATGATTACTATAAATCACATTACTTCTTTCTGGAAGAATGCTGATTTCGATTGTGCTCCTATATATATACTGCGTTCGGTGTAACAGGATAGTGTTAGTGCGTAGTGTGGAGACGAATATTATGACAATTAATTAATTCAACAAGAATCGTAATACGTAAGCGAGACTGAGTATAGTTATGGGTGACGATCCATAATGATACGAATGTTGAACTTATAATTATGATTAAACGTCGTTAAATAATTTATACGATCGAAAAACGTACGCAATTTTGGGTATACACGTAATTGTGAGTGTTTAACGATCTGTCAACACACGAAGAGTAAAAATAATTAAATTAATTATTTTTCATTTTTTACAATTTTGAAACTCATCATTTTAATGAGTTTAATAACTATTTTAATTAAAAGTCGCGTAAAATACGCGTTATGTGTCGGAAATGCGAACCGAGCGACCGAAACGGACCCAAATACCACGCGGGCTATAAAAGCCTTGAACAAGGCTTCTTTCTTCATTTAATTCCCCAACAACCACTCTCTATCTAAAAATTCGTCTCCCACCTCTCTCTAAAATTCCAAACTTTAAACGTTCGTATCTTCTTCGTTTCTCAACGGATTTTGGTGTTCTTGGTGTCCACGTGAAGCTCTCAACGAGTACTACAAGAAAGTACAACAGATCGGAAGTTTTCACCGGCCAAATCTGAGGTATAATCGAGTTAAAGTTCTGAAAAATAGGGTTTTTGGTTCGTGGGTTTGTTAAACACATACATAGCCAGTTTTTAGCATTAGTTCTCGAGTCTCGCACGTATAGGGATCTTTCTCATGGTTATGTTGTCTTGGATCATGGTATGGAGCTGGTGGTTCGATGGAGATGGTGATGCACACAGGGTTCGTCGAGGGTACATTCACGGCCGAAACTGTTGGGGTGGCCGAACCATTTAGCTAAGGGCGAACCTTAACGAACCTGTAAGCTTATGGTTCAGAAGCCGAACCCTAGGGAGTCACATGAGCCCTCACGAACCAGTTGGTGACCAACGAACTCTTCTCCGAGCGAACTATCAGCGAACCCAACATGAGAGTTATTCTGCGAACCCTAGTCGCCATGCACGAACCCTCGAGTTTCTCCTTGGCCGAACCATGAGGTGTTTCACGAACCCTGCATGGTTCGCAGCTTCATCAGCCGAACTCTTAGATAATCAGCGAACCTTTCATGGATGCTGAACGAATCTAATGGGATCTCACGAACCATCACGAACCTGCGACCTATAGCGAACCTTCACGAACCTACATAGAGCGTTGCATGCAAGCCAAACCCTTCGACCTGAGGCAGACTTCTACGAACCTTGCATGCATAACATGAAGGCCGAACCTTATTGGATCCTTGGCCGACCCTTGGTGGCTTGTGAAGGACCGGCGAACCTAGCCCCTTAAACCTAAAAGGTTCGCTGCCCAAATGGCAGCCCACCTTCTTTTCGGCCCAACCTCAACCTACTCGGCCCAAATTCCATTAGTAAAAGGCCCATAGGGTGAGACAAGCCCAAGGGAGTTAGGTTGCTTCATTTAGATTTCCAATTTGCCCAATAACACCTTAAAAACTTTACATGGTCTACATAAACATTGGTTGGTCCAACTCAAATCCTTTAGGCTCAATCCAAACTCATTAGGCCCACTAAGATTGTAATCGGTTTGATATTGTCCTTGGTGTGTAATAAGACCTATCTAAATGTTGTTGGGCCAACATCACACTCACTTGGCCCAACCTTATATTCAATTGGCCCATTGGTAACCAAAGTGGCCCATGGACCTCCATTTAAGCCTATTATCATAATTATGGGCTTAAGGCCCATTTTAGGCCACAACTCAAAATGATTGTAATTTGATCTTAGTGGCTTAAGTTGCAACTTAACCTAATCATGGGATCTAGTCACAATCTCAAGGACTTAAACAATGTAAACATTTATTTCAAATCTCATGGTAATCAATGGTTATCAAATTCGCAAACAATTATCATTTTATGCATAAGATTTATGCACAAGGGGAACATTTCATATTCGTTTCTTGGACCCATGATCAATCAAGTGATTCAAAGCATAATTTTCAAGTTTACACAACAATCATAATCATGATCAAGTAATCAAGTGTTGAACACAAGTCAATCAATGAATCAAGGTCTATACACCTATAAATCTTATATCTTATGTATGATTACAATGATATAGGAACCAATTAGAAGTCCTGTTTGCTACTTGCTATCTGTTTTAGTTCAGAGTCTACTGCAGACAGGTGAGAACTTTAGCCCCTCTTTTACTGTTTTATAACTGTTTTGGGGTGGAACACGTGATCAAACCAGTTGTTTTCAATTGTATTTCATTACACAAGATGTATGTAATCTTATAAATATTGCAGGTTCATTTTACGAATCCAAGGGATTCATCAACTGTTTTAAAAGATTTATCAACTATTAAACTCTTTTTACTAAAAAGGTTTTATAAAGACCCTTGAACTGTTTTATAACAGGTTTACTCGAATGTTTTGTAAAGGATAAACACTCTTAAACAATGGATTTTATAAACTCTTTTGTTATAAATCTTGTTAATATACAAGGTCATTATTTCATGGTATTCAAATCAAGAGATTCAGTTCATGGTATTCAAATCAAGAGATTCAGTTCATGGTATTCCAATCAAAAGATTCATTTCATGGTATTCAAATCAAGAGATTCATTTCATGGTATTCAAAACAAAGGATTTAATTCATGGAATTAAATCCAGGTTTTCAGTTCATGTTATCAATTAAGGCATTAACACATTCGGTTAAAGTAAGATTCATAAACATGGTGTCTATTGTTGTAACAAACTTATAAACCCATCAAGTTTCATTGTCGTTAGTACTGGGTGATCACAACAAGGGAAATCGGACTCATTGTTTCTTATCCAGGATGGAGTTAGCTTTTAAATTTGTTTTAAAAGCTAACTGTAGGTCTGGTGTCATTGTTTTCTTATCCAGGATGGAGTTGGCTTTTAAATTTGTTTTTAAAAGCCAACTGCAGGTCTGGTGTCATATGGTTATCAAAACTGCTGATGTATTATCTAACTCCAAACGTGCTTTGGGACTTGATATTATATGTTGGCTTTCGTGCGAACAGTGATTGGACTGTTTACACTCATTTTCTTACTTGATGTTAGTTTCGGTTACAGCTCATCCATGTGAATCTTTTGTGGCTTTAACTTACCTATGCCTTATATCATATATTCATGTTTACAAATGATTAAACCTATTGTTCTCACCAACTACGTCTGTAGTTGACAGTTATTTTCACGTGTTTCAGGTAATCAGGTTTAAGACATTCTCAGGGACAACTAAGGAGACCATTCTAAGATAGAACAAGATGAAGAAACATGCTAGGATGGATTAGAAACACACTAAATCCTGATTGTTTAATTGTCTTGTTTGAAGTCTTATTTTGTAACTATATTTTGGGTCTGTAGTTGTCTTTCTTTTGGTAGATAGATTGTCTGTAACTAAACAACATGTCTAAACATTATGAAATGTAGTAATCCATTGTGGTTGTTCTTATTCAATACTTGTGCATGATTCAATTGTTCATACGTCACCGCGCCGTGGATTCCGCACGCGGCGCAGGGGTGTGACAGGTTGGTATCAGAGCCAAGGTTGTAGAGAACTAGGAAAAACCCAATGTTTAATGACCTAGACTATAACCTAAGCTATCCAATAGGACTAAGTGCTACAGGCTTGAGGATACTTAGGATCTAAGTAACTTAAGTGAGCATTAAGTCTACAATAAGCTTGACAGATCTTAGGGACATTTTTCTAAGATTAGACATCGAGTCAAGGAATTTGAATCGGAATTCTATAATTTTAGAAACCGAATTAAATTCTCACACATATGCATTTAAGGATTTCAGAGGCAAGGATCTGTATTCTTAGTATCCTTGATCTGAAATTCTCACACAGAGATCATTATAGAAATTCAGAGGCAAAAGATCTGTATTCTCAGTATCTTTGATATGAATTTCTTGTCATATTCACTATAGGATTTAGAGGCGAAGATTGGTATCTTTGATCTAAAGTCCTGGTCATATTCATTATAGGAATTCAAAGGTCAAGATCTATTAATTTAGAGTCTTGATTTGAAATCCTTGTCATATTCATTATAGGAATTCAAAGGTCAAGAGCTATTAATTTAGAATCTTGATTTGAAATCCTTGTCATGTTATCATTATCAGGTGTTCATTATCATAGGAACTTTATAACTTAGAATCTGTGTAACAGTATTCTTTAGTTGAAGTTCTCACAGGAGATCATTATACTCAGTACTGTAGGTATTGAGAACCTAGGTTAATTAACCTAGGACACACATGCTGAAACCTAAGGTTTTAATTTCAAGTAAATTAGGAACCGTGGTTTACACAGTCATAATCATATCCATAGTACAAGAGGCAATCATGAAACAATCATAATCAATCAACAGTTGAAATCTTAGCCCCAAATATAGACGACGGATTAATGCTGACGTGTTGAGGTAAGTGGTGGGTCGGTGAGAGCTTACCCTATATATAAGCTTATTTAAGTATGTTAGGGGGAATCCGTCGTTCGTATTTGGAGTGAGGATTCGGGAGCAACTGGAAACATTGAGCGTTAGTCAAACACATGGGATACAAACATTTGGGAAACAATCATTGGTGAATCAAATCAAAGTGCAATTCAAACTTGGATGAACCAAACATTATGGTGAATCAAACAAGTTGTGAACATTCTTTCAATGTAAACCTTAAGTGAAACTCTTAAGTGTTTTACATGATTAGTACTTACTAACATATGTTAACAGGAAAGTGTAGAGCACACATATGATTTAGTTCTACATGTTGACAACTGTTAGTAGGTGCACGCATAACATAATCATAGTTCAATCGTGGAATCAACCATAGTTCAAGTTGATCAAAGATCATGGGATTCTTAATCAATGGAACACACTTGCAAATCAGTACAAACGTGTCGCCAAATGCTAGCAAGGGCATGATCGTGGTATATCGAAACGGTGGTGGGCAGCGAGAGTGAGCCCTATATATAAGCTATTTTTGGTATATCGGGAAAGTGTCAGTGTGTAGGTTTGGTGGAGATATCATGGGACATCGTACATATTCACATGATAAGTATGCAAATAAGTTGATAACTTATACGTGTACTGGATCATATTACAATTGAATGATAATACTAGTAGTATGGATATATTACTGACCTTATCATGAAAATTCAATTGTATCCTTCCTCACTACTGACCCGCTTGTGGCTTCTATTCGTAGAATGCCTCCCCGACGTGATCCTAAAGGAGGGGATTCAACAAGTGGCAACGACGATGAGACCAACAAGATTGCTCGAGCTATCGATGTTCATATGCGGGATGTAATCCCTGGTATGGTCACTGATATTACCCAGAATCTTCGGGGAAGTACTAGTGATTCAGCACATAACTCAAATGCTACAACTACTGGAACTGCTAACTTCACTTTCAAGCAGTTCAATGATGCTAAGCCTCCTAAGTACGCTGGTACTGAAGGAGCTACTGGTCTACTACAGTGGTTAGAGAGCATTGAGGACATTCTCGACTTCACTGGATGCCCTGAGAATCTGAAGGTCAAGATGGCCTCAAACGCTTTTCATAAGGGCGCACTCACCTGGTGGAATTCTGAAAAGAACACCAGAGGACGCGAAGTCGCTTTAGCTTTACCGTGGGACGGTTTCAAGAATCTGCTTGTGGAAAAGTTTTGTCCACGTCATGAACTAAAGAAACTGGAAGTAGAGATGTGGAATCTGGTGCAAGACAGTGGTGAAAACGCCAAGTATACAACTCGATTTCATGAGTTGTGCATTCTGGTACCCCATTTGGTTACTCCTCTATCCCGCAGGATAGAGAAGTACATTGAAGGTCTACCCTTAGTAGTCAGGGGAACTGTCATGGGTAATAACCCTACTACTTTGGAGGCAGCCATTCAACTTGGTGCTACTCTTACTGAAGAGTATGTGAAGTCTGGATTGCTCACCCGAAAGGGATTCAAGAGAGCTCAGATTGAAGAAGGCAAGAAGCCTGAGCAGCACCATCATAAGAAGAAGAAGCAAAAGACAATCAAGAACTTTGCAGCGTTGACTGCAGCTGCACCTACTCATGCCACACCTATAACCGCTATGCCACAACTTGCTAACGCCAGAAAGTTGTATACTGGCACATTTCCACTCTGCACCAAATGCCAGTATCATCATCTACGCAACACTCCATGCAGAAAGTGTCTCAAATGTGGGCGTATGGGACACTTGGCGGCTACATGCCGATCTGCTCATCTTGCTGTTGCAACTACTGCTACCCCAACTCCTACTGCTACAGGTGGAAGAGCTTGTTATAATTGTGGAGCAGAGGGGACACTTCAGAAACCAGTGTCCAAAACTCAACAACAATACTGCTGCTGCTCGTGCTTTTGTTATTGGGACTGCTGAAGCACGGGAGGATCCGGCAGACATCACGGGTACATTTCTTATCAATGATCACTATGTTTCTATCATATTTGATACTGGTGCTGATAAAAGCTTTATCTCTGCTCATACTGCTTCTTTACTTGATATGCAACTATCCACACTTACTGCTCCCTATATTGTAGAAGTAGCGAATGGTAAAACTATAGTTGTAGATTCCATAATACATGGGTGTGAATTAAGATTAAATGACCATCTTTTCTCCATCGATCTCATTCCTATGACTATCGGAAGTTTCGAAGTTGTAGTAGGAATGGATTGGTTATCCAAGAACAATGCTGAAATCGTATGCTCGGAGAAACTTATTCGAATTCCTCTACCGTCCGGCGAAACGATGATAATTTACGGCGAGAAACCCTGCCGCGGATTGAAGATTGTATCATGCATCAAGGCGAGGAGGTATCTGAAGAAGAAATATTATGCGTTCCTAGCGCACGTGGTGGAAAAGAAACCTGAAAAGAAAGCAGTTGGAGACGTACCAGTTATCAGAGATTATCCAGATGTATTTCCCGAAGACTTGCCTGGACTACCACCAGTCTGGCAAGTGGAATTTAGAATCGATCTCGTCCCTGGAGCAAACCCAGTGGCGAAGTCACCGTATCGATTAGCACCATCTGAGATGCAGGAACTGTCTAGTCACCTTCAAGAACTTTTAGACAAAGGTTTCATAAGACCGAGTTTCTCTCCATGGGGAGCTCCGGTTCTCTTTGTCAAAAAGAAAGACGGTTCATTTCGTATGTGCATCGATTATCGTGAACTAAACAAGTTGATAATCAAGAATAGATATCCTCTGCCTAGGATCGATGATTTGTTTGATCAATTACAGGGCGTAACTTGCTTCTCTAAGATTGACTTACGATCTGGGTATCATCAGTTACGAGTAAATGATGAGGATATACCAAAGACTGCATTTAGGAATCGATATGGACACTATGAGTTCGTGGTTATGCCATTTGGGCTGACCAATGCACCTGCAGTGTTCATGGACTTGATGAATCGAGTCTGCAGGCCTTACTTGGATCAGTTTGTTATTGTCTTTATTGATGATATACTGATTTATTCCAAGTCGGAACATGTCACACCCCTGCGCCGCGTGCGGAATCCACGGCGCGGTGACGTATGAACAGTTGAATCATGCACAAGTATTGAATAAGAACAACCACAATGGATTACTACATTTCATAATGTTTAGACAGTTGTTTAGTTACAGACAATCTATCTACCAAAAGAAAGACAACTACAGACCCAAAATATAGTTTACAAAATAAGACTTCAAACAAGACAAGTAAACAATTAGGATTTAGTGTGTTTCTAATCCATCCTAGCATGTTTCTTCATCTTGTTCTATCTTAATATGGTCTCCTTAGTTGTCTCTGAGAATGTCTTAAACCTGATTACCTGAAACACGTGAAAAGTAACTGTCAACTACAGACGTAGTTGGTGAGAACAATAGGTTTAATCATTTGTAAACATGAGTATATGATATAAGGCATAGGTAAGTTAAAGCAACATAAGATTCACACGGATGAGCTGCAACCCAAACTAACATCAAGTAAGAAAATGAGTGCAAACAGTCCAATCAATGTTTGCACAAGAGTCAACATATAATATCAAGTCCCAAACCACGTTTGGAGTTAGATAATGTGACAACAGTTTTGATAAAACCATATGTAACCGAAATCTGCAGCTAGTTTATAAAACAAATTTAAAAACTAACTGCAGCAATCGGCCTGCCCCAATGTGTGTGTCCGCTTTCCCTTGTTGTGATCACCAGTACTAACGCTAATGAATATGATACTTGATACTTTTACAAGTTTGTTTACAACAATAGACATCATGTTTCTGAACCTTACTTTAACCGGATGTGTTAATGCCTTATTTGATAACATGAATTGAAAACCTAGATTTAATTCCACGAATTAAATCCTTTGTTTTGAATACCATGAAATGAACCACTTGATTTGAATACCATGATGTGAACCACTTGATTTGAATACCATGTTGTGAACCACTTGATTTGAATACCATGTTGTGAACCACTTGATTTGAATACCATGATGTGAACCACTTGATTTGAATACCATAAAATAGTGACCTTGTGTAACAACAAGGTTTATAACAAAAGAGTTTATAAAAAATCATTTATTTAAAAGTGTTTATCCTTCATAAATACATTTGAGTAAGTCTGTTACAAAACAGTTCATAGATCCCTTATAAAACCTTTTTAGTGAAAAGAGTTTAATAATTGATAATTCCTTTAAAACAGTTGATGAATTCCTAGGATTCGTACAATGAACCCATAATGTTTATAAGAATACACACACCTGGTGTAATGAAATATGATTGTAAACGATTGGTTTGATCACGTGTTCCACCCCAAAACAGTTATAAAAACAGTAAAAGAGGGGCTAAAGTTCTCACCTGTCTGCAGTAGACTCTGAACTAAAACAGATAGCAAGTAGCAAACAGGACTTCTAATTGTTTCCTATAACATTGTAATCATACATAAGATATAGGATTTATAATTGTATAGACTTTGATTCATTGATTGACTTGTGTTCTCTTGAAATAGATTATCACATGATAACTTGTTCTCATGATTACGATTGTTGTGAAAACTTGAAAGTTATGATTTGAATCATTTGATTGATCATGGGTCCAAGAAACGAATATGAAATGTTCCATTGTGCATAAATCTTATGCATAAAATGATAATTGTTTGAGAATTTGATAACCATTGATTAACATGACTTATGAAAAGATGTTCCAATTGTTTTAAGTCTTGTGATTGTGAATTGATCTTCATGATTATTGTTAAGTTACAAACTTAACCCCTTTATGATCAATTCACAATTGTCATAATCGAGGCCTCACATTGGGCCTTAAGCCCATGAAACCATGAGACTTAACAAAAGCCATGGGCCACTTAGATCAACAATGGGCCAATTGAATGTGCTATTGGGCCTCCTAACTTGTTTATGGACCATGTAACATGTCAAAGACAAAATTGGGCCAACTTACAACTCTCAGTGGGCCGAAAGTCACAATGTAAATCAAAGGAACTAACATGGGCCAAGGAGAATTGTTTTGGGCCGAAGGGAATGGAATTTAACTCATTCTAATGTGGGCCAAGGTAAATAAATTGATTGGGCTAAAAAAATGTATAGAGAAATGCATGTTGGGCCTCGGCTAACTATCTTGGCAGCGAACCTATTATGGTTTTTGCCTTAGGTTCGGCCAAGTAATACAACAAGGTTCGGCTCTAGGGTTGCTGCATCATGGGTTCGTGGAGCAACTAGGGTTCGCCATATGCAGCAACTAGGTTCGTGAAGATTCGACATAGGCTAAGCGATTGCATGAAGGTTCGTAGCAACAAGGAGGGTTCGTGGTACTGCTTATGGTTCGGTCACATGGAGCTTCGTCTAGGGTTCGTTGGCCATAACCATCAAAAGGGTTCGTTTATAGCTCATCAAGGTTCGTGACATGCTTGAGGATATGGCACAGGTTCGTGACTCGCATAGGGTTCGTGGCCGAGTGGGGTTCGTGTGGGTGATGATGATGATGATTCGTCGCAAAGAAGGGTTCGTGAGGGTCCCTAGGGTTCGGCTAGTCGGGCAACGAACCATATGGGTTTGTTAGGGTTCGCCTCACACAACTGGTTCGGCCAAGGAACCCTAACAGGTTCGTTCCCCTGCTGATGTTGATGAGCGACTCCCGAACCTGTCATCTTCATCATCATTCGACATTCTTCCTTTGATCTAACCATTCCCATGCCTCAAATCCTCATCCCCGAACACTCGCAAGTGATTATTTCGACAGGTAATGTGAAAGAATCGGGTATAGATCGAGTTTTAACAATTACACATATGAAAACCCTATTTTCGTGACTATTCAAGCTTCAATACCTCGTTTTTGGCTGGACAAATCCACTGATTTCTTGTACGTTCGTGTAGAGAATGTTGAGAGCTACGCGTGGACACCAAGAACACCAAATTCCGTTGAGAAACGAGTGAGATACGAGCGTTTAAAGTTCGGTTTTTCTAGAGAGAGGATAGGTTCGCGAGTTTTAGAGAGAGAAGTGGTGGTTGGCTGAAATAAATGAGAGCAATGGCCTTGTTCAAGGCTTTTATAGCCCGTGTGGTATTCGGGTCCGTTTCGGTCGCTCGGTTCGCGTTTCCGGAACGTAACGCGTATTTTACGCGGCTTAAAAATAAAAGACTTGTTAAACTCAACTAATTGATGAGTTTCAAAATTGTAAAAATATAAAATAATTAATATAATTATTTTTACTCTTCGTGTGTTGCCAGATCGTTAAACATTCACAATTACGTGTATACCCGCAATCGCGTACGTTTTTCGATCGTATTAATTATTCAAAGTCGTTTAATCATAATTATAAGTTCAACATTCGTATCATTATGGATCGTCACCCATAACTATACTCAGTCTCGCTTACGTATTACGATTCTTGTTGAATTAATTGTCATAATATTCGTCTTGACACTATGCACCAACACTATCCTGTTACACCGAACGCAGTATATATATAGGGCTCACTCTCGCTGCCCACCACTGTTTCGATATAACACAATACTGTTCTTGCCTAGTGAACTCGACTGTAAATAAATAATACATAATTGTTAAATAATAAAGATTCTGACACACAAGCACATAATGAACACATGATTCACATTGACTGACTGAACATGGATACACACTGTTCTAACACTGTTCACTACTACATGACTAAATGTACAAATGTTACAGTCTCCCCTAGTTAAGGGAATTTCGTCCCGAAATTAACTAGCCGAAGATACTGTAAAAAGATGAGGGTACTTAAGCTTCATCTGGTCTTCACGTTCCCAGGTGAACTCAGCACCGCGTTTGCCCTCCCATCGTACCTTTACGATCGGGATACGGCTGCGTTTAAGTTTCTTGACCCCATGATCCATGATCTCAACTGGACGTTCTATGAATTGCATGTTGTTCTGAATCTGTATGTCTTCCAGTGGAATCTGAACATCATGATCCGCTAAGTATTTCTTAAGATTTGATACATGAAAAGTATCATGAACATTGCTTAGCTCCACTGGAAGTTTGAGTTTGTAGGCTACGGGACCAATCCGTTCCAGGATCTCAAAAGGTCCAATGTACCTTGGTGCAAGTTTCCCTTTCTTCCCGAATCGGACAACGCCTTTCCAGGGAGAAACCTTGAGCAAGACTCGGTCACCAACTTGAAATTCAAGCGGTTTCTGACGTCGATCAGCATAACTCTTCTGCCGATCTCGTGCGGCCTTAAGCCGTGACTGAATGATTGTGATTTTGTCTGATGTTTCCTGAATGAGTTCTGGTCCTACGACCTGTGAGCCACCAATCTCGGTCCAACAGACCGGTGATCGGCACTTTCTACCATATAGAGCTTCGAATGGTGCACATTGAATGCTCGTATGATAGCTATTGTTATATGAAAACTCAATGAGTGGGAGATGAGTGTCCCAACTTCCACCGAAGTCAATGACACAAGAACGAAGCATGTCCTCAAGTGTTTGGATAGTCCTTTCGCTTTGACCATCGGTTTGGGGATGATACGCCGTGCTAAGATTAACACGCGTTCCCAAAGCCTTTTGCAATGATTGACAAAAGCGAGAAGTGAAACGACTATCACGATCAGATATGATTGATGTTGGAGTACCATGACGTGCAATGATTTCGTTGATGTACAGAGTAGATAGCTTCTCCATTTTGTAATCCTCTCGGATAGGGAGAAAATGAGCAGATTTGGTGAGTCGATCAACGATCACCCAAATCGAATCGAAACCTCGTGGAGTTCTCGGCAACTTTGTTATGAAATCCATGGAAATTTGCTCCCATTTCCATTGAGGAATTTCAGGTTGCTGCAGAAGTCCCGAAGGTTTTTGATGTTCTGCTTTGACCTTTGAACATGTAAGACATTTTCCCACATACAGTGCTATGTCTTTCTTCATTCCCGGCCACCAGTAAGATATCCTCAAGTCCTGATACATCTTGTCGGCTCCAGGATGAACTGAGTATCGCGACTTATGAGCCTCATCACAGATGAGTGTGCGCAATTCTTCAGAATTTGAAATCCAAATGCGGCCGTTGAGATATAACACCCCATCAGATCGGGGTTCTAGTTTCTTCTCGATGCCACAATCCAAGTCTGTCTTGAGTTGATTATCTGTTACTACTTGTTGTTGTGCCATACGAATCAAGTCTTTCAAGTTTGGTTGTGTGTTGATTTCCATAGCTCTTACACGAATTGGTTTGACTGGTTCCTTGCGACTAAGAGCATCCGCCACCACATTGGCTTTACCCGGATGGTAACGAATCTCACAGTCGTAATCAGTTAGGAGCTCAACCCAACGTCGTTGTCTCATGTTGAGTTCTTTCTGATTGAGAATGTGTTGTAGGCTCTTGTGGTCTGTATAGATGACACATTTAGTACCATACAGGTAGTGTCTCCAAATCTTCAATGCAAAGACCACAGCCCCTAACTCAAGGTCATGAGTAGTGTAATTCTTCTCGTGAACCTTAAGTTGTCTTGAAGCATAAGCAATGACCTTGTCCCGTTGCATAAGTACACAACCGAGACCAAGGTTTGAAGCATCACAGTAGACAATGAAATCATCACTGCCTTCTGGAAGACTAAGGATAGGGGAGTTGCACAACTTCTGTTTAAGAAGTTGAAATGCATCTTCCTGTTTCTGTCCCCATATAAACACTTGACTTTTCTGAGTTAGTGTGGTAAGTGGCAAGGCTATCTTAGAGAAGTTTGCAATGAATCTTCTATAATAACCTGCCAAACCTAGAAATGAACGAATCTCTGTTGGAGTAGATGGAGTAGTCTAGTTCTTAATCGCCTCAATCTTTGCTGGATCTACATGAATTCCATCTTTGTTTATGACATGTCCTAAGAAGTGAACTTCCTTTAGCCAAAATTCACACTTTGAGAATTTAGCATAGAGTTGTTCAGTTCTTAGTAACTCTAAGACTTTCCTCAAATGATCTTCATGCTCTTGTTCCGACTTGGAATAAATCAGTATATCATCAATAAAGACAATAACAAACTGATCCAAGTAAGGCCTGCAGACTCGGTTCATCAGGTCCATGAACACTGCGGGTGCATTGGTCAGCCCAAATGGCATAACCACAAACTCATAGTGTCCATATCGAGTCCTAAATGCAGTCTTTGGTATATCCTCATCATTTACTCTTAACTGATGATACCCGGACCGTAAATCAATCTTAGAGAAGCAAGTTGCTCCCTGCAATTGATCAAACAGATCATCGATCCTGGGCAGAGGATATCTATTCTTGATTGTCAACTTGTTCAGCTCACGATAGTCGATGCACATACGAAATGAACCGTCTTTCTTTTTGACAAAGAGAACCGGAGCTCCCCATGGAGAGAAACTCGGTCTTATGAAACCTTTGTCTAAAAGTTCTTGAAGCTGACTAGACAGTTCTTGCATCTCAGACGGTGCTAATCGATACGGTGACTTCGCCACTGGGTCTGCTCCAAGGACGAGATCAATTCTAAACTCTACTTGTCGGACTGGTGGTAGTCCAGGCAAGTCTTCTAGAAATACGTCTGGATAATCTCTGATAACTGGAACGTCTCCAACTGCTTTCTTTTCAGGTTTCTTTTCTACTACGTGAGCCAGGAAAGCATAATACTTCTTCTTCAAGTACTTCCTCGCCTTGATGCACGATACAATCTTCAATCCGCGGCATGGTTTCTCGCCGTAGACTATCATCGTTTCGCCGGACGGCAGAGGAATTCGAATAAGTTTCTTAGAGCATACGATTTCAGCATTGTTTTTGGATAACCAATCCATTCCTATCACAACTTCGAAGCTTCCGAGAGTCATAAGAATGAGATCGATGGAGAAAAGATGGTCATTTAATCTTAATTCACAACCATGGATAATAGAATCTACAACTATAGTCTTACCATTCGCTACTTCTACTGTATAGGGAGCAGTAAGTATAGATAGTTGCATATTAAGCAAAGAAGCAGTATGAGCAGAGATAAAGCTTTTATCAGCACCAGTATCAAATATGATAGAAAGGTAGTGATCATTGATAAGAAATGTACCCGTGATGACTGCCGGATCCTCACGTGCTTCAGCAGTTCCAATAACAAAAGCACGTGCAGCAGCAGTATTGTTGTTGAGTTTTGGACACTGATTTCTGAAGTGTCCCTCTGCTCCACAATTATAACAGGCTCTTCCACCTGTAGCAGTAGTGGTTGTGGTAGCAGTTGTTGCAGCAGCAAGATGAGCAGCTCGGCATGTAGCTGCAAAGTGTCCCATACGCCCACACTTGAGACACTTCTTGCAAGGAGTGTTGGGCAGATGATGATACTGGCATTTGGTGCAAAGTGGAAACTGGCCAGTATAAGGCTTTCTGGCATTAGCTGGTTGTGGCATAGCTGTGATAGGTGTGGCATGAGTAGGTGTAGCTGCAGTCAACGCTGCAAAGTTCTTGATTGTCTTTTGCTTCTTCTTCTTGTGATGGTGCTGCTTAGGCTTCTTGCCTTCTTCAATCTGTGCTCTCTTGAATCCCTTTCGGGTGAGCACTCCAGACTTCACATACTCTTCAGTAAGAGTAGCACCAAGTTGAATCGCCGCCTCCAGAGTAGTAGGGTTATTACCCATGACAGTTCCCCTAACTACTATGGGTAGACCTTCAATGTACTTCTCTATCCTGCGGGATAGAGGAGTAACCAAATGGGGTACCAGAATGCACAACTCATGGAATCGAGTTGTATACTTTGCGTTTTCACCACTATCTTGCACCAGATTCCACATCTCCACCTCAAGTTTCTTCAGTTCGTGACGTGGGCAGAACTTTTCCACAAGCAAGTTCTTGAATCCGTCCCATGGTAAAGCTAAAGCAACTTCACGTCCTCTGGTGTTCTTTTCAGAATTCCATCAAGTGAGTGCGCCCTTATGAAAAGCGCTTGAGGCCATCTTGACCTTCAGATTCTCAGGGCATCCAGTGAAGTCGAGAATGTCCTCAATGCTCTCCAACCACTGTAGTAGTCCAGTAGCTCCTTCTGTACCAGCGTACTTAGGAGGCTTAGCATCATTGAACTGCTTGAAAGTGAAGTTAGCAGTTCCAGTAGTTGTAGCATTTGAGTTATGTGCTGAATCACTAGTACTTCCCCGAAGATTCTGGGTAATATCAGTGACCATACCAGGGATTACTTCCCTCATATGAACAGCGATAGCTCGAGCAATCTTGTTGATCTCATCATCATTACCACTTGTCGAGTCCCCAGCATTAGGGTCACGTCGAGGAGGCATTCTACGAATAGAAGCCGCAAGTGGGTCAGTAACGAGAAATGATACAATTGAACTTTCATGATAAAGTCAGTAATACATCCATACTACTAGTATTATCATTCAATTGTAATATGATCCAGTACACGTATAAGTTATCAACTTATTTGCATACTTATCATGTGAATATGTACGATGTCCCATGATCTCTCCACCAAACCTACACATTGACACTTTCCCGATATACCGAAAATAGTTTATATATAGGGCTCACTCTCGCTGCCCACCACCGTTTCGATATACCACGATCATGCCCTTGCTAGCATTTGGCAACATGTTTGTACTGATTTCCAAGTGTGTTCCATTGATTAAGAATCTCTTGATCTTTGATCAACTTGAACTATGATTGATTTCATGATTGAACTATGATTAGGTTATGCGTGCACCTACTAACAGTTGTTAACATGTAGAACTAAATCATACGTGTGTTCTACACTTTCCTGTTAACCTATGTCAGTAAGTACTAATGATGTAATCACTTAAGAATTTCACTTAAGGTTTACATTTAAAGAATGTTCACAACTTGATTGATTCACCATAATGTTTGGTTCATCCAAGTTTGAATTGCACTATGATTTGATTCACCAATGATTGTTTCCCAAATGTTTGTATCCCATGTGTTTGACTAATGTTCAATGTTCCCAGTTGCTCCCGAATCCTCACTCCAAATACGAACGCCGGATTCCCCCTAACATACTGAAATAAGCTTATATATAGGGTAAGCTCTCACCGACCCACCACTTACCTCAACACGTCAGCGTTAATCCGTCGTCTATATTTGGGGCTAAGATTCCAACTGTTGATTGATTATGATTGTTTCATGATTGCCACCTGTTCTCAGAATATGTTTATGATTATGTAAACCATGGTTCTTAATTTACTCGAAATTAAGACCTTCGGTTTTAGCATGTGTGTCCTAGGTTAATTAACCTAGGTTCTCAATACCTACAGTATTGAGTATAATGATCTCTTGTGAGAACTTCAACTAAAGAATACTGTTACACAGATTCTAAGTTATAAAGTTCCTATGATAATGAACACCTGATAATGGTAACAATGATAACAATGAAAAGGATTTCAAATCAAGATTCTAAATTAATAGTTCTTGACCTTTGAATTCCTATAATGAGCATGACAAGGATTTCAAATCAAGACTCTAAATTAATAGATCTTAACATTTGAATTCCTATAATGAATATGACAAGGATTTCAAATCAAGATTCTAAATTAATAGATCTTGACATTTGAATTCCTATAATGGAGATGACAAGGACTTTAGATCAAAGATACCAATCTTTGCCTCTAAATCCTATACTGAATATGACAAGAAATTCATATCAAAGATACTGAAAATACAGATCTTTGCCTCCGAATTTCTATAATGATCTCTGTGTGAGAATTTCAGATCAAGGATACTAAGAATACAGATCCTTGCCTCTGAAATCCTTAAATGCATATGCGTGAGAATTTAATTCGGTTTCTAAAATTATAGAAGTCCGATTCAAATTCTTTGACTCGATATCTAATCTTAGAAAAATGTCCCTAAGATCTTTCAAGCTTATTGTAGACTTAATGCTCACTTAAGTTACTTAGATCCTAAGTTCCTCAAGCCTATAGCACTTAGTCCTATTGGGTAGCTTAGGTTATAGTCTAGGTCGTTAAACATTGGGTTTTTCCTAGTTCTCTACAACCTTGGCTCTGATACCAACCTGTCACACCCCTGCGCCGCGTGCGGAATCCACGGCGCGGTGACATATGAACAGTTGAATCATGCACAAGTATTGAATAAGAAAAACCACAATGGATTACTACATTTCATAATGTTTAGACAGTTGTTTAGTTACAGACAATCTATCTACCAAAAGAAAGACAACTACAGACCCAAAATATAGTTTACAAAATAAGACTTCAAACAAGACAAGTAAACAATTAGGATTTAGTGTGTTTCTAATCCATCCTAGCATGTTTCTTCATCTTGTTCTATCTTAATATGGTCTCCTTAGTTGTCTCTGAGAATGTCTTAAACCTGATTACCTGAAACACGTGAAAAGTAACTGTCAACTACAGACGTAGTTGGTGAGAACAATAGGTTTAATCATTTGTAAACATGAGTATATGATATAAGGCATAGGTAAGTTAAAGCAACATAAGATTCACACGGATGAGCTGCAACCCAAACTAACATCAAGTAAGAAAATGAGTGCAAACAATCCAATCAATGTTTGCACAAGAGTCAACATATAATATCAAGTCCCAAACCACGTTTGGAGTTAGATAATGTGTCAACAGTTTTGATAAAACCATATGTAACCGAAATCTGCAGTTAGTTTATAAAACAAATTTAAAAACTAACTGCAGCAATCGGCCTGCCCCAATGTGTGTGTCCGCTTTCCCTTGTTGTGATCACCCAGTACTAACGCTAATGAATATGATACTTGATGCTTTTACAAGTTTGTTTACAACAATAGACACCATGTTTCTGAACCTTACTTTAACCGGATGTGTTAATGCCTTATTTGATAACATGAATTGAAAACCTAGATTTAATTCCACGAATTAAATCCTTTGTTTTGAATACCATGAAATGAACCACTTGATTTGAATACCATGATGTGAACCACTTGATTTGAATACCATGTTGTGAACCACTTGATTTGAATACCATGTTGTGAACCACTTGATTTGAATACCATGATGTGAACCACTTGATTTGAATACCATAAAATAGTGACCTTGTGTAACAACAAGGTTTATAACAAAAGAGTTTATAAAAAATCATTTATTTAAAAGTGTTTATCCTTCATAAATACATTTGAGTAAGTCTGTTACAAAACAGTTCATAGATCCCTTATAAAACCTTTTTAGTGAAAAGAGTTTAATAATTGATAATTCCTTTAAAACAGTTGATGAATTCCTAGGATTCGTACAATGAACCCATAATGTTTATAAGAATACACACACCTGGTGTAATGAAATATGATTGTAAACGATTGGTTTGATCACGTGTTCCACCCCAAAACAGTTATAAAAACAGTAAAAGAGGGGCTAAAGTTCTCACCTGTCTGCAGTAGACTCTGAACTAAAACAGATAGCAAGTAGCAAACAGGACTTCTAATTGTTTCCTATAACATTGTAATCATACATAAGATATAGGATTTATAATTGTATAGACTTTGATTCATTGATTGACTTGTGTTCTCTTGAAATAGATTATCACATGATAACTTGTTCTCATGATTACGATTGTTGTGAAAACTTGAAAGTTATGATTTGAATCATTTGATTGATCATGGGTCCAAGAAACGAATATGAAATGTTCCATTGTGCATAAATCTTATGCATAAAATGATAATTGTTTGAGAATTTGATAACCATTGATTAACATGACTTATGAAAAGATGTTCCAATTGTTTTAAGTCTTGTGATTGTGAATTGATCTTCATGATTATTGTTAAGTTACAAACTTAATCCCTTTATGATCAATTCACAATTGTCATAATCGAGGCCTCACATTGGGCCTTAAGCCCATGAAACCATGAGACTTAACAAAAGCCATGGGCCACTTAGATCAACAATGGGCCAATTGAATGTGCTATTGGGCCTCCTAACTTGTTTATGGACCATGTAACATGTCAAAGACAAAATTGGGCCAACTTACAACTCTCAATGGGCCGAAAGTCACAATGTAAATCAAAGGAACTAACATGGGCCAAGGAGAATTGTTTTGGGCCGAAGGGAATGGAATTTAACTCATTCTAATGTGGGCCAAGGTAAATAAATCGATTGGGCTAAAAAAATGTATAGAGAAATGCATGTTGGGCCTCGGCTAACTATCTTGGCAGCGAACCTATTATGGTTTTTGCCTTAGGTTCGGCCAAGTAATACAACAAGGTTCGGCTCTAGGGTTGCTGCATCATGGGTTCGTGGAGCAACTAGGGTTCGCCATATGCAGCAACTAGGTTCGTGAAGATTCGACATAGGCTAAGCGATTGCATGAAGGTTCGTAGCAACAAGGAGGGTTCGTGGTACTGCTTATGGTTCGGTCACATGGAGCTTCGTCTAGGGTTCGTTGGCCATAACCATCAAAAGGGTTCGTTTATAGCTCATCAAGGTTCGTGACATGCTTGAGGATATGGCACAGGTTCGTGACTCGCATAGGGTTCGTGGCCGAGTAGGGTTCGTGTGGGTGATGATGATGATGATTCGTCGCAAAGAAGGGTTCGTGAGGGTCCCTAGGGTTCGGCTAGTCGGGCAACGAACCATATGGGTTTGTTAGGGTTCGCCTCACACAACTGGTTCGGCCAAGGAACCCTAACAGGTTCGTTCCCCTGCTGATGTTGATGAGCGACTCCCGAACCTGTCATCTTCATCATCATTCGACATTCTTCCTTTGATCTAACCATTCCCATGCCTCAAATCCTCATCCCCGAACACTCGCAAGTGATTATTTCGACAGGTAATGTGAAAGAATCGGGTATAGATCGAGTTTTAACAATTACACATATGAAAACCCTATTTTCGTGACTATTCAAGCTTCAATACCTCGTTTTTGGCTGGACAAATCCACTGATTTCTTGTACGTTCGTGTAGAGAATGTTGAGAGCTACGCGTGGACACCAAGAACACCAAATTCCGTTGAGAAACGAGTGAGATACGAGCGTTTAAAGTTCGGTTTTTCTAGAGAGAGGATAGGTTCGCGAGTTTTAGAGAGAGAAGTGGTGGTTGGCTGAAATAAATGAGAGCAATGGCCTTGTTCAAGGCTTTTATAGCCCGTGTGGTATTCGGGTCCGTTTCGGTCGCTCGGTTCGCGTTTCCGGAACGTAACGCGTATTTTACGCGGCTTAAAAATAAAAGACTTGTTAAACTCAACTAATTGATGAGTTTCAAAATTGTAAAAATATAAAATAATTAATATAATTATTTTTACTCTTCGTGTGTTGCCAGATCGTTAAACATTCACAATTACGTGTATACCCGCAATCGCGTACGTTTTTCGATCGTATTAATTATTCAAAGTCGTTTAATCATAATTATAAGTTCAACATTCGTATCATTATGGATCGTCACCCATAACTATACTCAGTCTCGCTTACGTATTACGATTCTTGTTGAATTAATTGTCATAATATTCGTCTTGACACTATGCACCAACACTATCCTGTTACACCGAACGCAGTATATATATAGGGCTCACTCTCGCTGCCCACCACTGTTTCGATATAACACAATACTGTTCTTGCCTAGTGAACTCGACTGTAAATAAATAATACATAATTGTTAAATAATAAAGATTCTGACACACAAGCACATAATGAACACATGATTCACATTGACTGACTGAACATGGATACACACTGTTCTAACACTGTTCACTACTACATGACTAAATGTACAAATGTTACAGAACAAGAGCATGAAGATCATTTGAGGAAAGTCTTAGAGTTACTAAGAGCTGAACAACTCTATGCTAAATTCTCAAAGTGTGAATTTTGGCTAAAGGAAGTTCACTTCTTAGGACATGTCATAAACAAAGATGGAATTCATGTAGATCCAGCTAAGATTGAGGCGATTAAGAACTGGACTACTCCATCTACCCCTACAGAGATTCGTTCATTTCTGGGTCTGGCAGGCTATTACAGGAGGTTCATTGCGAATTTCTCTAAGATTGCCTTGCCACTTACCACCCTGACTCAGAAAAGTCAAGCCTTTATATGGGGACAGAAACAAGAAGATGCATTTCAACTTCTTAAACAGAAGTTATGTAATTCCCCCATCCTTAGTCTTCCAGAAGGCAGTGATGATTTCATTGTCTACTGTGATGCTTCAAACCTGGGTCTCGGCTGTGTACTTATGCAACGAGACAAGGTGATTGCGTATGCTTCAAGACAGCTTAAGGTTCATGAGAAGAATTACACCACTCATGACCTTGAGCTAGGGGCTGTGGTCTTTGCATTGAAAATTTGGAGACACTACCTTTATGGTACTAAATGTGTCATCTATACAGATCACAAGAGCCTACAACACATTCTCAATCAGAAAGAACTCAACATGAGACAACGACGTTGGGTTGAGCTTCTAACTGATTACGACTGTGAGATTCGTTACCATCCGGGTAAAGCCAATGTGGTGGCGGATGCTCTTAGTCGCAAGGAACCAGTCAAACCAATTCGTGTAAGAGCCATGGAGATCAACACACAGCCAAACTTGAAAGACTTGATTCGTATTGCACAACAACAAGTATTAACAGATAATCAACTCAAGACAGACTTGGATTGTGGCATTGAGAAGAAACTAGAACCTCGAGCTGATGGGGTGTTATATCTCAACGGCCGCATCTGGATTCCAAAGTCTGAGGAATTGCGCACACTCATCTGTGATGAGGCTCATAAGTCGCGATACTCAGTTCATCCTGGAGCAGATAAGATGTACCAAGACTTGCGTACATCTTACTGGTGGCCGGGAATGAAGAAAGACATAGCACTGTATGTAGGAAAATGTCTTACTTGTTCAAAAGTCAAAGCAGAACATCAAAAGCCTTCGGGACTTCTGCAGCAACCTGAAATTCCTCAATGGAAATGGGAGCAAATTTCCATGGATTTCATAACTAAGTTGCTGAGAACTCTGCGAGGTTTTGATTCGATTTGGGTGATCGTTGATCGACTCACCAAATCTGCCCATTTTCTTCCGATCCGAGAGGATTACAAGATGGAGAAGTTATCCACATTGTACATCAACGAAATCATTGCACGTCATGGTACTCCAACATCAATCATATCTGATCGTGATAGTCGTTTCACTTCTCGCTTTTGGCAATCATTGCAAAAGGCTTTGGGAACGCGTGTTAATCTTAGCACGGCGTATCATCCCCAAACCGATGGTCAAAGCGAAAGGACTATCCAAACACTTGAGGACATGCTTCGTTCTTGTGTCATTGACTTCGATGGAAGTTGGGACACTCATCTCCCACTTATTGAGTTTTCATATAACAATAGCTATCATACGAGCATTCAATGTGCACCATTCGAAGCTTTATATGGTAGAAAGTGCCGATCTCCGGTCTGTTGGACCGAGGTTGGTGACTCACAGGTCGTAGGACCAGAACTCATTCAGGAAACATCAGACAAAATCACAATCATTCAGTCACGGCTTAAGGCCGCACGAGATCGGCAGAAGAGTTATGCTGATCGACGACGGAAACCGCTTGAGTTTCAAGTCGGTGACCGAGTCTTACTCAAAGTTTCTCCCTGGAAAGGCGTTGTCCGATTCGGGAAGAAAGGGAAACTTGCACCAAGGTACGTTGGACCTTTTGAGATCCTGGAACGGATTGGTCCCGTAGCCTACAAACTCAAACTTCCGGTGGAGCTAAGCAATGTCCATGATACTTTTCATGTGTCTAATCTTAAGAAATGCTTAGCGGATCATGATGTTCGGATTCCACTGGAAGACATTCAGATTCAGAACAACATGCAATTCATAGAACGTCCGGTTGAAATCATGGATCGTGGGGTCAAGAAACTTAAACGCAGCCGTATTCCGATCGTAAAGGTACGATGGGAGGGCAAACGCGGTGCTGAGTTCACCTGGGAACGTGAAGATCAGATGAAGCTTAAGTACCCTCATCTTTTTACAGTACCTTCGGCTAGTTAATTTCGGGACGAAATTCCCTTAACTAGGGGAGACTGTAACATTTGTACATTCAGTCATGGTAGTCGTAAACAGTGTTAGAACAGTGTGTGTCAATGTCCAGTAAATCAATGTGATTCATGTGTTCATTATGTGCTTGTGTGTTAGAATCATTATTTCTTGAGTCAAGTATGTATTATTTATTTACAGTCGATGACACTAGGCAAGAACGGTATCGTGTTATATCGAAACAGTGGTGGGCAGCGAGAGTGAGCCCTATATATATACTGCGTTCGGTGTAACAGGATAGTGTTAGTGCGTAGTGTGGAGACGAATATTATGACAATTAATTAATTCAACAAGAATCGTAATACGTAAGCGAGACTGAGTATAGTTATGGGTGACGATCCATAATGATACGAATGTTGAACTTATAATTATGATTAAACGTCGTTAAATAATTTATACGATCGAAAAACGTACGCAATTTCGGGTATACACGTAATTGTGAGTGTTTAACGATCTGTCAACACACGAAGAGTAAAAATAATTAAATTAATTATTTTTCATTTTTTACAATTTTGAAACTCATCATTTTAATGAGTTTAATAACTATTTTAATTAAAAGTCGCGTAAAATACGCGTTATGTGTCGGAAATGCGAACCGAGCGACCGAAACGGACCCGAATACCACGCGGGCTATAAAAGCCTTGAACAAGGCTTCTTTCTTCATTTAATTCCCCAACAACCACTCTCTCTCTAAAAATTCGTCTCCCACCTCTCTCTAAAATTCCAAACTTTAAACGTTCGTATCTTCTTCATTTCTCAACGGATTTTGGTGTTCTTGGTGTCCACGCGAAGCTCTCAACGAGTACTACAAGAAAGTACAACAGATCGGAAGTTTTCACCGGCCAAATCTGAGGTATAATCGAGTTAAAGTTCTGAAAAATAGGGTTTTTGGTTCGTGGGTTTGTTAAACACATACATAGCCGGTTTTTAGCATTAGTTCTCGAGTCTCGCACGTATAGGGATCTTTCTCATGGTTATGTTGTCTTGGATCATGGTATGGAGCTGGTGGTTCGATGGAGATGGTGATGCACACAGGGTTCGTCGAGGGTACATTCACGGCCGAAACTGTTGGGGTGGCCGAACCATTTAGCTAAGGGCGAACCTTAACGAACCTGTAAGCTTATGGTTCAGCAGCCGAACCCTAGGGAGTCACACGAGCCCTCACGAACCAGTTGGTGACCAACGAACTCTTCTCCGAGCGAACTATCAGCGAACCCTACATGAGAGTTATTCTGCGAACCCTAGTCGCCATGCACGAACCCTCGAGTTTCTCCTTGGCCGAACCATGAGGTGTTTCACGAACCCTGCATGGTTCGCAGCTTCATCAGCCGAACTCTTAGATAATCAGCGAACCTTTCATGGATGCTGAACGAATCTAATGGGATCTCACGAACCATCACGAACCTGCGACCTATAGCGAACCTTCACGAACCTACATAGAGCGTTGCATGCAAGCCGAACCCTTCGACCTGAGGCAGACTTCTACGAACCTTGCATGCATAACATGAAGGCCGAACCTTATTGGATCCTTGGCCGACCCTTGGTGGCTTGTGAAGGACCGGCGAACCTAGCCCCTTAAACCTAAAAGGTTCGCTGCCCAAATGGCAGCCCACCTTCTTTTCGGCCCAACCTCAACCTACTCGGCCCAAATTCCATTAGTAAAAGGCCCATAGGGTGAGACAAGCCCAAGGGAGTTAGGTTGGTTCATTTAGATTTCCAATTTGCCCAATAACACCTTAAAAACTTTACATGGTCTACATAAACATTGGTTGGTCCAACTCAAATCCTTTAGGCTCAATCCAAACTCATTAGGCCCACTAAGATTGTAATCGGTTTGATATTGTCCTTGGTGTGTAATAAGACCTATCTAAATGTTGTTGGGCCAACATCACACTCACTTGGCCCAACCTTATATTCAATTGGCCCATTGGTAACCAAAGTGGCCCATGGACCTCCATTTAAGCCTATTATCATAATTATGGGCTTAAGGCCCATTTTAGGCCACAACTCAAAATGATTGTCATTTGATCTTAGTGGCTTAAGTTGCAACTTAACCTAATCATGGGATCAAGTCACAATCTCAAGGACTTAAACAATGTAAACATTTATATCAAATCTCATGGTAATCAATGGTTATCAAATTCGCAAACAATTATCATTTTATGCATAAGATTTATGCACAAGGGGAACATTTCATATTCGTTTCTTGGACCCATGATCAATCAAGTGATTCAAAGCATAATTTTCAAGTTTACACAACAATCATAATCATGATCAAGTAATCAAGTGTTAATCAATTTCAAGAGAACACAAGTCAATCAATGAATCAAGGTCTATACACCTATAAATCTTATATCTTATGTATGATTACAATGATATAGGAACCAATTAGAAGTCCTGTTTGCTACTTGCTATCTGCTTTAGTTCAGAGTCTACTGCAGACAGGTGAGAACTTTAGCCCCTCTTTTATTGTTTTATAACTGTTTTGGGGTGGAACACGTGATCAAACCAGTTGTTTTCAATTGTATTTCATTACACAAGATGTATGTAATCTTATAAATATTGCAGGTTCATTTTACGAATCCAAGGGATTCATCAACTGTTTTAAAAGATTTATCAACTATTAAACTCTTTTTACTAAAAAGGTTTTATAAAGACCCTTGAACTGTTTTATAACAGGTTTACTCGAATGTTTTGTAAAGGATAAACACTCTTAAACAATGGATTTTATAAACTCTTTTGTTATAAATCTTGTTAATATACAAGGTCATTATTTCATGGTATTCAAATCAAGAGATTCAGTTCATGGTATTCAAATCAAGAGATTCAGTTCATGGTATTCAAATCAAAAGATTCATTTCATGGTATTCAAATCAAGAGATTCATTTCATGGTATTCAAAACAAAGGATTTAATTCATGGTGTCTATTGTTGTAACAAACTTATAAATCCAGGTTTTCAGTTCATGTTATCAATTAAGGCATTAACACATTCGGTTAAAGTAAGATTCATAAACATGGTGTCTATTGTTGTAACAAACTTATAAACCCATCAAGTTTCATTGTCGTTAGTACTGGGTGATCACAACAAGGGAAAGCGGACTCATTGTTTCTTATCCAGGATGGAGTTAGCTTTTAAATTTGTTTTAAAAGCTAACTGTAGGTCTGGTGTCATTGTTTTCTTATCCAGGATGGAGTTGGCTTTTAAATTTGTTTTTAAAAGCCAACTGCAGGTCTGGTGTCATATGGTTATAAAACTGCTGATGTATTATCTAACTCCAAACGTGCTTTGGGACTTGATATTATACGTTGGCTTTCGTGCGAACAGTGATTGGACTGTTTACACTCATTTTCTTACTTGATGTTAGTTTGGGTTACAGCTCATCCATGTGAATCTTTTGTGGCTTTAACTTACCTATGCCTTATATCATATATTCATGTTTACAAATGATTAAACCTATTGTTCTCACCAACTACGTCTGTAGTTGACAGTTATTTTCACGTGTTTCAGGTAATCAGGTTTAAGATATTCTCAGGGACAACTAAGGAGACCATTCTAAGATAGAACAAGATGAAGAAACATGCTAGGATGGATTAGAAACACACTAAATCCTGATTGTTTAATTGTCTTGTTTGAAGTCTTATTTTGTAACTATATTTTGGGTCTGTAGTTGCCTTTCTTTTGGTAGATAGATTGTCTGTAACTAAACAACATGTCTAAACATTATGAAATGTAGTAATCCATTGTGGTTGTTCTTATTCAATACTTGTGCATGATTCAACTGTTCATACGTCACCGCGCCGTGGATTCCGCACGCGGCGCAGGGGTGTGACACTCATCTTATTGTTGTGAAGAAAATTTTTCGTTATTTGAAGGGTACCCTAGATCTAGGATTATGGTATCCTAATGATGATAACTTTAAACTTACTGCTTGTAGTGATTCGGATTATGGTGGATGCAAAACAGATTACAAGTCAACATCTACGGGGTGTCAGTTCTTTGGCAAACGCTTAGTTACCTAGCAATGCAAGAAGCTGACATCGTTGTCTCCTTCTACTTGTGATGCTGAATACATTGCTGCTGTAAGTTGTTGTTTTCAAATCATCTGAATTTAGAAACAGCTAAGGGACTATGGGTTAAATTTTTCTAACACTCCTATTTTTGTTGTTAACACTGTTGCCATAGCCGTCACTAAGAATCCAATCCAGAACTCAAAAACAAAACACATCGATATTAAATATCACTTCATACGTGATTGTTTTGAAAAAAAATTAGTCGATGTCGTTAAAATTCACACCGACAACAAAAAATCCAATCTTTATACTAAAGATTTTGATAAAACCAGATTTCTATATCTGTTATCGGCTAATGGGGTCTTTCAGAAAAGTGAAGTCATTCCTGACACGGAGTCTAACAAATGATCATTTCTTTTATTTTGTTTTTCTTTATGTTGTACATAGGTTCATTTACATTTCTTTTAAACATCCAAAAACCCAAAAAGATTTTCTGTTTTAGGTTTTTAGGGGAGAAAAAGCGTCACATTGAAAAACCAAAAACGTTAGTTGAAAAAAAAATTCAAGGGATGAGAAATTTCAGTTGGGAAGTGATGATTTGCTAGTCATATTCTTTAAAGCAAAAGTGAGTGTACAAACTGAAATCACATGGGTGTTATGGTATGATGTATTGATAAGCCTACTTTATAAATTTTTAGACACATAGTGATTGGTCAGAATGTCTGATTTGTGGGAACTCGTCTTGAAAACTGGCTTAAGGGATAAACAATTAATCATTCAAATCATACGTACACCTAGTATCATAAGATCTTATGAGGTTTCCAAGGATCCTTGAGTTCAAGTTCGTATACGTGCCACATTGCTGGGTTACAGCCTTGCTGAAGCCGCCCATTCAGATAAGAATGATTGGATCATATGAAAATAAAAGTAAGTCCGACTCTGTAGACGTGCCATACACTGGGTTACAACATAGATGAAGCTGTCCATTCAGATTGGATAAGATAGAAAAATGAAAAAATAAAATAAGTTCGACTCCATACATGTGCCATACACTGGGTTGCAGCCTAGTTGAAGCCATCCATTTGGATAGAACAAAATCTCATTCAATACAGTTCTTACACGTGCCATATTGCGTTGTAAAGACCTAGCTGAAGGCATCCATGAGAATGTGTTGATCTTGAGCAAGTTATTAATAGAAAAATAGAAAAATACACTAAATTGGAACCTTATAAAGTTTATGATCTTAGATCTTAAGTTATGCTGAGATGTGTTATCAACTGGTTTTGATCTTTACAAGTTAACTAGAGCGGGTAACTCAATCAAAAGATATGCTTGATCACTGATTTGTTGAAAAATGAAGTATTGTTAGGTTTAAAGTGGACAATTATATCAATAGTTACATCATAAACTCATTGTGGCATAGTTTTAACTGTCAAGGTTTCAAGATTGATATGTCTTGGTATTTATCACTACCCTGGGTGATTTCTCACAAAAACATGTGTTCTTAATTGTGTGTTTGTACAGTTTATTTTTCTCAGAGAACATAAAAAGATTTTTCATTTCATTTTTTTGTGATCATTTGTTAATCAAGTTGTACAATTTTGTCTTGAGCTTTCATCAAACCAGAAAAAACTTCATAATTTTCATCACAACATGGATAGCATGTCAAATTTCAATGGTTGTTGTGTTTGAGTGCTTGTTTTAACCAAATTGCCAAAAATTTTAAAGGTTTTAACACATTCATGCGAATGAGTCACTATGGGTATCATTTGCACGAATGAACATGATAGGCGAATAGGTCATACGCCTGTTCACAAAGGTGAATGGACATCGAGGACGAATGACACACTTACACGAATGGAATTTGTATTTAATGCAGCTTATTCGTTTGATATACCCATCGCCCTCTTTCTCTTTCTCTTTCGTGTACTGTGTGTGAAACCATTCGTCCGAGATCAAACTTTTGATCCTCATCATATTATTTCTTATTCTTTTGATCCATTTTGACAGTATTAGTGTGATTGATTGTTTCAGGTACCGTGGAGAATCATTTTTCACCAATTTTGGGTTGAATTTGGTCAGAAACAGATCGGAATTGTAGGGTTTTAGGGTACGGAAATGTTTTGAATGAATAGACAACTAAAATGAACCTTAATCAATCCGAAATCTGTTCTAAAATGTTAATAGGACCTTTCTGAATTCAATGTTGAAAATTTTGTTGTTTGATTATTGATTTTTGAGAAAAAGGTTTACGAACCTTCGGTTACACGAATAAGGCTCTTTCGTGCGACATGTCACACGAATCATGTCATTCGTACGTCCTGTCAGACGAATGAGTTCGGTCATACGAATGACTCCATTCTTGAGACTCATTCGTGTAAATTGTTCATTCTTGTCTCAGAACCATTCGTCTGAGGTTCTATTCGTATGTAAGGGATCATTCTATTAGTCCCACTACAGGATCTAAAACTGATATCGATTATCCAATCACACGTGAGAGTGAGGAGTGGTATCACGTGTGTGTAAAAGAACAAGAAGAAAAACAATGCAAAGTACTCACGTTAATTGCACTCGGTTTCTAAAGAACCGACTGGTACAATGTTCGACTCCAAGAATGAAAGAAAATAAGAACAAGAACGAACAACCCTAATGTGACTAGCTTGTAGGGTTTATATAATACACATACCCCACCTAAGCCTCTCGGCTCATTGTAACTAAACAGATCCAATAAACAAACAAAACACACTACTCGAGAACACTAAACCACATCGAGAACAAAAACCTCAATTCGAGAATCACCATATTACCTTCGAGAACCACCACATTATCAAAGAGAAACAACAAAACTTATTTACTTCCCAACACACTTGATCATCAATGTAGAAGAATCTCCTTTACCTCCAGACCAGGTTTCATTCTTCACAATAACTCTTACATAAACTACAAACTCCAATGCATCTTCCAAGTGATCTTGATCCACTTTCATCTCTTGATTATTCAGAAATTTTATATCTTTCTCACTTAAGCACATTTGATCAATCGGATCATAAAATGTGTACTCAACCTCTCCACAGTTAATGATCACACCATATGTCTGTTCATCAAAAGCACAGGAATTTGAAACTATCCAAAACTCCCTCAGGTAAGTCTGGAAGTATCGGTACTTTCTTCATCCATTCAGTAGCTGGCCAATTCACTTCAAAGATATCAATATCAATTAGATTTCTAAGAGAATTTGTTTTCTTCTTTATTTTGATAGACTTAGCAAGAGTGATATAAGAGAATTCTTTCTTACAATGCTGCTGCAATGAATTGTAGAAATTTTCTCCCTGTTTGTTCTTGCTAGGATTGAAGAATCTTTGCCTCGCCAACTCCACCATGTCAACAACTGTCAATGATTTGAACGAAGAAGGATGATCATAATATTCAATACGCTTGGTCAACTTTTTTCTAAGCCGCCACATCTCCTTCACTTCGTCATATCCCCAGCACACAATCCCAGATAGGTCTCCTTAATAATTATACCTCTGTCTCCCATGTCAACAATGAACCTTGTAGGTTTAAACTTAGCTGGATCTTTAGATTCTTAAATGGTTCTGTCGGTGACCATCATGAGCTTCTCGGACTTAGCTATACTAACTTTAAATCCAGTATCACCCGCGAGATATTTCCTCAACCTTTCTTCACGACTTCGAGTAAGCTCATCAAACTCAGCTTGACTAATTTCAGGTGCGGGTTCAACAGTAGTCGAAGGACTTGATTCATCAGCAAAATCTACTTTAAACTTGTCTTGTAACTTTTGCTTTAAATCCATAACAATTGCTGATAAATGGCCCATATTAGTTTCAAGGTCTTTGATCTTTTTGTCCTTTAGTCCATTGTCTATCTTCAGCTCTTGAATCAGAAGTGTATGAGATAGAGAATTTTGTTCTAACGCAAACACTCTGCTTTGCATTTTGACAATATCAATTGGTTCATCTTCAAGCAACACATTCTTCCCTTTATCAGCTCTAATCACTTGTTCTTTAGCTAGGAAGGAATCATAATCAAGATCTTCATGTATGCGAGGAAGACGCAGCAACAGATTCTTTAACATGTGGTGATGGTTTGGTTGGTTCAGTAGTGGTGGTATGTATCTGAGTTATCGAAACATGTTCAGTTTCTGGTTCACGAACAAAGACCCTGGCCATGGGTCTCTTCTTCTTCTTCTCTTTCTTGGAACTAAATAAGCATCTGCATCCAGAGGTGATTCTTGATCAGTAAAGGAAGGTGCAGAAGGAGGATTTCCTACACTCCTTTTAACGTGCTCAAGCAATGCTTAAGATTCTCAGTAGTGAGCAAGTTCACTTGCTCAGGAGGATCATTCTCAACCTGTTGTGTCTCTATATCAAAATCAAAATCCATATCAGGTTCCTCTCCAGTCAAAACATCTTCATACTCGGGAAACTTAACAACATAAATAGCTTCATCAGAGGGCTTTGAACTAATAACTTCTACATCATGTTTTTCTTCAACAAAGTCATTTGGGATTTCAGGTGCTTCAACAACATCAATACCTTCTATGTTAGGAAATTGACCAAATTTCTTTAACTGATGCAGTCCTTCAAATTTGTATTTCCCACCCCGATTCTGCTTCATCAAAGGAAATGCTAATTCACTCAACAACTTCAAATCTCGAGTCACAACTCCTCTTTGTGACCCAGAATATCTCTCATCAAATATCATTTGCATAAATCTTGAATACATCATGAATCTCTCGGATTTGCTTCCTTTCAGGTTTCTTTTCATCTCATTCAGAATGAATTTTGAGAAATTGTATCCCAAGTTCATTGCAAGGGCGACAAAAGCAGATGATTGTTCCTTGTTCAGCTTATCAAATGTACCCTTATTTCCACTCATGAACACCACGAAAACATGAGCTATGTATCTCCAAAAACGAATCAGAAGTTTCTTTTGCAGCATAGGGTAGATTCCCTCATAGGCCATTTTCGGTAGTACACCTTCTATGACTCCTTTCTCAAGTGCTATCGGATCAGTAGACTTGTCAGTAAAAGCCATAACATCTCTAATCATAGCTTCCGAGACCACAACTTTTGTGTCTTGAACTCGAGAAATAACCGTTTCTTTTCCACCATCTCCTACTTTGTGTAGCTTGGCAGCCAACCAAAATTCTTTGATAAGGTCTTCATGAATGACTGGGTTCATTCTCAAGGCATGAAAGATTTTGCAGGTGTTGAATCCATGAATAGATGATGCAAATTGTTTCTGACTTTTCGGAGGAGGAGCTAGCAGCAATGCTAAGTTATGATTGTCTTTCCACAAAATCTGAAGTTGTTGTTGTGCCATTATAACCTGCAAATGATCAAAACACATCAACGAAAGTCAAGTTAGAAATAATTTCATCGAATCACAATAATCAATCTTTTTCAAATTAGAAGTTATTTCAAGAACAATATTGATTTTTCGAGATCGAATTTAACTTCGAGATCGGGTATATCAGTTCTCGAGAACAACTAGTGTTCTCGACATACATTTTCCTTTCTCGAGCTTAAAATTAAATTCTCGAATTTAAGTAGTACTCTTATCGAACTCGAACATATCTCATATTGTTCTCGAATGCACATAAGCATTCTCGAGTTTAATGAACGTTCTCGAATCCTCTCCCCTTTTCGGGTTTTAGGACTGTTTATTTTAAAACATCCTTTCTCGAAATTCTTGGCCTTTCTCGAACTTAAGCTCTAGAACCATTCATCTTCTTCATCGAATTCGAAATCCATTCTGGTTGCTCTCAATCTTTACAACATCAGTTCAAAGCCATTTAATCAACGATTCATCATGATTCGACTTTTATTTCATTCAGTTCCAACATCTAAATTTTTTCAATGAAAAAAACTGCAGTCTAATTCACTCAAATTTCGAGAGGACTTTTCTCTTTCTCTTCGAACTTGTAACATACCTTAGCAAACGATGATGATGTCGAGGAACAGTGATTGACTTAAACAGAAACTCGAAAACGTGGTTGCCGATGTCGAAATCACAAAGACCTCGATTCAAAACTTGAAAACGTGGTTTTTTTCTTATGTTCGAAAATGATTGAGGAAGCTTTTGAGATCCAAAAATTTATCTAAACCCTATTTAACCCCTTTCTTTTTAATCACCCAAGCCCATGAACCATGTGAGTCCAATAACCAGCCCATAAACTCAAAACATCCATTTTGAAACAATATGGGTGATTAAGTCAAACTAACTCATTTATTTTGGATCAAATCGTTCTCAAGTCAGTCAAAGAACTCATTTCAATGCTAACCCTTATGAACTAAATATCATGATTGCCGGTATATTATCCATCTATTCGCTTTTCTATTTGTGCGTGTTTATCATGTTTCGGTACCTTAGGTGTGTTGTGGGCGAATCACACTAAATCCTAGATACCTGTGATGCATCCTATTAAGCCAAGGATTTCCAATTTCATACTTAATTTGCATCTGATCCTAGTTGTATGTCTGAGAATTTAGAGAGAAAGCAAGAATGGATCATAGGTTTTAGTATACAGGGCTTAATATACAATGGAATTTGGGTTTTGGACTCTAGAGGGTCTCTTTTAACATGTTTTTTTGCATTGATTGTGCTTTGAGGCATCTTTTATTAGCAGATCCAGATTTTGAAGTATATGCTCATGTATGCAAGTCACATCTCAGGTATCCGTGTAAACAGATTAAAAAGAGTTACACTTCTCAGGTCTCTGCTGAAGTAGAACAGAGAGAAGACATCCATGAGCACTACAAAATTTTATGACAGACGCAAAGCGCTTTCAGAGAAAGCACTCGATGTTCGACATATTTTCACAATCTCATGCATATTAAATGTGTCCTAAGATTTCTAAGACAATAAAATAGGCAATTCACTTTTCTAAGTAGTGATATTTCCACACAACAACACACAATTTCTTTAGTTAAGCACAAGGTATATCAACTAATTTAGTTAAGTGAGCCTACCAGTATATCATTTCAACCCAATTTCTTTCAGAGATAGCACTTTATAGAATTTTTAACGAGCCCTTTATCACGAAAAATTATATCATTTTCCATAACATAGTGAGAGTCTAGACTTAATTTCTTTGCCATATTTCTCCCCCTAAATTTATTCATGGTATGAAAAAATTTATGAAAAGAAATTTGAGTTAAGTGTAAGAAAAAACCCCCTTTTCCTGGCCAAGTGATCAATCCTCAAACACGATCATTTTCAGCAAATCCATAAGCACATTGAAGGTAGAGATGCTCACAGGCTTTGTGAATATGTCAGCCACATTTAATTTTGTATCAATTTGTTCCATTTTAATTAGTTTATGGTCATAGCAATCTCTGATAAAATGGATTTTCCTCTCAATGTGCTTGGTTTTAGAGTGTTGAACTGGGTTTTTGAAAATTTGGATTGCTGCATCGTTATCACAAAAAATAGGAGCTTTAATTAAATTCAAATAGTAGTCCAACAATTGATGGTGCATCCATATCACCTGGGAACAGCAAGCAGATGCTGCAACATACTCAGCCTCTATAGTGGAGATGGAAACTGTTTGTTGCTTCTTGCACTACCATGAAATGAGTCTATCTCCCAGAAATTGACATCCAGCAGAAGTGGACTTATGACCAATGTCACATCGTCTGTAATCACTGTCACTGAATGCATAAAGATCAAATTCATAATTCCGAGGATACCACAAGCCAAAATGGGGCTTCCCTTTCAGATATTGAAAGATCCTATGAACCGATGTCAGATGGGAGAGTCTTGGTTTTGACTGATAGTGAGCACATTGGCATGCTACAAACATAATATCCGGTCGACTAGAAGTGATATACATCAATGAACTGATCATGGAATGATATTGAGTTTGATCAACCTTAGATCCATGTTCATCATGTAAGCAAGGGTCGCTCTTTCATGGGAGTTACCTCAGAATGACAATCTTGCATACCAAACTTAATCAACATGTCCGTCACATATTTACTTTGATGAATAAGAATTCCCTCGGAATTTTGACGAACTTGTAACCTGAAGAATGTAGTCATTTCTCCCAACGAGCTCATTTCAAACTTCTTCTTCATCACACTTTCAAATTCCTTGCACATATTTTCACTAGTTGATGCAAAGATGATGCCATCAAAATGATTTGAACCAGAATCATATCATCATCGACCCTTTTGAAAAACAGAGACTGATCAGTTGTGCCCCTGTATATCCATGACCTAGTAGATGTTCTGTCAGTGTAGCATACCAGGCCTGTGGAGCCTGATGAAGGCCATATAATGCTTTATCTAGCCTATATACATGCTCTAGATGATCATAGTCAACAAAACCAGGAGGTTGACTGACATAGATTTATTCTTTCACTTTCCCATAAAGAAATATTGTTTTCACCTTAACCTCACCATTAACAACCTATACCATCTAGTTAAGTATGCTTATATATAGGGCATATGTAGGGTCAAGTTTACTGCCAGCCCAGTCACCGTCCCACCACATACCAAACCACATGATATATTGTTCCTGGTAATAATTAAGCGTTTCATCCTGAAAACCTGTTAACATTGAACACCTGAAATGACAACCTTAACCTTATCAACAACCACCTATGTTGTAACATCACTGTATTTCAGGTTGTCCGTACATGTACGATTGTACTGTTACGACCTGATGTGTTAATTATTAATGATTATGGATTTTTGACTGTTATTACTGATATTGGTATACATATTGAGAACATATTATTATATGCATAAACCTTGGGAAGTTTAGTTGAAACGCAACTAAACAGAACCAGAGAGTTTATCGCAGTTAAATTCACGGACATGGATTATTGGTTTGGGAATGGAAAGGAAGTAGGAGTTGGTTGTTGATTGGTTGCTAAACATAGTCAAGGACACATGGTCATGGTTTATCGAAATAGCGGTGGGACGGTGGCTGGGGCAGTTGCGACTGACCCCTAGATATGCCCTATACATATGCATATTTCGGTCTATCACGGATGTGTCAGTGATATGGTTTAGTGGGATTGGATTTGGGATGTATAATATTAAAGATAATTAAATAACGGAAGTAAAATTGGAAATGATTACGCGATGG
The DNA here is from genome assembly GCA_009363875.1 of Mikania micrantha. Lineage (NCBI taxonomy): Eukaryota > Viridiplantae > Streptophyta > Magnoliopsida > Asterales > Asteraceae > Mikania > Mikania micrantha. The sequence goes on along the minus strand of CM018683.1, from coordinate 39,925,096 downwards.
TGAGTTTACGAACATAACGTAAACACGAATATTAATTCAGAGATATTAACTTGATAATGTATTCGCGTGGGTGACGATTCACACGAATATAATTATTAAGAATAATATTCTGAAATGATATTCCATAAATTGTAAATCGAATCAAAATACGATACCAGCGACGGATTCGGAAAGGTGACGATCTTTACGAATACGTACGTAAGTAACGTGTTACGATGAGATAACGAAGTAATATTTAACGATATTAAATTAAGAATAACAAATTAATAACGTTTATTAGAAATCACAACCTGCAACAAATCTGAATAAATTGTATATTTTAAATAGTTAAATTAGCGAAAGTGAATGGAGGCATTTTATTCAAACGATTTTGTTTAAAATCATTTTAGTTCAAACGAAACTTATTTATGTAAATGTTTTATATTTTAAAAGTGCTTTACGATGAAAACCGAGCATTTTATAATTTTAACGTGATAAAAACGAGACCGAGCACGCGGCGACGATACGCGGTATAAGAACGAAGAAACACTCTTTCTTCTTCATTTCTTTCAAGAACTCTCTCTCTAAACCACCAAATCCGCCACTTTCTCTCTCTAAACCTTCTCTCTAGTTTTTCTCCCTCATTCCTTGTCGGATTCACAAGATCTTGGTGCCAAAACGACCGTGTGATTGAGGAGAACAAGAACCTGCAAAGATCTCATCATTTGGTCTTGATTTGAAGGTAAGTCAAATGAATTACTTTTCGGTAATCTTCTTTAAAAATACAAGGTTATGAGCTAGGGTGTGCGAATTGATATTATCACTTTAAAACCTTAAAACAAGATGTATAAGAGGGTAGGATTGGATGGGTTTGGACCTGCAACAAAGCTGGAAACAGGGATGACGATGGTGGACAGGTTCGCTCGAAGGGAAGTAGCTCAGCCGAACCTCTTGCTGTTAAACGAACCTGCATGGCGCCAAAAGCCTGAGATGGAACGAACCCTCGCCTTAGCCACAGCCGAACCGAAGAGCCACGAACCTTCCATGTCAGGCGAACCTTGCCATGCAGACCCTACCAGCGAACCCTGTTGTCACGAACCCAAGATGAAACGAACCTTTTTCCCTCTATTGAACCCTTGAAAGAGGCGAACCTAAGCTGCTATGCAACCATGGCAGCAAACCTTCTCTTTCTCAGCGGACTCAACCATACAAATCGCCCTTGGCCGAACCTGGACACATGCGGGGCGAACCTAAAGGGAAAATGATCCATGTGTTAGCCGAACCTTAGCCCTACTTGCCGCAAACCTTAGGCTATTAGAAACCTCACTTGAGCAGTGAACCTACACCCGACAAACCTATAGTATTGGCCGAACCTATAGGATAACTGAGCCAAAGGTTCGCTGGAACCATGGTTAACAAAACCGAAAATGTTGAACTAAGATTAAGAGTAAATTAAAGATTATGGTTATATATGTTTATGCATGCATGAGGAATTATAACAACCACCGCCTTTTATATCTGTAACCTAAGTTTCTTTAATTATGGATTTATATAATTATTGAACTTAATGAGTAGAATTTAACATCTTGAGTGGATAATCTAAATACTATTTTCTTAAACCTAAAGTGGATTAACATAACTTAAATGATGGTGGTTGCTTTACTCAAATCTTGCATGTAGGTATATTATGTGTAGGAATTGGAATAATTACTTTACGTATGCATGCCTATGAGGTTATGCAGTGGGATATCAAGACTGGTTTGCTAATAAGTGATAATAAAAAGGAACTCACAAGTTTAAACTATAAACGAAAGGTGATCAATTATAAATGTTAAGGAATCATTTTAACTTAGAGGAAACAAACTAAGTTAAAGACACAATAAATAATTATAAGGAAACAAGTATGGATATTCCATTGGGATAAAACACAAATACTTATGAACTCATACACAATAATTAGAGGTTGATTGAGTTGTTCTGATTTTCATACGCGAGCGCGCATTCTATTAAAACACTGAATCTAAGGACTCAGGTGAGTTCTCATAACCTCCTTTTAAACTATTTTGTTTTTTTTTAAAACTCGGAGGTGAAACATGTATACCAATTTAAGTATTATTTTGATAACACATGGATGATACCTGTTTTATCACTATGATATTCATATTACGGGATTTTCATTGTTTATGGATTATCACGGATTTACTTTATTCCATGAGTTGTTGCTATTGACCTTGGTCAATCACAACGATTGCATGTATTGTCACTTGGATTATGACAGCTCCGTGTGTCGTTGCTGTTGACTTCGGTCATCCGCAATGATCACATGTATTGTCACGTGGGTTACCACAATTCCGTGTGTGTTGTTTCTGTTGACTTCGATCATCCGTAATGATCATATATATTGTCACTTATACTAATTGAAGATATGAATGATTGAGATTGGTTGAATATATAGGTGATTGATTATCTATGATTATCTGAATATGTGATTGTGTGTTTGTGATTGTGTGTGTTTGGGTTATGTGCTGGATTATCTCGCAGGTACTCATGTGGATTATCTCGGAAAACTTCATACTTTTATAAACATTTCGCCAACATTTTGAAACATAAAAACTTATGATTACTCACCAACTACTTCGTAGTTGACAGTTGATTTTTTCTACATGTTTCAGGGAACGAGGAGAAGTAGGTAGGGCATGATAGCTCTACATTCTTTTGGACATCATCACGTAGGATTTTGGACTTAGCTATGGTAACTAAAATTCTGAAAATTAGAATTTAGTTAGTTAGCTAAATCTTTTATGTATTTTGATGTAACTAATTCATGATGAACATGATTTCTGTGTAATTAATTTGGTTGATTAATTGATATGTGATGATTTAAATTAGATGCCCACGAGCTTATGAACAATCTACACGTTCCTCGTGGCATCCCGACGTTTCCGCCATCGGTCGGGGTGTTACATATGTTATCCAATCAAGTATGCTTATATATAGGGCATATGTAGGGTCAAGCTTACCGCCAGCCCAGCCACCATCCCACTACATACCGGACTGCATAACATATCGTTGTTGGTGATAATTAAGCATTTCATTCCACCCATCGTCACATTAGTTTTTGAGTTCATCACGCTTTCATGATCAACCATAGTATTTGTTGTAGAAACTTGATATTAAATGCTTAATTAAATGAATAAGCAAACAATTAAAAACAACTAAGACATGATGATTGGGCCTTATTTGACTCAATCAATTATTCTTAGTTGTTGGTGGTGTCCAGCTTGTATCGTCTCACACGTGGCCCATATCAGGCTTGACCCAAAAGAGTCTACCTGTATGTGTCGGGACTTTATGATGTGCCCATATCAGCTTGACCTTCAGGTCTACTGTACATGTCGGGACTTTAGGATATCCTTTGATCATTGTTCACCTCTGTTCTTTTGTGTTCGTTTGATTGTTTGATTTATGCCCATATAGCGTGACTATAAAAGTCTACTATTTATGCCGGGACTTTCTATGCGTTTTCACGTGGTCTTGATCGGCATACAACTGACATCCACCTAGAATTGTTCTTTATTGAGTTAATTAGTTCTTTGATTCTCACATGAATATGATTTCTTTGATTCTGATCCTTAGTTTTCTAGAACACAACATTGAAATTAGATTCTTTGAATTTAATCATTAGTTTTCTTGAACACAACACAACACTGAAATTAGATTCTCTGAATTTGATCATTAGTTTTATTGAACACAACATTGAAATTAGATTCTTTGAATTAGATCTTTGATAAATAGTTCTTGGTTTTAAAAATCATTGTCTTACTCATAGAGAGTAATTTATTCATTTAGCAGACCTGTAACCAATTTATCTAAACAGAAGTTTAGGATATAACTATGCATATAAAACATATGTTAAGTAAAAGCATTTATGTATAATATATTTCTAGAAAATAATTTAACGCATGCTTCTCAGCCCTGCGTTTGTAAAACAAAAATGTTTAGAAAAGGGGCAATGAACTCACCTGTGTTGCTATGTAATGATTCACAACAAAATACGCACTCGTTACTTGTAGATTAAGTATCTTCAGTACCTGAGTTGCTTTAAGAAGATTCAAATACTATAAGTATTTATAATGGACGTATATAGGGTTTTGGTCTCGGTGTGCAACTATGTGTCCTAAGTTACTAGCGTGTTTCTACGTTTCTCTAACTAGTCTACGCTAATTGTCCCTTTACCCCGTAGATGTTCACAACTAAACCCTACTTATATAAGATCTATTTCATTAAATTCATGGTTCTTTTTAATAAAATCATCATTAATAATTACAGTTTAGTTTATAGTCTTTAGGTTAGAAGTCAAATAATTTATTTTAAAATAGTTTAATTAACAAATCTTACAAATCGTTTTTCCTTTTATTAAAACATAATTTATTTTGAAAATTCAAAAGTTAACATGTTAGACTTGAGTTAATCTCACTTGATTAACTCTAAGTCCTTTGTTAGATCTTTGTTTCTCGTAGTCTCTTGATCATCTCTTGTGTATAACTTGCTTAGAAAGTTCAATTGAACTATCTAACTTAGTTATATGTTTGTATAGAATTCACTAAGTGTTAGGTGTTTACAATATATTCAACACCTATGCTTAACCTGTTTTCTTGATTCTTGATTAATTCTCAACAAACTTATTCAAGATTAGTTTAATGAAATCCGAATGTGTTAAACTCAATTGATGTCCAAAATTCATGTACGTAGTTTAAATTTGTTTAGAAGAAAGTTGGGGTTAGAATCCGTAGTATAAGTGATTTTCAAAACCCGGTTAACATCTTGCAACCCTAATGATTCTAGTTGCCAACATACAAGGATTCTAAACCCCATAGGCTTGTTAACACCACCGGTTTGTATGTTTGGAGGTTCTCAAGGTTGAAACTTAATACTAGTGGATAGTACCACCTATTAACCTTCTCAAAAACCCTTATAGTTTTCTCCCATGCATGCAATTTATGTCCCAATCCCATGCATGCAATTCATGTGAGAACACTTAGTACATCCTAGGGTTGTGGTGCGAATAACATGAGGGCCGTATGACTGTTGCATGCGAGTGATGGTGACCGGCCGAATAGAAACTCATGCGAAAGTCGGTCATGCGAATAGAGAGAGGTCGACCGGATGAGGTCTCATGCGAAGGAGATGGTTCGACCGACTGTGGGTGGTCGTGTGAAGAAAGCTGGCCGAATGTGGCTGCATGCGAAGGGAAAATGTCGACCGAATGTGATGGTCGTGCAAAGGAACCAATCGGCTGATAGCCATTCGGCTGAGCTGGATTTTCTCCTTCGGCCTTTCGAACCCAAGCAAGTGCAAACCCCCATTTTCAAGCCTAGACTACACCACGAGATGTCACATGTTCCTACCACATTCCTAAGTGTTTTCGTGAAGTTTCCTAGGGTTTTATGGGGTGGGTTCGATCCAAGGGTTTGAAAACCCTAAAATCGGAAGTTTGAACTCAGTTTTACCTGTATTTGGATGGTTCTAGGCTAAGATTGCTTGTACTTTCGTGATCTACAGGTTGTTGTGGTCGTGTTGACACCAAGATGGCTCGATTCGGTGAAGAAATAAAGAATCTAGGATTTTGATGTCTAGAGAGAGAGAGAGTGACAAAATTTGCGGAAGATGGCTGGTAGGTGGGGGGAAATTTTGGCATTTAATGCCATATTATCCATATTAATTTCTTTTAAATACGGGAGTGTGTTCGGGCTCCTTCGGTTTTGCTAGGTTTCTCGTAGAAGCGTCGGTTTCCTTTCGTTTTCGTAACGAATCGTAACGATTTTTAAAAAGTAAAGTTTGTAAATTTTATTTAGGTGGTAATTCCTAGTAAATTAACTAATTATCTTTTGTTTATTTTAAGTTTCTTAAAACATTTAATTTACCTGTTTAAATTGAATCATACAGTCGTCGCGCGTATTCATTCGGATCGTCACCCGTACGAACACGAAAATAACTACACTCTTCAATATGGTTTTCTAATTATTAGACATCATTCAGAACGTTAAACTTTCGGATATATTCGTACAAATCGTCACCTATACGAATAATCAGTCAATTTAGCATTCACGTAACGACATCCGTTTTTATTTTGTTATGTTCAGCTTCACATACGTTTATACGTAATAATGTCCTAACTAACAATCACGTGATAGTTATGTGTTGTCAGATGAATTTAAGACTGTTAAACCATGGTTTTGAAACATGTTCCCGTAATGAATGTGTAATAGTGTTGTGTCAAACATAAAATGATAATGATATACATGTAACATGCATAGATTGTACCTGAATTACTGTTCATGTTATTGTGTAGATCACTGTTTTGATTATGTTTCCGTCACTGATGTTACAGAAAACATTATTTACTGTGTACTCGAATGAAACTCGTCCAAGACCAGGTCTTGGACATTTATTTGATTTGAAAACTCTTGTTTTTGTTGTGTGGTCTGTCCATAATATCACCCTTGTGATCATTTACCAACCCTAACTGATATGTTTGTGTGATTAGTTCCCTTGGAACTAATATGAGTTGTTGTTGTATGTGTGCTGCGTGTAACGTACCAGCCTCAGTGCAGGAGGTTTGTTAAACCTATGGTACCATCTGCGTTACCGTCGGTTAACCCGCGTCAACTAATGGTAAATGACTCTGATGTGCGTTGTTTGAGAATTCCTCTGCGAATTCCCGATGTGTTGTTGTGTGGACGCATGTCCTAGTGAATTACCCTAGACAGGTAGCTTACAAAATATTGTTTGTTTGATGAGGGATTCCCATAAAAATTATGGTAATCGATTGTGCACCACACAATTCCATGACTTGTGTCCGTTCACCTCTTGGTAGGGCACAAAGCCTTGAAAGGTTGTGATCAATGGACATCTCCTCGGTGATTTGTGTTTTGAACTCTCGAACTGGTTTGTTGCTGTTGTTTGATGAAAAGTTAAATGGAGAGATGAACACTCAGTAAAAGTAATTGAAAAGACACTTATATGTATAACATTCGTATAAGTGGTTGAGGGTTGATCCTTTTATTTAAATCAATTGAAAATAACTCTTATTCATTGATCACTCGAATAAGAGGTTTCATGTTCTCATCCCCACATAATTTGGAAAGAAGAAAATTGAAAATAAGGGGTCTGTGAACTCACAACAGGTCTTGAGTAGTTGAATCACACACTCGGTATGATCTCTCAGTTTGAATCCTGTGTTAAATGTTACTTTGTTAGGTGTTAGGTGATTGTGTACTCTGTTTCTTGATGTGATTTTAGAAAATGTGTTTTCATTGGTTTTAGTTTGATTAGATTGAAAATCGAGTCTAAGGTTCGGCTCTAGCGATACAAATGGTATATGATAAAACTTTCAACACTTAGCCGTTTTTGGTCTATTCTTGGTGTGAAGGAGTGTTTCATGTGAATGGCCCTCATTCACATGAATGGAGTGATGCGAATGCATCTTCTCCTTCTTGTCATCCGTTCGTACGAATGGGCCTTCGTTCGTATGGTGGTCCCGCACGAATGAGCCCAATTCGTTCGTGCGGTGGCTCATTCGTCTCGCAGTTCGTTCGTGTGACTCTTCTTCACGAACGAGGCTTCTTGTTTTCACGAATGAGCGCTTCGTACGGCTCATTCGCCTGCAAGTTCACCAAGAACGCCATTTTTGAAATCGGTGGTTGTTTTTGGTGTTTTTATGGTCGAAATTGATGTAAAACGTTTTGGAGTGTTTTGGTGCTAAGGATCGGTGCTAATAGTTACTGTGGAGCTCGTATTTGACCGAAATGAGGTAAAAATGGTTGAAATCTTGAAATGGAGGTGTTGGGGTTGAAATACACACAATTTGGACAGTGGAATGGTCCAATTTCGTGTGGAAATGGCCGAAAATTGAGATAGGCGAAAGGGGAGCTCGATTGGGAGAGTAGGGAGAAAAATGGGTTTGAAAAAAGTAAGGGTTGCTTTTATAGCTATGATGTCGCACGAATCAGCCGATCGTACGAATGGCTCCCATTCGTGCGAACAAACTGTGACTCTAAAAGCTTCACGAATTAGACCGGTTCGTACGAATGAGAGCCCCTTTCATACAAACGGTCGTGTGTTTTAAAATTTTGATTGTTTATTAAATCGTTTTGGTGGGTTTTATTTTAAAATTGTTATTATTTTACATTAACGTTAAAGACTCACGCTGGCATCTGTATGAATCGTCGCCCATACCAACGTCGCGTTGTATTAAACTACTGACATTGTTCGATACTGTAAGGATTTTATTTAGGGTATCCAAATCTAACAGCATATCCACATGGATCGTCACCATGTCGATATCTCGTTGGATCGATACTCCAAATGTAATCCATTGAGGTTTTGTTCATTGTTTTCCCTCACAGGTTTTTTTCTTTTCTTCTGATTCATGTTCATGTAATTAAGTGGGTTTTTCTAATTGCTTTAGGAAAGCCCGTGTATTTTGTTGTTTATCATTGTTGTCCTCACTCTCGTAATCCTATGACTTACACTGTGACTATGTACACCTTTGGATTTCTGACTCATGGTAGCTCGGGTACCGGTTGTCACAGTATCAACCTATTGAAGGAATTTCGTCCCGAAATTTGAAATGTGTTATCGGGCCCTCATTTTCCTTTTGAATGTTCTGGGAGACAACCTGTGACAATTCGACTTTTCGAATTAACCTCGTTAACTGAAAATAACGGAATCACAAACCCAATGAGGTCAAGATAGGCCCAATAAGGCCAAAGAAGGCCCAATAAGGCCAAAGAAGGCCCAATAAGGTCAAGGAAGGCCCAATGAGGCCAAGGTAGGCCCAATGAGGCCCAAGGTAGGCCTAATGGTATTCATGAGGCCCAATTGGGTTAATCTAGCTCAATAATATTTCAATTGGCCGATTAATGACAATTCGGTATTCCGGATTAACTCCGTTAACTTTAGAAGTAACCGAAATGTTATGTAATTGAGCGAAATCAAACCTAAGGGATTGGAATTTATAGAAATCAGTCCCAATACACTTTAATTGCAAAGTTGAGACTTGTAATTGATTTAAAAGTCTAATTTTGACCTTAGAAGTCAAAATTCGCGTGGGTTAATCAATTAAATTCGAAATCCGCATGTAACAGTTGGAATTAATCAAATTAAACCTCCCAATTATGTGTACTAATGATCCTTAACTGCAATCAGGCGTTATAGGACCCAACAACTTCGAATTAATCACGATTTGTAGGCTAAAGGTCGAAACCGTCAACTACAATCATTAAGATCATATAATGTGATCTTAATAGATCAAATTCTTGCTATAAAACCCTTAGTCGGTCCATTTAGAAGCTTTTGCATCCACCAATTCTTACTCAGAAGCTGTGAATCGAAGAAACCAAGTGAGGGGTGGCCGAAGTACAAGTCTAACATCGATCTACTTCAATTTGGCCTCAAAACAAGTAAGTCTTCACTCCTAAACAACCTAAAGTGGCCGAATAAGGTTAAGCACATGTTAATTTTGATCCTTAACATCAGATTATATGTGCACGAATTCTAGGGTTCATCCTAGAAACCAATTTTGGGGGTTTTTAATCAAATGAGTTTTAAGATCGAATCAATTATCATCCTTAGTTTCAGAAGGATTCGTTTAAGGAAGTAGCTATGTCAATTTCATGAAATCATAACGAGTACTAGGATTTTGATAACTAGGGTTCATGTAAGAAACGATTTGGGGGTTTTGATCCTAAGGAGTTTAAAAATGAAATTAATATGAATGGATAGTTTCAGAAGTTGCTGATTACGCTAAATGATATATCAATTTCATATCACAACTTCGATTTAACCGATTTCGAATTCTAGGGCTTGTTATGATAAACGGTTTGGGGATTTTGTATCAAACGAGTTTGATAATCAAATTAAAATGTATAGGGAGTTTCAGAATATGTCGATTTAGATTAAGCATATATTGGATTCGTGTAACATTATCGAATTTTAGGGAGTCGATTTCTAGGGTTCTTGGCTAAAACGTTTTGGGATTTTCGATTTAAACGAGTTTGTAAATCGAATTAATCACCACAGAAGGATTCGAATTATGTGTTTGAATGGAAACCCTATGATTTTTCAGATTAAGATCAACGAATTTGATGAATTCAAGTGGAGGATTGAACTTAGGTTTAAAACCGATTGGAGTTACAAAATTTTATGATTCTGATCGGATTGGATCAATTAAAAACATAAGGGAACTCGATTTAATTTGTATAAACAAAGCCCCATGATTTCGGGTTCAGACGGGTTTGAATCGTGGGTCAATCGAAAGCTTGATGGGTTCGATTGAATTGGGGGAACCGGTCTAGATGAGGTTAAAACAATTTAAGGAGGGAATCTAGTGCGAAACCCTAGCGGGCGAAGATGGTGTGATGGGTGTGTTTTGTGTGAGAGGTCTCGGGTTCGAACCCGAGGGCTGCCATATTTTTAGTATTTAAACCAAACTTTGGTTTTTAGCCCGTAACTTCTTCGTTTCAAGTCCGATTTAGCCCGTTCGAGTTGCGTTGGAACCGTAACGGGAATACGAACACCTTGGAATATTAAAATTCACATTTTTGATCGAAAACGTAATCGCGTATAATTATGTTTACTTAAATAAAATTTTATACGGCCATATGATTTTATTTAAACGATTTCGAAGTCACACGTATTTACGTATGCACATTTCTAACACTCTAGCATACGTGTGTTGACACGTATGTGATTCCAAGCACAAAACGACTATCCGAATAACACTACGTTATTGTTTAAACACAAATCCTTCGTAAGAGGATTATCTACACGAGCTCACGTATTTGATCATTCTGCAAATAATCAAAGGTGCGTACACGGCCCCTTTCTTATTTTAAACTGTTTTGGGGGAGAAAACATGTGCAACAAACATTTTAGATACATATCACTTGCATGAGTTAGCTGTTTACATTATGTGACAACATAGCATTTACAAGTCCTTACACACTTCGAACCGTTTAGTTTGCCGTAGCGCAAAGCGTGGTAGTTGGAAGTAGATCTATTAGGTTTGACAAACCTCACTTGGTAGATGGGATCTACGCAGGTGTTTGACTGACCAAACTCACATTACTATTGTTTGTGCTAGACAATAGTGGCAAGGCAAAAACATGCTATAGCATGGCAATCGTCAGCTTCGGTGTCGACCACTTATGTAAATAGTACAAATGACTAGCTATCATGACTATGCATGTGTGATTATGTTATCTGCAAACTTGATATTCAAACTGTTGTTTTAAACATTATGAATGCTTAAACCTGTGTTATGCACCAACCTTTGTGTTGACTTGATTTACATGTTTTCTCAGGACGTTAAGGTGCGCAAGAAAGCAGGCATGGACTAGGAGATTGAGTCGCATGCATGACTTTACATTTTAGTTATTTGAATTTGAACATTTGAAACTTTGTATTGTAATTTACATTTTACAACTGTTACTGATTTTAAAACGCTTCCGCAAACTTTGAAAACTTTGATGTTATGTTTTTAGACCAAAGTATGTTTTGAAATTCATATAGAGGTCTTCGTTATGTCTAATGATCTGAGATCCTGGTTTGTCACGTTCCCAAACGGTATGATTCCGTTAGTTGAAAATTGGGGGTGTGACAGATTGGTATCAGAGCCATTGGTTATAGCGAACTAGGTTTGCATTTGTAGACTTAGACTATAACTGTTAGACATTAGACACATATGCTTACACATATTATTTAGAAATTACATATGGCATTATGTAATAGACTTGCTTACACATTCCATGGCACTGCACTTACATATGGTATTATGTAACAGGCATGGCATCTTCATCATCAGCACCGTATATCTACATTGATGATTCCGAGGATGAGGAGCCGATAGTTCCAGCACCACCGTCATCACCAGCACCACCTATCCCATCACCTCCACCATCTGATAGAGATGATTCAGACCCGGAGGAGGATCCGGAGGATGATCCAGATGAGGACCCGGAGGAGGACCCGGATGAGGATCTGAAGGAGGAGGCAGCGGAGGCTACTCAGGAGATTCCTGCTGAGGGACCTTCTACCCATCCACCACCTGTATTGGATGTTCCGGAACCTAAGAGGCAACAGACTGATGCTGAGGAGATTGCCAAACTGTGTGAGGACTTGTACTGGGCGAACGATAGGATTGAGTATAACGTTCGGGAACTCTGGGATGCAAACGAAAGACAGGATAATCTTGCCCATCTGGTTAATGACATGCGAGATGAGATCATCCATTTGATTGGTCGTCTCGAAGCTTCTGAGAACCGAGCTGAGATTTTGGAAGGCAGAATTGAAGCCTTGGAGGATTTAGTGGTCTCGGAGAATGAAGAAGATGAAGAGGAGGAAGGGGAAGAACCAGCACCAGCTGTTGATTCTGATCCTGAATCTACTGTTGAGGATGATTGATTTTCTTTAGTTTGTTTAAACTTATTAGGGGCGGGTTGTGTCCCTACATTAGATGTTTGGAAAATTTATGTTTTGATTTCAAAAGTATTGTACTCAAATCATATTTCTATCTATTGAAAAACTATTATTTATTGCCAACAGTTGTGTTGATTTATATATTACATGTTGTGTTTGTTGTATTATCTACACATGTCACATTGGACCTTGATAACACTCTAACACTTCTTTTAACTAGGAAGATAATGGCTGAGGGGAACGTTCACATGACAGTTGCTGAGCTCAATGAGCTGATTAATAACAGGGTCGCGGAGGCTATCGCGAACTACGCTCAGACACACAATACAGGGCCACATGGTCCAGCTGGGGGACTGGTTAACCCACAGGCATGCACGTTCAAGATGTTCTTGGACTGTAAGCCACACAACTTCAAGGGATCGGAAGGAGCCATTGGACTCCTACGATGGATTGAGAAGGCCGAATCTGTGTTTGAGATGTGTAACTGTCCCGATGAGAGCAAGGTAAAGTATGCTACGGGTACGTTGGAGGGTCCAGCATTGACCTGGTGGAACTCCAATGTCCAAACTTTGGGATTGGGTGAGGCCAATGCCTTAACCTGGAATGGATTCAAGACTTTAATGCAGGAGGAGTATTGTCCTCGCAGTGAGATGCAGAAATTAGAGGAGGAATATTGGCACCTCAAGATGGAGGGGTCCAACATCGAGGAGTACACGACTCGATCTCATGAACTAGACAGACTTCTACCTCACATGGCTACTCCCGCAAGCAAGTGGATAGAGAGGTACATTGGGGGATTGGTGCCTCAGATTCAGGGATTGGTTACATCTGCAAATCCCACAACAATTCAACAAGCTGTTCGTTTAGCGCACCAATTGACTGATCAGGCGGTGTTACAAGGGACTCTGCCTAAACGAACATCAGCTACTAAAGTAGGTGACCACAAGAGGAAGTGGGAAAGCAACTCCAGAAACTTCAACCAACAGCCGTTTCAGCAGAACCGGAAACAAGACTCAAACAAGTCTTATCACAACTCAAATAGTGGTCAGCAATCATCATCGTCAGGGGGATATATCGGTAAACATCGAAAGTGTAATAGGTGTGGATTTCATCATACGGGCAATCAGTGTGACAAAGTTAAGTGCCAACGATGTGGTAAGGTTGGGCATGCAGCTAAGGATTGTCGCGGAGAGCTGCAAAACAATCACAACAATCAAAATAATAATCAGAACAACGCACAGAAGGGTTGTTTTGAGTGTGGCAAGATGGGACACTTTAAAAAGGATTGCCCACAACTCAAGAAAGGCGGGGATAACAATGCCAATGGCAACGGCAACGGCAACGGTAACGGCAATGGCACCAATAACAACAACAATAACAATAACAATGGTGCTAGGGGCAGGGCGTTTGTGATTGGAGGACGTCAAGCACGGGAGGATCCCAACATTGTTACGGGTACGTTCCTCTTAAATAATCACTATGCCTCTATGTTATTTGACACTGGTGCCGATCGGAGTTTTGTATCTAGTTCACTTGCTAAGTTGCTAAATGTTAGTTCCACTGCCTTAGATAGTCCATACACTGTAGAATTAGCTGATGGTAAGTTAATAGTAGTTGAACAAATCTTTAAGGGATGTATGCTTGATTTGATGGGTCAAACATTGGAAATTGATCTTATGCCTATCACTTTAGGTAGTTTTGATGTAGTCATTGGCATGGACTGGTTGTCCAAACATCAGGCTGAAATAGTATGCCATGAAAAGATCGTTCGTATACCTCTTACAAATGGAGAGACATTGTATGTACAAGGTGAGAAGAGCAGTACGCCACTGCGTCTCATATCTTGTATGAAAGCACATAAATGTCTGCGTAAAGGTCATACGGCAGTTATAGCACTTATAACTGAAAAGCTGGTAGCTGAGAAGAAGGTTGAAGATATTCCAGTAGTTTGTGAATTTCCGGAGGTATTTCCAGAAGACTAACCGGGATTACCGCCTATCAGACAGGTGGAATTCCGAATCGACCTTACACCAGATGCAGCACCGATAGCAAGGGCACCTTATCGACTTGCACCGTCAGAGATGCAAGAGTTATCTACGCAACTGCAAGAGTTGTTAGATTAGGGTTTCATACGACCTAGTTTTTCACCGTGGGGAGCTCCAGTCTTATTTGTTAAGAAGAAGGACGGGACTTTCCGTATGTGTATCGATTACCGGGAACTTAACAAGGTTACTATCAAGAACCGGTATCCGTTACCCAGAATTGACGATCTGTTCGATCAGTTGCAAGGTTCGAGCTACTACTCGAAGATTGATCTCAGATCGGGTTATCATCAACTAAGAGTTCAAGAGGAGGATATTCCAAAGACAGCATTCAGGACGCGCTATGGCCATTATGAGTTTTTGGTCATGCCATTTGGGTTGACAAACGCTCCAGCTGTATTCATGGATCTCATGAATCGTGTTTGTAAACCTTATCTCGATAAGTTTGTCATTGTTTTCATTGATGACATTCTCATCTATTCTCAGACTGAGGAGGAGCACGCTGAACATCTCTGATTGCCATTAGAATTACTGAAAAAGGAACAATTGTACGCTAAGTTCTCGAAATGTGATTTCTGGATGCGAGAAGTACAATTCTTGTGTCATATAGTTAATGAAAAGGGTATACATGTTGATCCAGCGAATATTGAAGCGATTAAGAATTGGGAAGCGCCAAAGACCCCTACCGAGGTACGACAATTCCTTGGTTTGGCGGGTTATTACCGAAGATTCATTGAGGGATTCTCAAATATCGCTCAACCACTTACAGCTCTTACGCATAAGGGGACGAAGTATAACTGGACGGATAAACAGGAAGCTGCATTCCAGTTATTGAAACAGAAACTCTGTAGTGCACCGATTCTGTCTTTACCAGAAGGAACAGAAGACTTTGTGGTGTATTGTGACGCATCTGCACAGGGTTTGGGATGTGTATTGATGCAACGTGATAAAGTGATTGCTTATGCTTCAAGGCAACTACGACCACACGAAAAGAATTACACTACTCATGACTTGGAGTTAGGAGCAGTGGTTTTTGCTTTGAAAATTTGGAGGCATTACCTGTATGGAACTAAGTGTACCATTTACACTGATCATAAGAGTTTGCAACATATCTTTGATCAGAAGGAGCTTAATATGAGACAGCGACGATGGGTTGAGTTGTTGAACGATTACGAATGCGCGATTAAGTATCACCCGGGAAAAGCTAATGTGGTAGCCGATGCTTTAAGCAGAAAAGATACTTCAACAAGACGGGTTCGCGCACTTATGATGACGATACATACTGACTTACCTGACAAGGTACGCAGTGCTCAGCTCGAAGCTTCGAAAAAGGAAAACTTGGAACAGGAATCCTTACGAGGGATGGAAGAACAGTTGGATGTTAAGTCTGATGGAATTCGTTATTTCATTAATCGACTTTGGATACCTTTGTACGGAGGTTTAAGGGAACTCGTGATGGATGAAGCACACAAGTCCAGATATTCAGTCCATCCGGGATCAGACAAGATGTATCATGATTTGGAGGCACTGTATTGGTGGCCTCACATGAAAGCTGACATTGCTAGGTACGTTAGCAAATGTTTGACTTGTTCGAAAGTCAAGGTTGAATATCAGAAGCCATCTGGTTTACTACAACAACCAGAGATACCGATGTGGAAATGGGAACAGATTTCGATGGACTTCATTACTAAATTACCCCGTACACCGAGTGGTTGTGATACAATATGGGTGATTGTCGATCGATTAACGAAATCTGCACATTTCTTAGCAATCAAGGAAACCGACAAGATGGAGAAACTGACTCGCATTTACATTAAGGAAGTGGTAGCACAGCATGGCGTGCCAATCTCTATTATATCAGATCGGGATGCCCGATTTACTTCCAACTTTTGGAAATCACTCCATAAGTCATTGGGAACTCGTTTGGATATGAGTACCGCATATCATCCACAGACCGACGGTCAAAGTGAACGTACGATTCAAACGCTCGAGGATATGTTACGAGCTTGTGTAATTGACTTTGGTGATAGTTGGGAAAATCACTTACCGTTAGTTGAATTCTCTTACAACAATAGTTATCATACAAGTATTCAAGCAGCACCGTTTGAAGCTTTGTATGGTCGCAAATGTCGTTCACCAGTTTGCTGGGCTGAAATTGGTGACAGTCAGATTACAGGTCCTGAACTAGTACACGAGACGACAGAGAAGATAGTTCAAATCCGGAACCGTATGGCAGCGGCCCGGGATCGACAGAAGAGTTATGCTGACAAGCGTCGTAAACCGTTGGAATTTCAAGTAGGAGACCGAGTTCTTCTAAAAGTATCACCTTGGAAAGGTGTGATACGATTCGGTAAGCGCGGAAAGCTTAGCCCACGTTACGTAGGACCTTTTGAGATCCTGAAAAGGATTGGTCCGGTTGCGTATCAACTCAAATTACCAGATGAACTCAGTGGGGTTCATGATGTCTTTCACGTATCGAACTTAAAGAAATGTCTTTCTGATGAGACATTGATTGTACCGTTGGAAGAAATACAAGTAGATGAACAATTACGATTTATTGAAGAACCAGCAGAAATCATGGACCGACAGGTCAAACAACTTAAGCAAAGCAAGATTCCAATAGTCAAAGTTCGATGGAATTCAAGACGTGGTCCTGAATTCACATAGGAACGGGAAGACCAAATGATGAAGAAGTATCCTCATCTATTCAAAACAGCAACTACAAACACTGGGAGCACACGTTAAATTTCGGGACGAAATTTCCTTCAACAAGGGGATGACGTGATGCTTCACACATCAACACTGCAAATTTCAAACTGTAAGCACAAACACTTTATTCAATTGGTTTTGTTACAAACATTTGTGCTACATTACATTTTATACATTTCATGTGCTACATTTCATATGTTACATGTTATGGTAGTACATGCATGATTAGTTACACACATTTTGCTATGTGCGGGGTTGCATAGTACAAACAGTTACAGACACTCACTATGTGTGAGGTTACATAGCACAACATGATCAAACACAAACAGTCACAGTTAGGTGAACTAACTAGTGTACACACAAACAGTCACATTGAACGATCACATTTAGTTGTGATGGTGCAAGCATTAGATTTTGTGTATGAATACACAAGCACACGAAATGATCAAATCACACTAACACGTACGATTTAAACTCGTAAGTAGTTTCCTAACTACTCCTAACATTTACTAATTTTCGGGACGAAAATTCCTTCAACAAGGGATTGGTCCTAACGAAAATTCCTAACTACTAACATTTCCTAACGTTACGTAGGACCTTTTGAGATCCTGAAAAGGATTGGTCCGGTTGCGTATCAACTCAAATTACTAGATGAACTCAGTGGGGTTCATGATGTCTTTCACGTATCGAACTTAAAGAAATGTCTTTCTGATGAGACATTGATTGTACCGTTGGAAGAAATACAAGTAGATGAACAATTACGATTTATTGAAGAACCAGCAGAAATCATGGACCGAGAGGTCAAACAACTTAAGCAAAGCAAGATTCCAATAGTCAAAGTTCGATGGAATTCAAGACGTGGTCCTGAATTCACATAGGAACGGGAAGACCAAATGATGAAGAAGTATCCTCATCTATTCAAAACAGCAACTACAAACACTGGGAGCGCACGTTAAATTTCGGGACGAAATTTCCTTCAACAAGGGGATGACGTGATGCTTCACACATCAACACTGCAAATTTCAAACTGTAAGCACAAACACTTTATTCAATTGGTTTTGTTACAAACATTTGTGCTACATTACATTTTATACATTTCATGTGCTACATTTCATATGTTACATGTTATGGTAGTACATGCATGATTAGTTACACACATTTTGCTATGTGCGGGGTTGCATAGTACAAACAGTTACAGACACTCACTATGTGTGAGGTTACATAGCACAACATGATCAAACACAAACAGTCACAGTTAGGTGAACTAACTAGTGTACACACAAACAGTCACATTGAACGATCACATTTAGTTGTGATGGTGCAAGCATTAGATTTTGTGTATGAATACACAAGCACACGAAATGATCAAATCACACTAACACGTACGATTTAAACTCGTAAGTAGTTTCCTAACTACTCCTAACATTTACTAATTTTCGGGACGAAAATTCCTTCAACAAGGGGATGATGTGACAATTCGACTTTTCGAATTAACCTCGTTAACTGAAAATAACGGAATCACAAACCCAATGAGGTCAAGATAAGCCCAATAAGGCCAAAGAAGGCCCAATAAGGTCAAGGAAGGCCCAAGGTAGGCCTAATGGTATTCATGAGGCCTAATTGGGTTAATCTAGCTCAATAATATTTCAATTGGCCGATTAATGACAATTCGGTATTCCGGATTAACTCCGTTAACTTTAGAACTAACCGAAATGTTATGTAATTGAGCGAAATCAAACCTAAGGGATTGGAATTTATAGAAATCAGTCCCAATACACTTTAAATGCAAAGTTGAGACTTGTAATTGATTTAAAAGTCTAATTTTGACCTTAGAAGTCAAAATTCGCGTGGGTTAATCAATTAAATTCGAAATCCGCATGTAACAGTTGGAATTAATCAAATTAAACCTCCCAATTATGTGTACTAATGATCCTTAACTGCAATCAGGCGTTATAGGACCCAACAACTTCGAATTAATCACGATTTGTAGGCTAAAGGTCGAAACCGTCAACTACAATCATTAAGATCATATAATGTGATCTTAATAGATCAAATTCTTGCTATAAAACCCTTAGTCGGTCCATTTAGAAGCTTTTGCATCCACCAATTCTTGCTCAGAGGCTGTGAATCGAAGAAACCAAGTGAGGGGTGGCCGAAGTACAAGTCTAACATCGATCTACTTCAATTTGGCCTCAAAACAAGTAAGTCTTCACTCCTAAACAACCTAAAGTGGCCGAATAAGGTTAAGCACATGTTAATTTTGATCCTTAACATCGGATTATATGTGCACAAATTCTAGGGTTCATCCTAGAAACCAATTTGGGGGTTTTTAATCAAATGAGTTTTAAAATCGAATCAATTATCATCGTTAGTTTCAGAAGGATTCGTTTAAGGAAGTAGTTATGTCAATTTCATGAAATCATAACGAGTACTAGGATTTTGATAACTAGGTTTCATGTAAGAAACGATTTGGGGGTTTTGATCCTAAGGAGTTTAAAAATGAAATTAATATGAATGGATAGTTTCAGAAGTTGCCGATTACGCTAAATGATATATCAATTTCATATCACAACTTCGATTTAACCGATTTCGAATTCTAGGGCTTATTATGATAAACGGTTTGGGGATTTTGTATCAAACGAGTTTGATAATCAAATTAAAATGTATAGGGAGTTTCAGAATATGTCGATTTAGATTAAGCATATATTGGATTCGTGTAACATTATCGAATTTTAGGGAGTCGATTTCTAGGGTTCTTGGCTAAAACGTTTTGGGATTTTCGATTTAAACGAGTTTGTAAATCGAATTAATCACCACAGAAGGATTCGAATTATGTGTTTGAATGGAAACCCTATGATTTTTCAGATTAAGATCAACGAATTTGATGAATTCAAGTGGAGGATTGAACTTAGGTTTAAAACCGATTGGAGTTACAAAATTTTATGATTCTGATCGAATTGGATCAATTAAAAACATAAGGGAACTCGATTTAATTTGTATAAACAAAGCCCCATGATTTCGGGTTCAGACGGGTTTGAATCGTGGGTCAATCGAAAGCTTGATGGGTTCGATTGAATTGGGGGAACCGGTCTAGATGAGGTTAAAACAATTTAAGGAGGGAATCTAGTGCGAAACCCTAGCGGGCGAAGATGGTGTGATGGGTGTGTTTTGTGTGAGAGGTCTCGGGTTCGAACCCGAGGGCTGCCATATTTTTAGTATTTAAACCAAACTTTGGTTTTTAGCCCGTAACTTCTTCGTTTCAAGTCCGATTTAGCCCGTTCGAGTTGCGTTGGAACCGTAACGGGAATACGAACACCTTGGAATATTAAAATTCACATTTTTGATCGAAAACGTAATCGCGTATAATTATGTTTACTTAAATAAAATTTTATACGGCCATATGATTTTATTTAAACGATTTCGAAGTCACACGTATTTACGTATGCACATTTCTAACACTCTAGCATACGTGTGTTGACACGTATGTGATTCCAAGCACAAAACGACTATCCGAATAACACTACGTTATTGTTTAAACACAAATCCTTCGTAAGAGGATTATCTACACGAGCTCACGTATTTGATCATTCTGCAAATAATCAAAGGTGCGTACACGGCCCCTTTCTTATTTTAAACTGTTTTGGGGGAGAAAACATGTGCAACAAACATTTTAGATACATATCACTTGCATGAGTTAGCTGTTTACATTATGTGACAACATAGCATTTACAAGTCCTTACACACTTCGAACCGTTTAGTTTGCCGTAGCGCAAAGCGTGGTAGTTGGAAATAAATCTATTAGGTTTGACAAACCTCACTTGGTAGATGGGATCTACGCAGGTGTTTGACTGACCAAACACACATTACTATTGTTTGTGCTAGACAATAGTGGCAAGGCAAAAACATGCTATAGCATGGCAATCGTCAGCTTCGGTGTCGACCACTTATGTAAATAGTACAAATGACTAGCTATCATGACTATGCATGTGTGATTATGTTATCTTCAAACTTGATATTCAAACTGTTGTTTTAAACAATATGAATGCTTAAACCTGTGTTATGCACCAACCTTTGTGTTGACTTGATTTACATGTTTTCTCAGGACGTTAAGGTGCGCAAGAAAGCAGGCATGGACTAGGAGATTGAGTCGCATGCATGACTTTACATTTTAGTTATTTGAATTTGAACATTTGAAACTTTGTATTGTAATTTACATTTTACAACTGTTACTGATGTTAAAACGCTTCCGCAAACTTTGAAAACTTTGATGTTATGTTTTTAGACCAAAGTATGTTTTGAAATTCATATAGAGGTCTTCATTATGTCTAATGATCTGAGATCCTGGTTTGTCACGTTCCCAAACGGTATGATTCCGTTAGTTGAAAATTGGGGGTGTGACACAACCGGTTATGATTTTGAGTCCTCATGTTCTCCCTGTTGTATAGAGGCGTACATGGGAAAAGTGTTGTCACTGTCTGATATCCACTTGTGTGTACTTCGCTCGAGTCCTATGAGTTGCCGACCGTAGTGTCGGTTTGTGGTTCGGTAAAGGTGTACCGAATGTCCACTTGAAGTCTTACAGCTCACTTTGGAGTATAGTGGTCAACTCGGTTTTACACCGATAGTTTACACTCAAATGATGTTACGATACCATATGTGTCTCTGTGTCCTTTATTGACTGAGTTGATAGCCGTGGTTTGATTGAAGCAGATGTATAACTTGGGTCAGTTATTCTTGATGCTTCTTGATCAGGATAGTCTTGTGAGCTTAGCTCGTATAGATTTTGGGGTTTTCTTAGTGAGTTAGTCGAATCTGTTGAGACTTTTTATTGAAGCAGTGTTTCCATTTTACGTTTCCAAGAACGTCTACTCTCTCACTGCACTCACTGCTGACGATGCAATGTGTTTAACCATATCCTTTGTACAGTTTTCTTACATCGTTCCATATGTGGTTACATATGGTTTCCTTCCTTCATATCTCCGAGCTCACAGTTCGCTCTTGGAGTTGTATGGATGTCCCCGCACCTTATAGCCGCCACTTTCCCCAGATTCCGCTGAGTAATTTTGCTTGAGGACGGCAATATTACGGGTTGTACTTTGTTATGTTTTGGAGATTTTGCACCTCGAAGGTTGACTTCCCTCGCCTCTCACTCGACGATTAGATGCATATAGGTCAGTTGTGGCATTGCACAATCTGACGGCATAGCTCTCTCGGAATTATCCTGGATTGTTTCTCTTCCAATCCCATCGAGCTCATGTGGTAATTACTCATTTGGGTCGGACGCCTCATCTAGAGGATGCTTTCTGATGTTGGGTTGTTGAAAGTGATACTCATATGGGAGGTGAAGAATATGATTTCTTGACATTCTTGTTTGTTCTTTCGCCGTCCGCAATCTTAATGTGTTGAACTAAGATAGTCAATGACCGTCTCTTCACATCCATCCTTAGGATCCACTTCTTCACCATCCCGTGCAGTTATTGACACTGCATACCTTGAGTGTGTTCCTTCTGAAATCTCAGATTTCGAGAAATGTTTCCGTCAGTGGGCACTTCGCCTCCCTTGCTTGGAAGGATGTTTTGAGTTGTTCTCACAACGTGTTAGCCTTCCCTATTGAGTTTCAGCTCCATTGCGTTCGTGTTGGTCTGGGAGATGTGAGCAGACTATAGCTACTCCGCCATTTCAAGAATGATGATTCGCAAGAAAATGGCAGATCATGCCTTGTTTTAAAGCTGTTGACGGTGTGCAGCTTCCGCCTCCACCATAACATCAAAATACAGGCATATAAAGGACTATGCCTTTTTTGTTGACGCTCTGTGATGTTAGCACTACCTCCTCAAAAGGACTAAAGTCCTTATGTTTTGAAGTGAGATAATTACTATATATTCTCACTATTTTAAGACCATTTGAAATTTGCTTTCCCTTCACTCTCGTCGATCAATGCCTAAACTAAAGATCATAGTGCATTGTGGTAGAGAAGTGGTTATGGTTGTAGGCGGTCTATGTTCCACTACGCCTTCAAATCCCAAAATTAATAGTCAGGTCTCATCCGCGCAAAGATGCTTAGTCGACGAACGATCTTTGAACGTGTAGGAAATGACTATTCAAAATCAGGCCGAAGTGCTCAAAGTCTCTCATTTAACCAGTTTGACAGCCCAATTATTGAACATTCCTCTTGTCATTTCCTTCGTCTGCTTTGGAGTGTTCAGTATTCGTCGACTGTGACTTTGATGGCTCGCTCGAATGTGACCTGTAGCTTTCAGGGTTAGAAAGCTCAATTGAAGGAATATCGGACTCGCATGAGTTCCCTCTATTCCTGACATAACTTCTGCTTTCTCGGGAGTACTGGTTTCCTTGTAGTTTCCAGGTGATCAGGGTTGAGTTTTGAAGTCGCATCGGCTCTACATTACTCAAGATGTCCCGAGAAGCACTTTTGCGGACCCTCTTCTCGCTATGGTGAGCTACTGTCTCCTTTCTCTTTATGTCCCACATTAGCTAGTGGTAACTGAGCTCATCCTTGCACTCGCTCCTCTAGTCCTAACCAAAACGCTAGGGTGTGCCTCGCTTGTCGGTCCCTAGGGGTTTCGGGTTGTTAAATGACTTGGGATGGGCGAACACATGGTAATTCATATATTTAAATTATGCACACTACGTCTATGAAGGATATGGAATGAGGTACCTGTGTGGGTGCTGTGTCTACGATGTCTCGGGCGCGTGGGCGCGGTCAACGAGTTGCTGTAGTCATTTGTGGTGATTCACACTCTCTTGAGACACTTCTTAGCTACGTGAACTGGTTCACCACATGTGTAACAGCGCTTGACGTTGCTTGGTGGAAGGTGGGTTGTGGTCACACTGCCTGGACGTTGAGTTGCTGAAGTCCGGTAGTTCTGGCTTTCATGACCCATCATCCCGCATGTCGTTCATTGTTTACACGGTTGGCTCACGACATGATGGTGTTTGCAGCGGGCGCACTTAGGAGAGGTGCTCGCGTACCGCTTACGATATGGGCCCACTCTTGAGTTGCAGTGTTGAGCCCAATAACACGGCTTCCCGTAATTAGAGCACAGCTTGCACCCTCTATCGTCAGGGTGGTGATACTGACATTTTGTGCAAAGGGGAAATGCTCCCTCGTAGGATCCGGGAGGTTCGCGCTTATGGCTAGGACTTGCGTGGTCAGGGTTGTCGGTTCTTCGTCTATTGGGGAGAGGGCAGCTGGATTCGCCTGTCGATTCCCTTGTAGCGGATTCGGCTTTCAATCTTCGGCATGATGGGGGTGTCTGCTGGGTTTCGAGGTCCGCGATTGGTTTGATCCACAATATCGGGGATGGGAGCGATGAGTTGCTCCGCGATAAGAGTAGCTAGGGCGGTGGTGTCCAGGTTGGCGCGAGGTTGTTCCTTTGGAGGCATTCTGGTTACCCTCAAAGTGGAAACGATTAGTACCTGTGATTAAACACAAGTAGTATATGCATTTGTTCCTATCCTGATTTCTCTACATGAGCTCCCTAGGTTATAGTTTAGGCTAAACCATTTAAGTAAATGACCTAATTCTCTATAACTATGGCTCTGATACCAATCCGTCACACCCAGGCCGGCGGGCCGGATTAGAGACCCGTCGGGCGAAATAGTCCCGAGGCGTGATTGTAATCGGAGTGATCAGATTGTTACATTGCACATGATGATACGAGAAATACTAAAATACATTAAATGAATAAAATTAAATTAAAACTGTTTCATAATTTAATTCTATTACAGCTTGACTTGGACATCTGGTAAGACGACCAGATGTCCCACAAGGTTACTTGCACAGACGCAAGTGTTGAATCTTGTATCCGGGCTAATCGGAGAGATTTCATGCACGAACTGTAGGTTCCTCTAAGGGATCCTATCTTTCTCTCTCTAAAGTCATCCTGTTTTCACCTGTTCTTCACCTGAGAATATGTAAAATCTATCAACACTAGGTTGGTGAGTCACAATAGTTTTGAAAATATTAGGTTTTGTAAAAGGCTTAATGAAAATATTTCCCTTCACATTGATTTAAAATATGATGTGTGGATGGTGTTGAAAACACGAATGAAGTACACAAGTGCGTCGGTCTAACCATCATTACTGACACCATCCCAAATCAACGAAGGTAGTTTATGTATAGGGCATACGTAAGGTCAAGCTTAACGCCCGCCCAGCTGCCAGCCCACTACCCCTTCGATGACCCACGAGGGTGTCTTTAACTGAAATCGGACCTGGTCCCTTGAGTATCTTCACTCAACCCGACACGACAAATGTTTGTAAAATGAATTTGTGAGAAAGAAGTGTATGCTCTGTCTCATGATATAGGAGACATGTTTTGTTGTTTGAAAGTCACATTAGTGACGCTTCTCTCTTGTTGGAAAACATTGTTTACTGTGTACTCGTTTGAAACTCATCCAAGACTAGGTTTTGGACATTTATTTGATTTGAAAACTCTTGTTTTTGTTGGGGAGGTCTGTCCGTAATATCACCCTTGTGATCATTTACCAACCCTAACTGATATGTTTGTGTGATTAGTTCCCTTGGAACTAATCTGAGTTGTTGTTCTATGTATGCTGCGTGTAACGTACCAGCCTCAGCGCTGGAGGTTTGTTAAACCTATGGTACAATCTACGTTACCATTGGTTGACCCGCGTCAATAATGGTAAATTACTCTAATGTGTGTTGTTCGAAAATTCCTCAGCGAATTCCCGATGTGTTGTTGTGTGGACGCATGTCCTAGTGAATTACCCTAGACAGATACCATACAAAATATTGTCTGTTTGATGGGGGATTCCTATGAAAATGATGGTAATCGTTTGTGCACCACACAATTCCACCACTTGTGTCCGTTCGCCTCTTTGTTGGGCACAAAGCCTCGAACTGTTGTCGTCAACTGAGATCTCCTCGGTGATTTGTATTTTGAACTCTTGAACTAGTTTGTTGCTATTGTTTGATGAAAAGTTAAGTGGAGCGATGAACGTTCAATAAAAGTAATTGAAAAGACACTTATACGTATAACATTCGTATAAGTGGTTGAGGGTTGATCCTTATATTTAAATCATTTGAAAATAACTCTTATTCGTTGATCACTTGAATAAGAATTTTCATGTTCTCATCCCCAAATAATTTGGAAGGTAGAAAATTGAAAATAAGGGGTCTGTGAACTCATCTGAGGTCTTGGGTCGTTGATGCACTCACTCGGTATGATCTCTCGGTTTGAATCCTATGTTAAATGTTAGTTATTTAGTTGTTAGGTGATTATGTGTTCTGTTTCTTGATGTGATTTTGGAAAATGTGTTTTCATTGGTTTTAGTTTGACTAGATTGAAAATCGAGTCTAAGGTTCGGTTCTATCGATACAAACGGTGTATGATAGAACTTTCAACGCTTAGCCATTTTTGGGCTGTTCTTGGTGCGAACGAGTGGTTCATGCGAATGGCCCTCATTCACACGAATCGAGTGATGCGAATGCATGTTCTCCTTCTTGTCATCCGTTCGTGCGAATGGGCCTTCGTTCGTATGGTGGTCCCGCACGAATGAACCCAATTCGTTCATACGGTGGCTCGTTCGTCTGGCAGTTCGTTCGGGTGACTCTTGTTCACGAACGAGGCTTCTCATTCGCACGAATGAGCCCTTCGTACGACTCATTCACCTGCAAGTTTTTCAAGAACGTCAATTTTGAAATCAGTGGTTGTTTTAGGTGTTTTTATGGTCGAAATTGATGGTAAAACGTTTTGGAGTGTTTTGGTGATAAGGATCATGTAACATTCGTGTATTTATTAATAAAAAATTATTTAATAAATAATTTATGACATCATTCGAAATTTTCATTTGCGAATCATATATGAGAGAATGCATTTAAAACCTTTTTTAAAATACATATGTAAGTATGTATATGTATGTAATTAGTTAAAGTTTCACAAGCTAAAAAAATATAATATATATATTTTAAAAAGATATTTGTAGATATATAATATGTTTTATAATATTTAGAAAGTAATTGTAAATACATAAATTTAGCAAATAAATGAATTTTTAATCATAAAATTTAGTAGACATCACAACATTTTATTTAATAAATAAAACATCTATAAAACTTTATATACTTTAATAATAATTAGATTTCATAAACTTTAAACAAATAACTTTGGGTAATTATTTAAATCATCATAAAAGTATAGAACTAATTTAGTTATATTAGTTTTATAAAGTTTAAATAAATTAAACCATATTATTACAAATAAAAAAAATAAATAAATCATGGTTTTATAAAGTGAGGGGTGAAACTGACAACTTTAAAACTACTATTATAAGAAAGATTAGGAGGGACTATTTCTGCCCAACCCTCAAACATTCCATCTTCCTTACCCATCGACCCACGACCCATATGTTCCCAATTCAACCCGGTTTCAAAATCCACGCGATTCCGGCCGACAACAGCTAATCAAACACATTTTAGGAAGGTATACAAACACGTGAATTGATTCCGGTCACCATTAAACTCATTAACAGCCAAGAAACACGTAAAAATCACTTCCAAACATAGAACCACGACCGAAATTCATTTTGTACAAGAACATGTATAAAAATCGAATTAAACCCACCGTCATAATCCTTTCGACCTCACGAAACTCTCTGTAAACATAAAATACATTAAAAGCGAAGAATCATTGAGTTTAGAAGATAAAAAGCATTCGGTTCGTGCGCCGTTTTTCTTTCAGTCGTGATCCCTCAAATCGCATAGCTAGGTAGGCGTTCCATACACCATTGTGTTCGTTTTTGAACCCCAAATGAAAGCCCTATGTTTTTGAGAACAATCGGGTTCATTAGAAGTTGAATTTGAGGGAGATAGGAACTAGGGTTCGTTGTTCTAGTTTCTGATTTGGGAAATCGTTTCAGCTTATGTTAAAAGTAATTCGTTTGAATTACCTTCGCAGATTATTGTCTAGATCAACCGGTTAAAGCATTGGGTTTGGGGGCAGGCGGTCTCGGGTTCGAACCTCATAACCGGGTTATAAACCGGTTTTGCTCCATTTTTTTGACATTTACACTTTATTTTAAACTTTTAATTGTACTAAAAATATTGTTATTATTCTGTATAAAAAAGTTATATAATTGATTTTTAATAAATGATTAATAATTATAACTTTTATTTCTCAATTATTTATTTATTTATTCTTACTTATTTTACATAATAGTAATAATAAAATAACTTAATAAGTTTTATAAATTTACATAAATAAATAAGTTTTATAAATTCATTTATTTATAACTCCTTATCTCATTTATTTGTCTTTACTTATTTATTTATTCTTACTCATTTATAAATGATATAAACATAATATTTACATATGTTTGAATCATAAAATGTGAATTATTTTTAGAATTAATCATAAAACTTATAAGTTGGCATTTAAATAAACTATTTTTTTATATTTCATGAGAAATTAATAAATTTAATAATTGATTTACAAAACTATTTTTAATAGTTATTTAACAATTAGTGAAACAAGAATTTTGATAATTTAGTTTAAATATACAATAATTAAATTCTAAACTTTTAAATAAATACTTTAAATCAATATTTGTAATTTAAACATTTTACTATTTTCATTTAAATCATAACAAATCAATTTGTATTTATTCAAAACAAAACAAATCGAACCCGATGATCCTTTTAGAACTTAGATCCATAGAAAGACATAGTTATATTAACGTATGCCTATTGAACTATTTAGGTGAACATTGAAATTGTGTTGATTATTGTTGAACTATACTTGACAAGCCATTGCAAAGACTACCTCACACTCTAAGGTGAGTCTGCATAGCACCTTTTTTACTATTTTTGATTTAGGGGTGAAACATGCAACTCATTTATTTCATTTATATGTGAACTTAGCTAATGGCCTTTTAGTTAGTGAACTTTAGCTAAGCATAGGCATTGATCACATTCATTCTAGTGACTATGATAGATCTATTAGACCGACCATCCCACCGTTGTTTGATTTACCCTTCGGGGGAGACCCGCGGTGATAGTTTGCTATTTGAGCATCTTAGTAATGCTAAACATAGGTCAAACATCATTTGTTAACATTGTTGATCTGCTTTACTTGCTAGTTCATTTTGACTAATGTTCATTATGCTTAGAGTTTACATATAACATTATCTATAACATTTTTATTAAACCTTTTGGTTTGAGTGTCAAAACCTATGGAACTCACCAACTCTTTGAGTTGACACTTGATTTTAACATGTTTCAGGTGGAAATGGAAACTAGCATTCATTTGGACTTGGATTTAGTCTTATTTGACTTTCTATTGAATGATGGATTTAAATGCATTGAATGTTTATTTATGATTATTTACATCTTTATACCCTAAGCTATGAACAATCTACACTTCGTGCCGCTCCGATGTTTCCGCCATCGGTCGGGGTGTTACAGATCAGTGTTAATACTTATTGTGGAGCTCGTATTTGACCGAAATGAGGTGAAAAGGGTTGAAATCTTGAAATGGAGGTGTTGGGGTTGAAATACACACAATTTGGATGGTAAAATGGTCCGATTTCGTGTGGAAATGGCCGAAAATTGACAGGGGCGAAAGGGGGGTTCGGTTGAGAGAGTTGCATGAAAAATGGGTTTGAAAAACGTAAGTGTTGCTTTTATAGCTGCTTTGTCGCACGAATGGCTCCCCTTCGTGCGAACGAACTATGGCTCTAAAAGCTTAACGAATTAGACCAGTTCGTACGAATAAGAGCCCCTTTAGTACGAGCGGTTGTTTGTTTTAAAATTTTGATTGTTTATTAAATCGTTTTGGTGGGTTTTATTTTAAAATTGTTATTATTTTATGTCAACGTTAAAGACTCATGCTGACATCTGTATGAATCGTCACCCATACCAACGCCGCGTTGTATTTAATTGCTGACATTATTCGATACTGTAAGGATTTCATTTAGGGTATCCAAATCTAACAACATATCCACATGGATCGTCACCCATGTTGATATCTTGTTGGATCGATACTCCAAATGTAATCCATTGATGTTTTGTTCATTGTTTTGCCTCATAGGTTGTTTTCTTTTCTTCTGATTCATATTCATGTAATTAAGTGGGTTTTCCTAACTGTTTTAGGAAAGCCCGTGTATTTTGTTGTTTATTGTTGTTGTTGTTGTTGGACCAAGATTGATCTCGGAAACAGCACGAAATCAAGAGAAATCTGCTCTACAGCCTCTGGAATAGTGCGGAATCCTATTCCAGGGTTTTCCAATCGAGACCAATAGCAACCGTGGTCATTCGAAGGTAAGAGATGAACGTTTGAGTGAGAATCGAACACCACGAGCTATGAATCGAACTTGGACAGCAAAAAACTCTCAAATCTTCAGGGGTTTGACACTGGAGCACACAGGGAAGAATGAGGGTTCTCAGAAGTTAGGGTTGAAATGATTTTGAACTTGTATATATAGGCAGTAGACTTTCGGCCGAATGAGAGGCCGAAACAACTCATTCGGCGAATGACTATGTCGAATATGTAAGTCAGTCGAATGAGTCATTTGGCGAATGACTCATTCGCTGACTATAGACATACTCTATTCTCATTCGGCGAATGACTTCATTCGATAGAGTCATTCGCCCGAATGAGTAATACTCATACTCACTTGATAATAAATCAAATCAACCAATCATATAATCAAATAACTAAGATATAAACATTAAGAACAATATAGAAAGACAACTTCCATTAATATAACTTGAACTTTACGTGATGAATAATACAAAATTGAACTAGGGACATTAAGTGCATCTACAAACTCCCCCTTGGACCTAGTTCAGCTTTTGGAAGTGTCTTTCTTGAAGTACTTGTCAGAAATGGCTTTCCAGTCAGCTCCAGCATGAATCTTGAATATACTGCAGAGACGGATTACCCTCATAAACTGTAAAGCCTGTACCATGTCCTGTACGTCAAAGAAAATATGATGACGATAGAGAGCTAGGACATCTTTGTGGGACAGGTTTGTCAACCACATCGGCTCAAAAATCCTTACTGTCTCCCATGTCTTGTCTTTACAAAGCACGATCACTGCTTCTCCAGTACGTCCGTCGTAATACCACCATTGGAAGCCTTCCATAAAATCTTGACGCATCTTCCGTAAAGGAATCTTTTTCAAGACATTAGGGGGAAGCCACTTCAGGATAACCTTATGTTTCCGGGTGTCTCCATCAATCTCTGGAAGATAGTAACGTTCAGGCTGTTGAGGTTGGAAGTTCACCCACCGCTTTTGGTACTCGTACTGGATCTGTCGAGAGAACCAAGCAGACATCCCCGAATCTTCACTGTATAGCATCTTTAGACGTGCTAATTGATTCACTTCAAAGCCTGGAAACGTCTTAAAGTCATGTGGATGCTTGAAGTAATCTATTCCTCTCTCTCTTTTCACTGCATAACATCCAAGGTCGTGGAAGTATGCCTAGCTAAGAATTTGACCTCCAGCCTTATAGCCTTTGGTCTTGTAAACCTTCTTGTGAGTAGCTGGCATCTTCTCAGTACTTTGTTTCTTCAGGACCTCCCAATAGGCTGCCCACTCTTCTTTTCTTTTCTTCTGATCATTGGCTTCAGACTTGCTGGTTTCAACCTGTTCTTCCAAGTACCTGACCAGAAGATCTTCTGTAGCTTGATCAAATTGGTCAGTAAAAGTAGGCAGCTCATCTTCAGCCGATGTGTACTTTGGGTACTCCTTATCTGTAATATCCTCCAGAATAACCTCGTCAATGTCATCAAAAGGTTCTGGAGTTAGCTCATAAAAAACAGGAACAGAGGTATCGTCAGTGATAACCTCGTCAGGATTCAACCTGAATAGCTCAGCTATTTGTTCCTTAGTAAGACAGTGAATGATCTCTCCCTCCTCCTTGTCGTAGCTAACTGAGTGCTGTATAATGCCTTGAGCGTCTAGAATCATAGTGAGAGTCTCGTCCAGCTGACGTCTCACAGGCACAGCTTCTACTTCCTCAGTTGCTTCAGGTTCAGCTGTCTTTGAGGGAGACGAAGGAGGAGGAGCCTGTTTCTTCTTATCATTAGCCTTCTTGGACCGGATCTCCGATGTAGAAGGGGCTTGATCATCATCGTCATCATCATCATCAGTACTAGATGAATCAGAAGGCCCACTCCCAGATCCGTCCTTATCCTCATCACCAGACTCATCATCTTTATCTGAGTCTTCATAATCCACCTGTTCCTCCTCTGACTCTTCTTCTTCTTCTTCATCTTCCTACTTGTCTGATTCATCGGAACGAGCAGCAGAGCCTTCTATTCTGGGAGTAATATCCTTGAGACTGTCAATCTGATCTGCTAGTCTAGCATTCTCAGTTTCCAAGGATAGTATCCGATCTCTGAAATCAGTGACAGTTACTGCCAACTGATGATGTTCGTCAATATATGCTAGTTGCTGCTGCTCCTGTTGAGCAGAACGAGCACGGAGATCAGCCCTCTGATCAGCAGCCTGAAGAAGCAGAGTATCCTGTTCTTCTACCCTCTTGGTGAGCTGGGCAATAACTAACTCCTGCTCTTTGTTCTTCTTCTCCTGCTCTATGCTCCTCTCCATCAATCGAAGTACCATACTGTTCAGTGTGCTCAACTGATCAAACACTGAAACAGTAGGTATAGACATATCATCCCGTGAGATGGAGGGACCAGTAGATGCATCAGTAAAAATAGGGGCTTGAGACACAGAGATGGTCAGTGGGGCAATAGTGGCATGAACATGAGTTGCCCTTGACCTGGTCAGTGAAGAAACTGAAACAACTGCTACTGATGTAACAGAAGTTGTAGCAGCTGCTGTCAGGTCTGAC
Organism: Mikania micrantha; assembly: GCA_009363875.1. Classification (NCBI taxonomy): domain Eukaryota; kingdom Viridiplantae; phylum Streptophyta; class Magnoliopsida; order Asterales; family Asteraceae; genus Mikania; species Mikania micrantha. Next base: position 39,892,043 of record CM018683.1, on the reverse strand, counting down.
CTTCTCTGAAACGAGAACCTCGACCTCTTTCCTCTCCCTGCTCTAGAGGATGTAGGCTGAGAAGCTGCAGCAGATATCATCACAGTAACAGGTGCAGAAGACCGGGGTGGAGGAGGTAAATCAAACTCTAGGATAAACAAGGGATCAGTAATCTCCTCCATCTCTTCTTCACTCCTTTTTCTCTTTCTCATCTCCATCCTTCCTCCTACCATCACTTTCTCAAACTCATCATCCTGAGTCTCTTCAGAATCAGAACTGTCAGCCTCACAAGCACCAGCCTCACCCTCATCTTCACTTGAGTCCTCTGACTCATTTTCAACTACTACAAATGTAGTGAGTGTAGTATCAAGAGAAGTAATCACTGTGGAGGTAGTAGTAGTCAAGAAATCCAGCTCCATCAGTGAATCAATATCAACCTCCTCTTCATCTGCAGCTCTAGAGGTACTGACTGCAGCACCAGCAGTCATATCACCAGCCACAACCAGGCTAACTTGAGCAACAGTAGCCATCTCACCAACATCAACAGTGCTCACAGATACAGTGCTCACACCTATATCACCTGCACCACTTGCACCTGCACCTGCATCACCAGCACCAATCATGCCTTTCCCTGCACCACCAGCACCCATCATCATCATCATCATCATCTGCACCATCATCAGGTACAACAATATCCTCAACATCTGAATCCGAATCATCATGTCTCCATCTACGACCAACAGGAGCTCTGTAATCTGGCCTAGAGAGATGACCAAATAAAGATCGAGATCTGGTTTCCTCTCCTTGCCTCTGTATGACATCACCCTGTTGAGGGTTAATTCATTCATATGTTCCAGCTTGATAATATCGGAATTGATCATCGGCAGATCAGGTAACTGAGCATCGATCAACTGCTGTAGAAACCTTGGATACATCAGAAACTTCTTGTCTCCCTTTAGAGTCACATTCTCCTTCATATGAGAGAAAACCATCTCAGAGAAGTTGAATGGTCTGTTCAGCACCAGGGCAACAAAAGCACACTGAATAGTCTCCCGCATGTCTTCGAATCCTCCCCTCCTGGATCCAAGACAGTGAATCAGTACGTGTACGAGATACTTGAACTGTGGACTCATAAAGGCTTTGTTGAGGATTCCAGCTCCGAGATCTCCTTCGTACTTGCACCTTATAAAGCAACCACGAACTAGATAACGGTCCAGCAGATATGGCTGATCAGGTGTATCCTGGAAACCACAAACCCTCCTGATGTGCTCAGCCGACACAACAACATCATGTCCCAGCACTCTGCCTCTAATAACAGGAGGTTCAGCCTCACAATCAATATCTGCAGAAGCCCAGAAGTCTTGCTGATGAGAACGATATGGCACATGCATAGTAGATATAGCAGCAAAGATCCTCGAACGCCTGAGAAAGGTAATAATCTCAGTGTAATGCTTGGCGTTCGGAGTGTCGAGATCCAAGTGTGCACATATGTTGTTCTTCGTCACAGATTTGAATCCAGCCATTCTGAAAATCATATAAAGACATGTTAGAACATTTCACATAACTTAAAATGTTGAAATCAGATCAAAATCAAAACTCAGAATTATTTCAGACTGATATGCCGAATGACAGGTAATTTGGCGAATGAACACATTCGCCGAAAGAGTCATTCGCCGAATGAACTTCATTTGGCGAATAGAGCTCATTCGCCGAATGACAGTGAAAGTATGAGTCATTCGCCGAATGAGTTTCATTCGCCGAATGGCGTCATTCGGCTATATTTTGAAATTCAAACCCTGGTTTGTCAAGAAATCAAATCAGTCCATAAAAATTGCACCAAAATACTCAGAAACCACCGAATAACAAGTTTAAAACATGAATCATGTGATTTAGATGTCATTTTGACCGTCTATTTAACAGGCGATTACAAAAACCCTAAAATTCTAAATCAGGTTAGGTTTTTGATGATTCCACGGTTGAAACTTGATGATATTCGATCCTGGTATACCTGAAATGATAGTGAACAAGATTATCAGAGGCTGAGTTCATGGAAATCAAGAACAAATGATCGACTGAGTAAAAGGTGTATCGGGCGAATGTGCGCACACAATAACGACGAAAGAGCTTTTGATCGAATGAGCTCTTTCGGCCGATAGAACACTTATATAGGTTCATTCATTCGCCGAATGAGTCAGACGAAAGGGCGGTTGAAATTCAAACACATTCGCAGAATGTAATTGGCGAATATGACATTCGTCACAACTCATTCGTCGAATGTGAATGTCGAATGAGTCATTCGACACACTTCATTCGCCGAATGAGATGTACTCTATCACAATTGATTCGGTCGAATGACTCATTCACAGAATGAAGTCATTCGGCTGAATGAGAGAATTTCAAACCTCATTCGGGCGAATAGGTGTTTTAACACCCAAAACTCAAACTTTTTTAGATTTTACATTTTGAACATCAAAATTGTGACAATTATGAAGATATGTCTTATGAAAATATGTCTGGTTGGTTCAGGATTCAGATGTGACAGACATCTGAACCTACAAATGATCATCTAAACTAAAATTGAAAATAGAAAAATCTTTTTGTACTTTTCTGAAACAAACTTACAACTGTACAACTAGTAACTAAAGACAAAGAAACACATGTTTTTGTGAGACGTCTATTGAAAAGATAACACATGCATCTAATCACATCACATCAGCTTCATTGACTGTTTCACCTTAGACACATTTATCTTACGATACGATCACTGATATATTTGTCCAATCTTAAACCATACAATACACAACTACCAAACAGGCTTTATGATTACTCATGTTTTCTGATTGAGTTCCCCATTTCATTTCACCATTAAAGATCAAAATCAGTTTATAACTCATTTCTGCATATCTTAATACCAGTCAACATAAATTCAATAAGATTTCAAATTTATTATCTTTTTGTATTTTTCTTGTTCTATCCAAATGGACGGCTTCAGCTAGGTTCGTCCCAGCAATATGGCACGTGTATGGAATCGAACTTAATTTGTTCAAGTATTTCTCAAGCTTAATACCAGCTTGCATTTATTTTTCTTCAAGCTTAATACCAGCTTGTTTTTATTTTTCTTCAAGCTTAATATCAGCTTGCATTTATTTTTCTTCAAGCTTAATACCAGCTTGTTTTTGTTTTTCTTTAATTGAAGCCTCATTTGATTCCATGATGACCGGTGTATGCTTGATTTGAGTAAAAAACTATTTCTCACCTAAGTGGTTTCATAAAATGGATTCCACAAATCAGACTTTCTAAGTTATCACAAGCTGTTTATTAATTTGTAGAGTTGGCCTATCAGTACATCATATCATAATTTTCTTGTGTATTCAGCTTACACATTCAATTCAGCTTCTATATCATGATAGATTAATGTGTCACTTTTTCAAAGAAAGACCATCTCAATTTTAACTTTTTCAATTGTTTTTGGATTTTTGAATTTTTTAAATGTTTTTGGTTTTTCAATTAACAACTATCTCCCCCTAAAAACCTAAAACAGAAAATCTTTTTGAGTTTTTGATTTAAGAAAAGAAACTAGACAAGAAAACTGAAATAAAGTAAATAGACAAAACAAAAATTATCTAAGAAAGGCGATGATCATTTGTTAGATTCAGATGAAGGTAGGACTTCATCCTTTTGGAAAACACCATTAGCCGATAACAGATATAAAAATCTGGGTTTATCAAAAGCTTTTGTGAAAAGATCGGCTTTCTGGTGATCAGTGTGAATTTTAACAACATCGATTAATTTCTTTTCAAAACAATCACGTATGAAGTGATATTTAATGTCGATGTGTTTTGTTTTTGAGTGCTGAACAGGATTTTTAGTGACAGCTATGGCGGCAGTATTATCAACATATATAGGAGTGTTAGAAAAATGTAACCCATAGTCCCTGAGTTGCTGTTGGATCTAGATGATCTGAGAACAACAACTAGCAGCAGCAATGTATTCAGCTTCACAAGTTGAAGTAGACACCGACGTCTGCTTCTTGCACTGCTAGGTAACTAAACGGGTTCCAAAGAACTGACATCCCGCAGATGTTGATTTGAAGTCTCTTTTGCAGCCACCATAATCAGAGTCACTTTATGCAGTAAGTTCAAAATTATCATCATTAGGGTACCATAAACCAAGATCAGGAGTACCCTTCAGATAACGCATAATCCTTTTAACAGCAATCAGATGAGACACTCTTGGTTTTGATTGATATCGTGCACACAAGCATGTGGCGAACATGATGTTTGGCCGAGAAGCAGTAAGATACATAAGAGACCCAATCATTCCTCGGTACAAAGTAGCATCAATTAACTCCCCCTTTTCATCTGGCGTAATCCCGTGATTGACAGCCAGTGGGGTACCAGCAGGCTTTGCATCAGACATACTAAAACGGCTCAGTATGTCCCCAACATATTTGGTTTGATGAATGAAGATTCCTGCCTCAGACTGATCCACTTGTAATCCCAGAAAAAATTTCATCTCTCCCATTGAGCTCATTTCAAACTTCTCTTTCATAACCTTTTCAAACTCTTTGCACAGACCATCATTTGTTGAACCGAAGATGATGTCGTCCACATATACTTGGTACTCACCATCCTTTTCTCGAATGAACAGTGTACAGTCAATGACACCTCTTCTGAACCCGTTGTTCAGAAGGTGAGTAGACAGTGTCTCATACCATGCTCGCGGTGCTTGATGCAATCCATATAAGGCCTTGTCTAGCTTGTAGACTTGGTCTCTATGCAATGGATCCTCAAACCCGGGAGGTTGACTGACATACACTGTTTCATTTATCACACCATGAAGAAATGCACTCTTTACATTCATCTGATAAACTTTAAACCTTTTGAAGGATGCATAAGCCAAGAAGATACGAATGGCTTCAAGTCTAGCAACTGGTGCAAATACTTCATTATAGTCCAAACCCTCAACTTGTCTGAATCCTTGAACAACCAGACGTGCCTTGTTTCGCACAATGATACCATGATCATCCTTCTTGCACCGAAGAACCCATCTAGTGCCAATTACTTTCACACCTTTTGGTCTGTCAACCAATAGCCAGACACCTAACTTTTTGAACTGAAGGAGTTCTTCTTGCATTGCATCTACCCACGATTCTTCTTTGAGAGCTTCAGTAACAGTACGTGGCTCAACTTGGGAGATAAAACATGAATGGGCACAAAAGTTTACATCTGCAAAGTCAAGAATGTCTGCAAGTCCTCCTGAAGAAAGCTGATTTCTTGTATTGACCCCATCCAAAGGACTTCCAATAATATTTTCTTGAGGATGAATCCGATTAATTCTGCCAACAGGATGAGCGGGAACTTCAACATATGGATCAAGATTATTCAGATTCAGATCCTCAAGTCCTGGCACAAGATTGTCAACAGCTGGTTCAGGGGCAGCTGGAGGAGCTGAGTTGTCGTCTGTGTCTGAGCTGTCATCATGTGTCTGTGCTGTAGGAGTTGAAACAGATGAAGGTTGCTTTGGTTCTTCAGGTGCATTTTGTGCATCATACAACATTTGAACAGCAACATCTTCATCAGTGTACATGGGAGGCATGTTGAATGAGTCAAACAGATCAGAATAGTTGAACATCCAATCAGGACCCTTCCTAGGTGGGGGCATGGAATACTTCTGGACATCAACATGGTACCACTCCTCCACATTTTGAGTTGATCTATTATAAACTCTTTTATTTGGAGTGCTGTACCCAAGAAAATACCCTTCTTCCACCTTTTCATTAAACTTGCCTTGCTCGTGTTTCTTAAGCATAATGCATGGTGCACCAAATGGTTCAAGATACTTAAGATTTGGCTTTCTGTTATGGAGCAATTCGAAGCAAGTTTTCCCATGTCTCTTCACTATCAACACTCGATTTAGAGTGTAACAAGCATTAGCTACAGCTTCATTCCAGAATTGTACTGGAAGAGACGAATCTTCAAGCATAGTCCTAGCAGCCTCAATCAAAGTCCTGTTCTTTCGCTCAGCAACACCGTTCATTTGGGGAACATATGGAGCACTAAATTGTTGAACAATACCTCGTTCATTACAAAATTTCTCCATGTTGTGATTTTTGAACTCTGTCCCATTGTCGGTTCTGAATATGCGAATCTTGAGCTTATAGAGAGATTCAAGTTTGGTAACCAACACTTGAATACAGTCAAACGTTTCTGACTTCTCCTTCAGAAAGAAAACCCAAGAGTATCTGGAATATTCATCAGTGATGACAAGACAGTACCGATCCCCAGCAATACTCTTGCGGTTAACTGGACCAAAAAGATCCATATGGAGCAGCTCAAGTTGAACAGTGATTGAGTGATACTTCTTCGGTTTGTGAGACTGCTTGACTTGTTTCCCTTTCTTGCAAGATACACAGACATCAGACAGCTTGAAATTCTTCAGACAGACCCCCTCAACCAGATCGTTGTGTACCAAGTGGTTCATTTTGCGTAGACTCAAATGACCCATCCTCTTATGCCAAAGTATTGAGTCTTTTTCTGTTGCCTTTGACATAAAACATGAAGCTGAGGAGGATGTAGTTGAAGCTGTGGCCATGTTGAGTACGTACAAGTCTTGCTTCCTGGGGGCAGACATCAAAATCCATTCTTCAGGGATAACTACACCTTGCTTTAGAATGTAGCATTTGGAGTCATCGAAAAGAACTTTGTAATTTTTATCACAGATCTGTGATACAGAAAGCAGATTATTCTCCAATTGCTTGACATATCTGACTTTGTCAAATGAAACTTGCCCATTTGATAAGATTCCCTCTCCTGTGATAAAACCACCTTTGTCACCAGCAAAAGCTACATAACCACCATGAACAGATTGAACGTTGGAGAGCAAAGAGATGTTTCCAGTCATGTGGCTTGAAGCCCCACTATCAACAATCCAAGAACTGTTTAAAGCAGCTGTTGGGGCATTCTGCACAAAAATAAGACAATTAGTTTAATTTGGGAACCCAAGCCTTTACAGTCTTGGGTTGACCCAATGAGTCTCGGATCATAACATCGATCCATTTACCATCTGAAACAGTCTTGTCTGAAGTGGGTGGAACGGTATTCTCAGACTTTACTTTCCAGACTGCATTTTTACTGAAAGAGTTTTTTAGATAAACGGATGATGATTTAGATTGATCAACATTAACAAGCTTGAAAATATTCAAGTTCATCAATTTCCCTCTACCCTTGTCCATAGATTTAACCGAATTTGGTTGTTTGGGTTTTGTCAGAAATGACTTGGACTTAGATCTGACAGGTTTAACAAAATTTTGATTTTGTTTTCTGGGTGGTGCAACCTTTGGTCTAATCAACTGAGGGCAAGATCTAACAAAGTGCCCAGGTGCACCACACTCAAAACAAACCGGTTCGCCTTTTCTATGAAAATGTTTTAACTCAGAAAAAGATTGCCTTTTTGGTTTGAAAACATTTGTTTTAGGCATGTTCTGATTAAAACCCAAACCCTTTTTCCCATTTGGAACAAGATTGTCAAACTTGTTCAACACACAAGCTTCATTTTCTTTTGAAGCTTTCACAAAACCTAAGGCTTGATATATTTTTGAAGATGAGATTGGGTCACCCTTTTTGATAACAGGGAGTGGATTCTGAGCAGTACCATAATCAGATGAATCATCAGATTCATCCTCAGAATCTGAAACCCAATCCTCTACAAGTCCATCCACTAAAGATTCCTTTGACAAAGAGGAACCTTCATCAGTAATCATCCCAATTGGATCAATTACTAAAGGAGTTATCACTTGAAAATCTTTGACATCTTTGTCATTTGGTGAATTGACAAAGCTGTTTAAGATTGGTGGAGGACATCTTTGATAACTCATAGTTCCCTTACCCTTATGATCAGCTTCTTTGCTGATCATGTGCTCAATGATATAAGATGCACTCTCATAGCTCTTGAGCTTCTGTCCTAGGGTCTCATAATCACACTCAACCATTGCTAACTTCTTCTTTACCTCATTAAATGTATTGAGATAAGAAGTTATAGCATCTTGCTTGTTAAGAACAGCAATCTCAGCCTCATGAAGTTGTCTATTTAAAAGTTCAATTATAGCTTGAAAATCCTTTTCATTAGCTTTTAAAACTTTGTTAGCATCAATACATTGGTTGAGATCACTGATCAAAGCAGCATTGTGATTCTGATAGGAAAGAACCTTGCTTTTAAGATCAACACAATTAAAACAGTTAGGATCAAAAGATGAACAATCATCAGATACCTGCTCAGATTGTGAAGTTGCAGCAGGAGTAGCAGATGAGTTTACCATCAATGCAAATTGAGTAGGAGATTCTTCAATATCAGCCTCAGAATCAGATTGAGTGTCATACCCAGTCAAGCTCTCAGATTCTGATCCAGATGTTTCTTCAATCTTGATTTGTGCTCTTTCAACATTACTCTCCTCAAGTTGATCATCCATCTTCTGGATCTCAGCAACACAAGCTTGATCTTGCCCCCTCTGTTCAGAATTAAATCTGAAATCTCAATTTTCACCTTCATCTTGCTGAACCATCAAAGCTTTGCCAGTGTTTGAAGAACTGGTCTGAGCAGGAGAATCAATAGGAACAAGTCTTCTCTCTGGATTAGCTGAAGAAGACTTTTGATGCTGAAAAGGATTCTTGTTTCCAGCTTTCTTGGGATGCTTACACTGTCTAGCAAAGTGACCCTTCTCTCCACAATTGTAGCAAGTGACAGAAGCCATATCAAATCCAAACTTTGAATCTTTTTTCAAGTTGATGTCTTTTCCAGTTCTCTACACAAAATCTTTAGCTCTTCTGACAGCACTAGCCAAAGCACACATAATATCAATCCTTTCGATGTCATCTGGATTTATCTGAGAGTAATGATCATTAGTTAGATAAGGATTGCCAATCTGTCCTGCTACTAACCCATCATAAGAGCTAACTAGAGTAGATAGAAGTCCCATGTGCTCTTTGGCAATCTCTACAGTCACTTTATCAAAATTTTCTGTCTTCAAACTGGTTACAGGCTGATGATGTTCTTTCTGAAGATTGGATGAAGAGGATGATTGACTAAAATGAATCTGAGTAGATGATGGAGCTTCAGTAGTCTGAGAAACAAATGCTATCTTCAATGGAGCATGAGAAGATGATTTCTCAACTGTAGGAGTAGAATAATACAAAGATGGATCCTGGACTTGGGCAACTATCTTGGCCTTCCACTTGTTCTCTATCTCTTGCTCTTTCAGCTTCTGAATGAAAGCATTTATGTCCATATGAGCCAACATCTGATTCTGCTTGAGGACCATCAAAAATGACTCCCACTTTGGAGGTAGAGCATCTGCCAAACACTGGATCTTTTCTTGAGTAGTTGTCTTGACTTCATGATTGAATAACTCACTCAAAAGATGATAAAATCCTGCAATCAACTCATCCAGTGACTCATTTCCCACATACATGAAGCTATTGAATTCCTTTCTCAATGCATTTGACTTGATGCTCTTCAAAGCATCATTACCCTCATATCTTTGTTGCAGTGCATCCCACAGTAGCTTTGCAGAGGTAAACTGTCTAAACTGATGGAAAATATCAGTGGCAATGGACTGGGATAGAATAACATAAGCTCTCTTCTCATAATCATACAGCTTCCTCTGAGGCTCAGTCATCCGTGTGACTAGCATAGGAGTTCCATCTTCATTCAGAGGTCTCAGATAACCTCCCTCGATCATCATCCATAAGTTTGTATCCACTCCATTGATATGAATCTCAAACCGATACTTCCAGTGTGGATAATCGTCTAAGGATAACAACTTTGGAGCTTTATTAGAGTTTCCAGTCTCAGTCTCAGTCAGTAACAAAGTCTGAATACGATGATTCTGGTTCGCCATCAATGCTAAATCCTCCATAGAATCAAAAACAACAAGATTCAACACTTAGAAAATTTTTCAGACTGATGGCCGAATGAAGATCTTTAGGGCGAATGTCGGGGGCCGAATGTGATAGACTTGGCGAATGAGAGACTGAGTATGAATGTCTGGCGAATGAGTAAAGAGAATGGACCTATTCGGCGAATGGAGTGTCGAATGAGGCTATTCGTCGAATGAGACCTGAGAATGAAGCTATTCGCCGAATGAGTAAAACGAAAGAAGCTATTCGGCGAATGAAACCAGCGAATGAAGCTATTCGGCGAATGAGGCTGATTCGGCCAAACTTATTCGACCGCCATGCTCATTCGGCCGATCTGAGGGTTTTGGCAACAAAAATCGCGATAACTTGAGATTTAGACCCGTTCTAAGTACCAAATTTGGTACAGAACATCATGAAATGATAATGAACAAGTTGGGATAAACGATTAGACAAAAACACCACAAAAATCCACAGATTTGCAATGAAACAGTACTTTTAGGACAATAAGTTTAGGGTTTTTGCAGATCTCGAACGAAAAATCAAAGATATGATGATTTGGATTGGAAATCGAGCAGAATCAAGAGCCAAAGCTCTAATACCACTTTGTTGGACCAAGATTGATCTCGGAAACAGCACGAAATCAAGAGAAATCTGCTCTACAGCCTCTGGAATAGTGCGGAATCCTATTCCAGGGTTTTCCAATCGAGACCAACAGCAACCGTGGTGATTCGAAGGTAAGAGATGAACGTTTGAGTGAGAATCGAACACCACGAGCTATGAATCGAACTTGGACAGCAAGAAACTCTCAAATCTTCAGGGGTTTGACACTGGAGCACACAGGGAAGAATGAGGGTTCTCAGAAGTTAGGGTTGAAATGATTTTGAACTTGTATATATAGGTAGTAGACATTCGGCCGAATGAGAGGCCGAAACAACTCATTCGGCGAATGACTATGTCAAATAGGTAAGTCAATCGAATGAGTCATTCGGCGAATGACTCATTCGCTGACTATAGACATACTCTATTCTCATTCAGCGAATGACTTCATTCGATAGAGTCATTCGCCCGAATGAGTAATACTCATACTCACTTGATAATAAATCAAATCAACCAATCATATAATCAAATAACTAAAATATAAACATTAAGAACAATATAGAAAGACAACTTCCATTAATATAACTTGAACTTTACATGATGAATAATACAAAATTGAACTAGGGACATTAAGTGCATTTACAGTTGTCCTCACTCTCGTATTCCTATGACTTACACTGTGACTGTGTACACCTTTGGATTTCCGACTCATGGTAGCTCGGGTACCGGTTGTCACAGTAAACGATTGATTTTTATTATTGATGATATCAGAAAAGTCAGAATGACGTTTTTAATACAAAAACATTTAAATTAGATACGCGAACCTTATACAAGATATTGATGCGTTTCAACATAATACGAAAACGAAATACGATCGGGAGTCGGGTCGGATACGTGCTTTGAACTTTAGAAATAACCCTAGCTATAAAAGGGTGTTACCCTTCCTTTCCCCCATTATATTTCAGCCGTCACACAAACATTTCTGTGTGTATGTCCCCGTTCAAAGTAAACCGAGGGAAAGAGAGAGAGAGACAACGGCGGAGTTTGGGGGGGGGGGGGGAGCACGACGGGGCCCAACGGAGCTTGTGGTGATGATTAAACCGGTTACACCTTCAAACTCCTTTCAACCAGCTCTACAACCTCTTCTTCTCCAGCTTCGCAAGATGTTGACCTTAAAGGGGTCGAAATGGGATGTGAAGGTGGTGACGGCTAGCGTTTCACCCTAACCGCCGGCGATGAGGAGCATTGAGTGTGTTTTGGACTAGTAATATGCGTTAAACGACAGTAATGGGATAAAAAAGGTGACATGCAAAGGCGTTAATGGCTACGGTTATGCCAAAGTTAATGATGCAGCGGTGGAAGAGGCGGTTTAGGGCTCCAGCAACGGCTTGGGTTCGGCTTATAGCCCCTACGCTGGTGGTTCTAACACCGGAACAAGGCTGCTATGACGGTTTCTCACATTCCATCAGGAAAAAAAGGTAAGAAATAACTCCATGGGCTTCGATCTGTACATGCATGCGAAGAAAAGACACTGATATGTGTTTTTAAGTTTTTCATAGTGAAAGTGGTGCTCGTATGTAACGTCAGTGCCAAAACAGTAAATCAGAACAATAAGAAATTACTGTAGATACTTGTACGACAACTATTTGCATGTTATATTGGTAAATCATATGTGAAATCAATTGAGAAACAATAATACTAACAGTGAGAACCCACAATACTGACACACGACACGCGCAGACACGAAATCGACATACTTGATACAATAAATAGTGATAGGACAATTTATGTGTTTATTAGTTAGGATCCTAATATGTATAAACGTATGTGAGGAAATCCAAACTAAAATCATTACGGGTGTCGCTAGGTGAATATTAAAAATATGGTATATTCGTGTGGGTGACGATTCATAAGAATTTAATTGTAAGTTTAACGTTCTGAACGATATCCTATAATTAGAAAACCACATTGGAAAGTAACGTTGTCTTCGTGTTCGTACGGGTGACGATTCGTACGAATACGTGCAAAAACGATACGATCTGATGAAACTATAAAATGAACGTTTTTGAAATTTAAAAAAAAATAAAAGATATTTAGTTAATTTTTTTGGAGTCACCACTTTAAAAATTTTAAAAATTTCTATCTTTATAAATTTACGAAATGTAACGAAAAACGACGAAAACGACGCGCGAAACCGAAACCGAACGAAACCAAAGGCACCCGAACATACCCGAACTATAAAAGTGACAAACAACCTCTTTCTTCCTCATTTTTCAGCCAATCTCTCTCTCTCCTCTCCAAATCCCGTCCACCTCTCTCTACACTTTCTCATCTTCTAACCTTCATATCTCTCTCATTTCTCCACCAAATTCGACGTTCTTGTCGTCAAAATGACTGTGGGAACGAGGAGAAGACAAAAAGACTGTAGAAACATGTAGATCGTGTTAAGAGAAAGAAATCAAGCTTTGAATAATCAAAAACCGACCAAAAACGAGCTCAAACGAGCTGAAATGGTGGCTGCTGCTATTGTGGGAGTTTCTCGAACACCAGCACCATTACAGCCCAGTTATGAGCATCTAAACCCTAGGGCCATGCACCAAATCGACTTAGTAATCAAAGGAACATGTTATATTGATGTTTGGTTCAGCTGGGAATCGAATTGGAGCTGTTCAAACATGGGTTAACCGGTTAGAGATCATTAGGGTGTTGTCGCGTTAATCGGTTTTGTGGACTATCGAAATTAAGATTTCTTTTCCAACACCAAAGCTTCACTAAACTATTTTAACATATAAAACACTGTTTTAACATTCAATTTGAATTAAAATATTTGGATCTTGTCAAATAAAACCATACCTTTAAAGGTTAATATCAATGATTGTGTAGATGTTAACCGAAAACTCAAAATTTATGTGTACTAACTTGGCAACCTTTTGGTTAATTAAACTAAGTCAACTAGTAACTTACATTAATATAATAGGTTGTTATATGGCTAAGTGTGTCAAAGGAATTTGAGAACAACAAGTTGGAGATAAGGAAGTTCAAGTCACAACATTAAGCATATAGGTTGGTAGTAATATCAAAACTCAACACTTGACAAACTCATAACGATGGTATTCAATTGGATTATTCAAAGTGAATAACCTTAGTTGATTACCAATTCAAAGATGTGAACAAAAGGTCAAAGAAACAAATAAGGACATAGGTTATACTTAATTAAAGTTAACCTATGTTCAACCTTGTAAACTTTATGATATAAACTTATATTTATAAAACTAAAGTTATTATTTAGTTGCATAAAGAAAAGTTAAAAGATAATATTATTTATTTTTAGCTAAAGAAAATAATGTTTTATAAAAATAAATTAAATTTCTTTTGAGTTACAAAATTTGACAACCAAACTTCTTTTATAAGCAGGTTTCCCGTTTTTGGTTCTTCCTTAAGACCTTAAGGGGGATCTGAAGGTTAATTCATTGTTTCCACTTTTGGTTCTTTTACAATATCTTATTAGGGATCTTAAGGTAAAATTAATGGATTCCCTTTTTGGTGATTAATATTACCTTATGGGGGATTCTTATCCCATTTCAATAGGTTTTTCGTTTTTGGTTCTTCCTTAAGACCTTAAGGGGGATCTGAAGGTTAATTCACAGTTTCCACTTTTGGTTCTTTTACAATACCTTATTAGGGATCTTAAGGTAAAATTCACGGATTCCCTTTTTGGTGATTAATATTATCTTCTGGGGGATTCTTATCCCAGTTCAACAGGTTTTCCTAGTTTTTGGTTCTTCTTTAAAACCTTGCGGGGGATCCTCGGGTTAATTCACGTGTTCCCTCTTTTGGTTCTTTTGCGATACCTTATAGGGGAAACTTCTTTAAACTTAACGTTAAGCTTCTAAGTTAATTTTCATTTATGTTGGGTAAGGGTGTAGTATGTCCAATAGGATAAGGATAGACTTAAACATTTAGTAACTAATCATAGTAACCGACTAGTAAAATACTAGGACACTTATTCACACACTAGTATTAAAACACAATAACAATAACTATAAACACTTACAACACAAAACCATAACCAATGAAATCAGGTGTTGAAGCTACATTCGATACAACAAAAGAGCGAGTGCATATCTAGGTTATTCAAGTGGTTTACAACACATGTGAGTTTATTGCCCTTTTCTAAACATTTTTGTTTTATAAACACGGGGCTGAGAAGCATGCGTAAATTATTTTCCTTGGGTTATATTTACTTAAATGCTTTTACTTCATATATGCTTTACAAGTATAATTGTTACCCTAAATTATGTCTAGGTAAACTTATTTCAGGTTTCATAAAGAACTATTTTCAAAGAACTATTTTCAAAGATCTATTTTCAAATAACTATTTTCAAAGATCTATTTTCAAATAACTATTTTCAAAGATCTATTTTCAAAGAACTATTTTGAAAGATCTATTTTCAAAGATCTATTTTCGATGAACTATTTTCAAAGATCTGTTTTCAAAGAACTATTTTCAAAGATCTGTTTTCAAAGAACTATTTTCAAAGATCTATTTTCAACGAACTATTTTTAAAGATCTATTTTCAAAGAACTATTTTCAAAGAACTATTTTCAAAGAACTATTTTCAAAGATCTATTTTCCAAAAATATTTTCAAAGCACTATTTTCAAAAATCTAATCATTTTCACTAGGAATGTCTGGGAAATATCAAAGATAGCATGTGCCAATCCTATATTTCCAAAGATGTCCTAGCTAGACTGATTGATTATAGGACACATGTTTGATGATATTTACAGAATCTCCTAATCATTTTTAGAGGAATATCAGGGAAATATTCAAAGATAGCATGTGCCAAAGAACTAACGATCTATACGAATAAGAACAAACATTGACGATCTAGCACGAACTATAAAATCCTATATTTCATGAAGTCCTAGCTAGACTGACTGATTATAGGTCGCATGTTTGATGATATTTGCAAATTTCCTCAACTACTAAGAACGTTGATTGCTAGACTAGTTTACTCGTGTTGACCAAGACCCAATCATTAGGAGTTAGATTTTAATTGAATGTTTATTTGTGCAATTATTTAAGCATTTTAATTAACTACAATCTATATTTGCCATGGTTGTCGCATGTGTGTGATGTTGGTTGAGAGTGAAATGCTTAATTATCATTTACAATAATATGTTATGTGGTTCAGTATGTGGTGGGCTGGCGGCTGGGCTGGCGGTAAGCTGACCCCACGTATTCCCTACATAAGCATACTTGGTTGGATAGCATAGGTGGTTGTTAGTGAGGTTAAGGTTGTCCTTTCGGGTGTTCAAAGGTAGTCATTTTCAGATTGTACAAAGGATAACATTTACAGATGGTTCAAAGGGTAACATTTTCAGATTATTCTAGGTTTTTTCAGTTCAGTGTGTGGGGTGAAACGCTTAATTATCATTAACAACAATATACTATGTGGTCCGGTATGTGGTGGGCTGGCGGCTAGGCTGGCTGTAAGCTGACCCTACGTATGCCCTATATATAAGCATACTTGGCTGGATAATATAGGTGGTTGTTGGTGAGGTTAAGGTTGTCACTTGGGCAGGTTTGTACAAATTTATTTTTCAATAACAAAACTATATGAACTCACCAACCATGTGTTGGCTTTGTTTTCTTACATGTTTTTCTCAGGTGATTTACATGATTAAGCTAAGGATCAGGGTTAACACTAGGATGCCCAGATAAAGTACCTAGTAGTTTTTGAAGAAGCATACCTTTGTTATCACTTGTGAATCATTTTGGTATCTTGTACACATACAAGATAGATACTTATGATTCTTTTGTGTAGGTTTACATTGTTAAATTATGGAACGCTACTCTTGTAATTTAATTTTGTAATCATATTTTGATGTATGCTTTTGTTATTCTCATATGTTGTGCAATTTATACAATCTGATCATTACGATTATCATTCCTTATATCGCGCCTCGAGATCCTTCCGCCAGACGAGACAATCGATCCGGCCCGCCGGCTCGGGGTGTGACATCGTAGGTGGTTGTTCATGGTGATTCCGGTCCTCCCAATCATTTGGGCCAAAGACAAAGGGTAAGAAAGCAGATGACCAGCCATGATTTGTACATGCATGTCGGTTCTTAATTAGCTTTATGTTATGATGCGTGTCTTTGAGATAGTTCTAGCCGGATGATGCTCTTGAGTAGGTTGCTAGCGGCGGTGGTAGGGCTGCTACCATGCTCGGTTAAATTCGTTACGCAAAAATGAGTTTAGAAACATGTTTTTTTGTAAAACAAACCATCGGATAACATAACTGATAATATACGCGCAAACAGAACGAATAGGAAGGTAAAACCGCACGCCATAAAACTTATTATATGTTTACACACTTGAATGGTTATTGTTAATTGGTTGAGCTTTTGGGTTAATCATGATAATACATCGTTAGTAACTACCTAATAATAAAATGTCGGTTAACACCATATAACGTGTGTGACGACCAAAGTGAGTTTTGATGTGTACATAGGAATAGAGCTAAAATAAATCAATATATTTTAACCCGATGCTTTACAATTTTAAACGTTACGAGTCTTAACAAATTACTACAAGAATATAATCATACATGGGTGATTAATAAAAATAATATACCTAATTACACAAATATAAAAAAATACTCACACAAAAACATGTATATAAATATTTATACATATAATAACATGTATATAAATATTTATACATATAAAAAAATATTCACACAAAAACATGTATATAAATGTTTATAATTTGGTTTTATCATAGTATATGTTATATATATTTAGAGTATTAATTTGAATGAAATTTATAAATTTTAAACCAACTAGTTAAATGTTTAATCATAATAAGACTTGGAAAGTTAAATCATTAGTTAAACATAATAAATGGTATAAAGTGTTAATATGAACACTTGTAATATATATGTACATTTACATATGATAAATACATATTTAAATGGGTATTGCAAGCCTTAACATATAAAATATGGATACTTATTTAAATTTATATAGAACTTATTACATTGGGTATAAATTAACTTAGATACCTCGGATACATATAATCTTATAAATTGAGAACTCAATGAAGGTCTATGATACATATATTATTTTTAAGTAGACATTTAAATATATACACACACACACACACACATAATCCAACATGTTAACCACCAATTCTATAAATATATAAATAAACAACATATAAATTTAAGTTTGACTTAATGCATGAGCATCCATATACTATATAAATTATGATAGCGTTAAACAATTAGGAACTTAATACTAATGTTTGACTCATTCTTAATCTGATTTTATATAAAGTACCACTATTATAATAAATTTTTATGTAACTATGAATTCGTTTGAATTCATATTAAGATTTTTTATTTTTATAAGTAATATTATTATTACTAGCAATAATAACATAATCATTTTCTACTTTTTTAAGACTATTTAAAATCTTACTTGTTGAACTATAAGAGAACCTCGAGTAGTAGCTGTTTTAACCAGGAACAATGCTTTAGACACTTAATTAAAGCTTGGGTTTTAGCTCCATCTAAAGTTTTGCACAAGTTATTTTTCGTTGTTTTAGTTTTCTTGCCTAGAGAAGAGAGAAGATGAGAGATAGAAATCACAAGGAAATATGAGGGAACTAATCCTTAATTATTCAGAAAGTGTTGGGACTTAATTACCCAAACATTCTGCAATACAAGACAAGAAATAAAAAATAAATAGCTGACATTATTACAGACACTAATACAATAAGACTAGTACAAATACAAAGTCAACAATAACGGAAACAAGAGTCTTCAGGTCTTCCGATGTTGATGTAGATGTGCTGGAGTTCAGTGTATATTTCTTCGGAAGTTTGTTCATCGGAAGCTGATTAAATAATCAGTTAATTGGGAAGAGAAGATTGTCTTCCGAGTCATTTGACTTCTTCCGATGTAGAGGTTGTCTTTCGATGATCAGCTTTTTTCTTCTGAGGGAAATAAGTTCAATGATACTTCTTTTTGGCGAAGCTTCCGTTGAGAAGCATCCGCAGCTTGTCTCTCCGCGGTTTTATTCAGGTGTCTGGCTTCAGTGGTTTTGCTCATCAGTCCTTATATTCCAACAATCTCCCTCTGGACTGATGAAGCCAAAACCTACTTATTTGGTTTTAAAGCTAGACCAATTTTATTTCTGAGAGTTCGAACATAGTTCCGAACCTCATACTCTGTATGAGCATTATCCAGAGATTTGTGCAGCAGTTCCTTCAAATCATCAGTTGGTAGGGAGAGGATCTCATCCCAATTAGAGAAGAAGGTTCTTGAGCCATTGAATCTTTCTATGGCTAAACTCTTGGAAACAGAGTCATAGAACCATCTCTTTATTTTTATTCTTGAGTTTATGATCTGAGGAGGCTGTGACCTGGTAGATGGAGGTTCGACAGACCAGCACCTGGAGTTCCCAAAGGTGCATTAAGCAGGTGACCAATCACTGCTTGGGTTAGCTTCCTCGAGCTGAATCACCGTGGAAGGATAAGGGATAAGATCTTTCCAAAGCTCAGGGTGATCTTTGTTTTCTCTTTTAAACTTAGACCATTCATCGAACAACACTTCATCTTTCCATCTTGTTATTTTATTCTTTGGTCCCTATTGGTCATGTATGAGGATGTGCTTTATTCTTTTCCTTTGGTCAAAGAGCTTCTTCTTACTTACTTCAGCTTTTATTCTTTCGGATAGAACTTTGGCTTCATTTCTGAGGCTAGTGATATCCCAGTTGCTGAAGTTTTCAACCGTGTATTTCCCTTCATCCAGCAGGTACTTGATCAGCTGCTCCCTCTCAGCCTGATAGGCTTTATTTTGCTGCTGATCCAATTTGGCTATTTGTTCTTGATAGGTCCTTATATGTTCAACTCCTGAAAGACCTGAGGCTTCAAGACTAGCCAGAATCAAATTTTCTTTCTCCGTTTCTTTATTCTTTATCTTCTGAAGGTCTTCATCGGAAGGAAATGTCCTAACAGGTGAGTAGGATTCTTTTTCTGGAGAGGTTTGTTGTTTCTTAGCATCTGCTAATCTTATTGGAGAGGGAACTTTGGTGGTGTTTGAAGGTTTAGACTCATCAATATTAGCCAATAGAAGCCTTCTCTTTCTTGAGACACGAGAGGCAATGAGCTGATTATCATTTGAGTCTGAGGAAGGTTTTTGTGGTGGGTTATTTGTTTTTCTAACCACACTCTTGTCTTCTTGAGAGAGTCTGAGTGATTATCGGGATTGGTTTTTGGCCAATGTTGGAGGTATTGAGAGCGACAGGAAGAGAGGAAGTTCAAGGAGGGTTTGAGAAGCATAGTTTGGGGAAAGAGTGGGTGAACTTTCTTTATTTCGTAGTGTGGAGGCAAGTGGGACAGTGGTTATTGGCTTGGTTTGCTCAGTTGGAGCAAATTTGGAAGGTCTGGGTTTTCTGGATACTGCAGAAGTCCCATTGTTTATTTGAGCTTCTGCTTCCTTTTGCTTTTGTTTTGAGCTAGCCTTGGCAGCTTGAGTTTGGAACTGTTGATCTAATGCTACTTTGAGAAGTGCCTTTTGGTTCCTTCAACTTTATTTGTTGCATCCTCCTTTTCTCAGTCTTGTCTTTTGCCCTTTTAGCAGCTTGGGCAGCAGTCCAGAGTCATTCATTCTCCCTCTTTTTGGCTTCATCAGCCTGTTCTTTGAACCAGGGAGAAAGATGAGCAATCCCAGTTAGGGACTCAAGAAATCTGGTGTGGTTAGAGATTTCATGTTGTAAGGAAGAGACATTGGTATCTACTGAAATTCTCAGCAGATCCAATTGAATCTTTTGGGTGGTCAGAAATTGGGTGGTGCAGGATTGAAGCAGGGAAGTAAGTTGGGTAGTAAGAAGTGGGTTTAACACTTCTTGAAGCATCTGAGGGGAGAAGGTGGTGGCAGTGGAAGTAGGTTGTGTGGTGGAAGAACCTTCAACTGAAGGTGTCTGCATGGGGATGGATTGGGGATGCAGGGCTTGATTGCTCAAGACTGTTGAAACAAGCTCAGTGAGCTTAGTTACATCAGCTTGAAGGTGGTGTCAATTCCTTTATTTTAGCATCTGATTCGTCCTACCATTTAAGGATATCATCCAAGGAGTCAGTTTTATCATGACCTGAGTCCATCTCAGAAATGTCATGGACCCTGTTTTTTTTGGTTCCGGGGATTTCCAGCCTCAATTTCAAGAACTTCATAAGCTATTGACATATGAGGAGTCTTATTGCCTGATCCAATCAGATGAGAGTCCAGTGGAGTCTCATGTGAAGTGGATGCTCCAGATTTATGATCAAGATGCCTAGATGGACTGGTCATCCTGATCTCATTCTCTTCTACATGGGTAGGAGATTGATTTGTTTGAGAAAAGGTTTGATGGGGTAGCTCCTCTGTTGGAGAAAGGGGAGGAGAACAAAGCTGCTCAAACACAACATCAATCTCATGGAGAATATGGGTAGGAGAGTTAGGGGCTGCATGTGGGGAAGAAACAGAAATGTCCTTGGGAGAGTGGACTGCCGACTGAGTGTCAAGTGACACTTCAGTGGCTATAGAGGGTTCCCTTTGAAGTACAACATAATCCTGTTGAGAGGATTGATGAGGAGCTAGGTGGGATGGAGATCCTTGATGCATCTGTGAGGATGGAACAAATGTATCCAACTGTCCAGTGGGGACAGAGACATGTTCAGGGATCCCATCTTCCTAAACAACCTTTTTGGGCTTCTTAGGCTTAGTGGCTTTGGTAGAAGCTTTTCTTTTGGTCGGTACCTTTACAGGTGTGGAAAATGAGGTGGATGTGGGTTCACCAAGGATGGGTGTGTCCTCAGTGTCATCCGTTTGTTTTGGATCAGTGCTCAACCGAGTGAACACTTGTTTGTCAATGCTCTTGATAGTAGAAAGAGGAGCAATATGACAAACATTATTAAGGTCAGCAAAGAGGCAGGCCATTACAAACCTAGGATAGAGCAGAAACTTGGGACTTTTCTGGTGATTTACAAGATGATCAAAGATTATTTTAGACAGATTAACCGTTTCGTTAGAAAGAACTGCGTACATGACATATTGCATGTCATATGGCATTTCTCCCCAACTTGTCGACTTTTGCGACCAACACTGAAGAATAGTGTGATAACTTGTACTTAGGGTAGAAGAAAGCTTTCTACAAGGTCCTATTTTTCAAGTCACCCTGGTAATCACATTGGATGAAAGTATTATGAAGAAGTTTGAGAGAGATAGTGGAAGGAGCGTAAGTGTCATTCAAGTTTAGGGCAACGCTTATTTTTGTGGGAGTGATGGTGACTTGTTGACCAGCGACCATCGAGACGACGCTTTCAAAAGAGTCATCCGTCATCACCAAGGATGAGTTTGCCCAAAACTAGTTTAGAGCAACTTCAGAAATAGTAGGGTTTAGAGTGAGAGCGGTGTGAACGAAAGAAGTTACCAGAGTGTCGATAGCTTCGTTGTAGTGAGGGTACTCAGAAGATTTGACGAGGTAAGCTCCAAGGTTGTGGATCGGTTTGATTTTCAACGCCATTATTCTTTTGATATGATGAACACAGAGCAGTTGTGAGTGCAAATTGTGAGAACAAACTTTGCTTTAAAGAAAAAGAGATGACGAAGACTAACCGTTCACACACAAGAGCGGTTTCAAAAATGAAAACCGTCACTACTTATAACATATCAAAAGATTTACCTTTGGGTTTTTACCCGTCGGACAAACCAGTGATCATGAGAGAGAAGAAGCAAACGACAACAAAGTACCTTCATGCGCACCCTGAAGTACAGACAATGCTTTGTCGGGAATGAAGCCTAGCCCAATGCCGTTACACCACCATCATGAGCATAAAGCTCACACGGAAGCAGTGGAAATGCATCGTGACAGGCGACATACCTGACAAGCAGAAGTCCATCGCCATGAGTAGCAACCGGAAGCGTCAAGATTGAAGGAGGAGTGTTCTTGATCAAGAGAGATCAAGAAGTGTTATGAAAGAACTGATGGATTAAAGGAGACATCGACTGATATAAATAAGGAAAGAGGATCAGTGGCCATTTAGAGTAACAGGGATAAAAATGGAAAGAATATAGCAACGAGCCGCGAGAAAAATTAATGAGTGTCAATTCTATTAACTGTGAGAGGTCTAATCTTACAAAGAGATTAGTGACGGCCGAATCTGGTGTAATTATCAAGAGATTTGATAACCACTTGGGCAAGGAAGATTTAAATATGAAAGATAATTTAATCTTTGGAAGAGTTTTATTTTCGGAAGAGATTTAACCAGGGATAAATGACCTGGTTAAAGGTCTCGGAAGAAGAAACATCAGAAGAAGTGACATCGAAATTAGAAGAGACGTCGGAAGAGAGGTAAACCATGAAAGCTTTAAGTTTGTAACAACGAAAGCTGTAACCACGGATAGATATGAAGCAGTGGTTATAGCAGCCACTGTTCCTATCCGAGTTATGGGTTAATCACTGAGAGAGACCAAGGTCTTCGTCAGTGGTTTATCAAATATCTGTTGTTAGGATAATCAATAAAGATTATCCTTTTATGTATTTATTTAAGGGTTCAAGAAACAGATTCTTAACCACATTTATTAGCTCATATTTATCATACCCAATTTAGCTACAAATTTTGAAAAAGTTGAAGAGTCTAAGGGTTTGGTAAATATGTCTGCAATTTGATCACTTGAAGAGACATGTTCTGGGACAATTAGTCCCTTTTCAAAAAAATCTCTAATGAAGTGATTTCTTATTTCGATGTGTTTGGTTTTTGAATGGCAGACAAGATTTTTTATTATGTTTTTGGCTGCTTTGCTATATATTAGGAGAGGTGTTCTTAGTTCAGTTATTCCGAAATCCAATAGTTGATATTGTAATCAAAGGATTTGGGCAATGCAATGAGCTGCTGCAATGTACTCAGCTTTAGTAGTTGAATTTGACACCGATGTTTGCTTTTTTGCTTTGCCATGACACTAAGTAGTTTGCAAAGAACTGATATCCTCCCGAAGTAGACTTCCTTGTGAGCGAGCATCATGCATAATCACTATCTGAAAAACCAACAAGCTTACAAGTTTGGTTAGCAGGATACCAAATACCTAGCACAGGAGTGCCTTTTAGATATCTTAGTATCCTCTTCACAAATGATAAATGGGATTGTTTCGGGGCTGATTGGTACCTTGCACAGACACATGTTGCATACATAATGTCTGGCTTTGATGCAGTAAGATACATCAAATATCCAATCATGCACCTATAGAGGGTTTGATATACAGGTTCACCATTTTCATCTGGACTTATTCCAAGACTTGTAGCAATAGGGGTAGAAATTATTTTGCAATCATTCATATCAAATTTATTTAGAAGATCTTTTACATATTTTGATTGATGAATGAAAGTCCCATTGGGGGTTTGTTTTACTTGGAGTCCTAAAAATGTTTTTAGTTTACTTAAAGCACTCATTTCAAACTTTGAAGACATTAAATTAGAAAATTGTTCACACAAGGAAGGTTTTGTTGATCCAAAAATGATGTCAATGACATAAATTTGGACCAGCAAAAGTTCTTTATCTACCCTTTTTATGAACAAAGTCTTATCAATGGTTCCCCGAGATAATTTATTAGAAAGAAGAAATTGAGAGAGAGTATCATACCATGCTCTAGGTGCCTGTTTCAGACCATAAAGTGCTTTGTCTAGTCTGTACACCCAATCAGGATGATGAACATCATCAAACCCTGGAGGTTGACACACATAGACTTCCTCCTTTATTGTCCCATATAGGAATGCACTTTTGATATCCATTTGGTATACCTTTATGTTATGGGAGATAACAAATGCTAGGAAGAGTCTAATAGCTTCCAGTCTGGCCACAGGAGCAAAGGTCTTATCACAATCAATGCCTTCCTCTTGGCAGTAACCTTGTACTCCCAATCAGGCTTTATTTTTGATTACAATACCTCTGTCATCTGTTTTATTTCTGAATACCCATCTAGTTCCGATAGGGTATTTTCCTGCCGACAAGGGGTAAAGAGTCCAAACGTTTTGCCTTTTGAACTGCAACAGTTAATCCTGCATAGCCTCTACCCAATTATTATCTTTGAGAGCTTCCTGATATTTGGAAGGTTCAACTTGGGATAGAAAGGCTGCATGAAGACAAAAGTTCGAAATCTGGCTCCTAGTTTGAACACCTTTATGTAGATCACCAAAGATTTGTTCTAGAGGATGATTTCTATTGAAAGGAATGATGTCCAAACAATTATTGGAACATGCATCATTAGAAGAATATGAGTTTTCTGTATGGCCAGAAGAATTTTCTGGAGGGGAAGCATGACCATTTTCAGGAACATCTACATGTGTGTTATCCAAGACTGGGGATAAAGGAGTAGATATCTGTTCACTTTGGTCTTGAGAATTTATTTGAAGAGGAGGAAGAGAATAAAAGAATTTAGAGATAGAACACTCTTCAAGAGAGGATAGATCTTCAGAAGTTTGACAAGATTCTGAAGAAGAAGAGGAAGAAGGGGTAGAAGAGATGTAGTTGAAGCTTTCAAGATCAAAGAGATCATCAGGAGCAGAGGGGAAAGATGAGGTCGAAGCAAATTCATTGAATTTGACATCAATAGTTTCTTCAATAATTTTAGTCCTGAGATTGAAAGCTTGGTAAGCCTTAGAGGTCTGAGAATATCCAACAAATTATCCAGAATCTACTTTAGCAGCAAACTTGGATAAGGAGTCTTTTGTGTTCTAGATGAAACACAGAAACCCAAAGACTTTGAAGAAAGATATGAGAGGCTTTATGTTATGAAGGAATTCATAGGCAGTCTTGTTATGTCTTTTCACAATTTGAACTCTGTTCAAGACATAGCTAGCAGTGTTTACTGCCTCAGCCCAGAAGGATAAAGGTAATCCTGAATCTGCAAGCATAGTTCTTGCAGCTTCAATGAGTGTCCTATTATTCCTTTCCACAACTCTATTTTGAGCGGGAGTTCTAGGAACACTATATTGTCTAAGGATTCCTTTAGAGATGCAGAACTTATCAAGAACCTGGTTCTTAAATTCAGTTCCATTATCACTCCTTATTGTTTTAACTGGAAGACCAAACTGTCTTTCAAGTTGAGTGATTAGTGCAATTATTTTAACAGAAATTTCATCTTTGCTGAAAAGAAAGAAGGTCCAGCAAAATCTTGAGTAATCATCCACAACAACTAGATAGTATCTTTTTCTGGCCAAGCTGGCTACCTTCACTGGACCAAAAAGATCCATGTGAATTAGATTGAGACAGTTATTTGTTTTGGACTCCTCAATAGACTTATGTGATGTTTTATGTTGCTTTCCCTTTAAGCAAGATTCACATTGACCTTCAAAGTGAGATTCTTTGGAAGGTAATCCTCTTACTAATGAAAGTGTAGAAAGCTTATGAAGAGATTGGTGATTGAGGTGACTGAATCTTTTGTGCCAAAGAGCGGTTTCAAAAGATGATGCTTTGGCTATCAAACAAGTAGGAGAAGATGCTTGAGAGTTAGTGGTCATGTCTACAACGTAGACATTTCCACTTCTTTTAGCCGTAAGCAAGGTGTGTTGATCAATTAAGATGTTTATTTTTGAATTTATTTCAGGGGAGAGAATTTTACAACTGTCCTTGGTGAAAAATGAACTGAAGTCTTTGTCAGCTAGATGAGAAACACTCAAGAGATTGAACTTGAGATTTTCAACTAAGCTAACATCCTTAAAGTGCAGTTTTCCACCCTGGACAGAACCAGACCCTACTATCCAACCTTTTGCATTATTCCCAAAGGAAACAGATCCTCCATTCTTTGGAATGAAGTTATTTAAAATGGATCTGCATCCTGTCATGTGCCTAGAGCCTCCACTGTCCACATACCATAGATGACTTTGGTTTTGTGACACCTCGCAAATTCCAGGTCAGCAATTATTTTATTTTAATAATACGTGTACCATTATTGCATACGTGGCACTAGAATTATGAATGTATAGTGTGACACGTGGCACGACAGTCTAACCACACCGATAATTCGAGGAATTATCGCACAACACTCGCATGTGTCTTGAATGACGAACGTTGGTGAACGGATCAAATCACAGTGCACTTTCACTGCACAATTTGGTTCCGGAGAACCTAAGTTAGTAGAACGATGTCCATTTGTCGAGAAACGATGTTCGTAGTCGATAAATTCGAGAAAATCGACTCAAAACTATGAAATTGGGCTATTGGGCTCAACCGAGACCCATCGTGGTACGCGATGGGCACCTAATTGAGCCTTCGCGGTACGCGAAGCACGGGCGGGAGAAATTTGAATTCTCCGAAAACCATCGCGGTACGCGACGACCGATCATCTCCCACCATCGCGGTACGCGGCGTGTTTTGGGAACAGAATTATTATTTTAATCGCCGCGCTACGCGGAGCTACTTTTTGGACAGTTGTTGCGGTACGTGACGACCCTTACACGCATAAAATCTTTATAAACCCAATGTTAATCATTCCTGCTGATCCTACTCTATCCCACTCGACCATTCTCGACATATCCGACCTAAAACACTCTATGGAAGCCATTGCCATCAGTTTAGAGCTACTTTGAAGGTGTTCAAGGTCCTTGGAGAAGAGTTGAAGGTTGAAGGAGCAAGAAGGAAACACCACCATCACTTGGAACGACCCAGGAGCTGTTCTCAGGAGGATATCAAGCTGCTACATCTCTGTTCCAGCTTCATTCCAACTTACTTGAGCTCTATTGAGGTAGTTCTAACACCATCTCGAGATTTTAGCACTTGTACACACACATGCAATGTGAACCAAGCACATGCAATCATCCACACACTTTATGCACGAATTTTTGAATGATTTAATCTAAGATTTATGTGTTGAACTACTTATTTGAGTATTGGAATGGAATTATTTATGTTACTGTTACTCTTTGGGGCTTTTTGACCTATATGATGATTTGTAACCACATGCATCACCATCACTATCTTGGTCACGAAATTTGGTGATATTATATCTGCTATTTGTTGATTTATTTACTAATTTGATGATTTTATAATGATCCATGATGACTTTGATGAGATTAAATGACCATTTGTTGATGTTGCTATGTAAAGGGGTATTTTGACCTACATGCATGTATGATCTAAGCTTTTTGGCATGATTGTGAGGATTGAAATATTGATTTAAGTGTTATTGATGATGATTTGCAAGGTTAGGAATGGTTGATTTGTCAATATTTGGTCATTTGATGAATATTGCTAATTTTAGTAACTTTAATGTTACTAGTTGTGCATTTTTGATGAAATGGCCTTATGCATGTGTCTAGATCCATAAACTATGTTTAAGATGATGTTTTAAGACTAATGAGATGGTTATTGATGTATTAGAATGGTTAAAATTGTCAAAGGTATGATACTCATGAATGTTACTATAAATAGTAACTTTTTGTCACAAGTTTGTAAATGGATGATAAGTATGATAATGTTTTGGGTCTAACATGCTTATTTGAAGATAATATGATGATATTGAAGGAATTATGTTGTTGGAAGATTTGATTTTGTGTACTTTTCATAACATACTAAATATAGTAACTTTATGATGCAAAATCGATAGTTTGAAACTTGATGAAACATGCTTATTAGTAACTTTCCATAAATAGTAACTTTTACGCGCAAACTATGCTAAACCGACTATGTGTAACTATGTGCTTTAAGATAACATGCTCATTTAGGATAAATATGCATGTTAGAATAATCGGATTATGATTTATTCTTTGATTTGCCAAATATGGAAACTTTCCTGAAATAAAAACTAACTATAAATAGTAAGTTTCTCACGGAAGTGATTATTGGTAACCGCACACTTCATACGACACGAAACTGCACGTTACACGATCACTTGATCCAAACCGTCACCAACGGATCGTTAGGTCAAACACGGTCAACACGGTCAAACACGGTCAACATGACCCACTTAACAACTTGGTGTTGTTAAACACGAACACGGTCCTGCGAGGCCCACTTGTATGCAAACACGAACTCATAGTACCTATGTGATATAGGTGACTACTAGCCGGCGAGCTGTAATATCTCTTTTGAGCAAACGCATTACTTAACTCAGGTGAGTTTTACAGCCCCACTTTTACTCTTATACTGTTTTACTAAACTTTGGGGTGAGAATACTATGCAACTGTTTTAGATATAGTACTGGTATGTTGTGAAAACCATTTTCGAGTGTAACTATTATCGCTTAAAGTCCTCACTTATCCTTACCGTTAGTTGCATCAAAAATGAGTCGTAGTTACGTAGTACTACTGGGTTTGACTAGCCCCACTCGGCACCAATGTTGACTGGAGGTCATAACGAGTGTAATTTCGATGGGAATGCGGGTTCAGCGATGACCTGCGGAGGCAAACGGAAACAGTCTAGTTTTGGTAAGATGAACTGACACACTCCACAGATCGTAGTATCCAACAACAAAACTTAACATACCCAGTATATATCTGTTTACTTTTCAGTCTGTCTAAACCTGTGAACTCACCAACTTTTTAGTTGACACTTTTCGCATGTATTCTCAGGTAACTAATGGAGCACACGCTAGGACGCACTCAAGGAAGCCTTAAGGAGTCTGAACGACATATAAACTCATGTCCTAGGCTTTGTGTGCATTTGTCTGTTTTAGATACAATTTGTACTATGTAGTGTCTGATACAAATTACTTTCCACTGTAAACTTTATTTAACTTATGATATTAAAACATTTCCGCTGCTTTATTTGAAAACTTGTTTGCTTTACAATGAATGTGTGATTGTAGAACTCATATAGAGTCGTTCTATATGACCATGAGCTGTGATCCTGGCCACGTCACACCCACGTGGACTGACACCACGAGTGGGAATTTGGGGGTGTGACAGACTGGTATCAGAGCCTTGGTTATAGGGAACTAGGTTTGCATATAGTATACTTAGACTATAGCCACTGCTCTACACTAGACACTACACTTAGAATTCGCACACTGATATTACCATTACTATTGAACTGTTGTTTACTAACTTGAGGTTTACAGGAATGGCCAACAACGACAACGTTAACAGGAACCCGGGCAGACGCTCGACAACAGATGACCTGACCGCAGAGAATCGACGGCGAGTCGACGACATCGTGGCCCAGGTCGACGAGGAGATGGACAGACGGGCACGACATGCAGCACGAGCCCGGTACTGGGGATGGCTCCCCATGGTGATACGGGACTGGGTTATAGGAGAGAGGGTACCTTCGCCACGATATCCTGGCGACGCACCGACTGGCCACAGATTACCACCACTGGGAGTGCCGATGGAGCAGGCATTCGCGGCTCATGTGGCTTTCTCCCGACGTGAGGCCATGAGGAACGGCGAGCTATCGGACGAGCTCCGAGTTCTTCGAGAGAAGAACGATCGCCTCGAGAGGAAGAACGACGGGTTAGAGGAACAGGTAGAGACTCTACGTCTCCAGGTGTCCCAACTGATGGGGCAGCACAGACAGATAGTGGATATCATGCAGGAGCATGACGTACACATCACGGAGAATCTAGTCGTCAATGAGGAGACTCAGGCGATGGTCCAGGCCAGCGATGCCATGCTTAACGCATGGGTCTCACACTTTATTGAGGAACCATCTCAGGATGATGGACCCCAATTCGAGGTTAATGACCTCGAAGAGGGAGACTTCGACGAGGATCATGACGAGGATCCTGAAGAGGGCGAAGATGATGGAGATGCTGATAGTGATGTTTCACACGTCACCATGGACTCAGATTAGCCGAGTTACTTTCATTTATGTTTCTTTTCTATTTGCCTAAACGAGCGGGATGTGCTCGTACAAACTTATGTTGTTATTATCTTTTGAAATCATTGTACTTCAAGTTATAATTATTAGTGAAATGATGTTTTGCTTTGTTTATTATGTCTTGATTATGGTTGCTTGGTAACATGACATCTAACTTGATTTCTGACATGACAATCGGCTAACACTCTAACTCATGCTAACTAACGTCCTAACTCTTCCATATAGAACCATGTCCGGAAGAGGATCCAACGCCCGCAACCTCAAACGCAAGGCCGAAAAAGCAAGAATCAACATGATCGTCGAATGTAAAGTCAACAAGGTGCTTGCCAAGTACGAGGCAAACCGTCACACCAGCGATACTAGTGACACCAATAACGGTACTAACCCTTGTTTAACATGACTAATTTAGTGTAGACAACGCTGACACTAAGACGCGACCTTGGACTCCTATGCACAGGACCTCAAGGGAGTGCGGCAAGAGGATGCTCGTTTAAAGCCTTTCTGAGCTGCCACCCTCACAAGTTCCAGGGTACTGAGGGAGCAGTGGGACTTCTACGCTGGATTGAAAAGCTGGAATCGGTCTTTGCTGTGGCCGAATGCTCGGAAGAGAACCGGGTAAAGTATGCTACCGGAACTCTCGAGGGATCTGCCCTCACCTGGTGGAATACGCATGTCCAAACTCTCGGACTCCAGACTGCCAACACCATTCCGTGGGAGGAATTCACCAGAATGCTTCACGAAGAGTACTGCCCACGTGACGAGATCAGGAAGCTTGAGGAGGAATTTTGGGTGCACATAATGGTGGGTTCATAAATCGAGAAATACTGCACTCGATTTCATGAATTGTGCAAGCTGTGCCCGGCAATGGTGACGCCGGAATACAAGAAAATCGAGCAATTCATCAGTGGATTGCCCGAGCAAATCCAAAGCATGGTGACTGCTTCTGATCTCTCCACCATCCAACCAATGATTCGCTTGGCTCACAAATTAATCGATCAGGCGGTAGCCCAGGGAAAGCTGCCAAAGAGGGGTGAACATCTGAAACCCCA
Source organism: Mikania micrantha (assembly GCA_009363875.1). Lineage (NCBI taxonomy): Eukaryota > Viridiplantae > Streptophyta > Magnoliopsida > Asterales > Asteraceae > Mikania > Mikania micrantha. Next base: position 39,860,644 of record CM018683.1, on the reverse strand, counting down.
AGAGCCCAAGAAGAAGTGGGAGCCCAGCAATAACCGAACCTTCTCACCACAACAACCCACCCAGCATCGGCCAGCACCCATAAAAGTTTTCACTGCCACCCAGCCGAACACTCAAGGCAAGGGAGGATATCAGGGCAACAGCCCAAAATGAAACAGTTGCAACTACCATCACTTCGGCCCATGCAAGAGGGGCAAGTGTACAAACTGTGGCAGAAACGGGCACCTGGCCAAAGAATGCCGATCAAACCCCAACCCCAATCTCAACAAAAATGACACCTTAAAGGGATGCTTCACTTGCGGGAATCCAGGGCATATGCGCAGAGATTGCCCCCAAAACAAGAACACAGGAGGCAACCCGGCAAGGGCAGAGCATTTGTCATCGGGTCAGGAGAAGCAAAAGATGACCCCAATGTCGTTACCGGTACGTTCCTTTTAAATAAGAGTAAACTTCTCTTTTGCTCCCTATGGTTTGACAAAAGTAACCATTTTCATCCAAATTTTGAAATTTTGCAATTTTCCTCCATTAGTTTCAGAAAATTAACCATTTTCATCCAAAGTCCATTTAAACTTTGGATGAAAATGGTTACTTTTGTCAAACCACAGGGACCAAAATGGTTAATTTTCTGAAACTAATGGAGGAAAATTGCAAAATTTCAAAATTTGGATGAAAATGGTTACTTTTGTCAAACCACAGGGAGCAAAAGAGAAGTTTACTCTTTAAATAATGTCTATGCTAGTATATTATTTGATACCGGTGCCGATAGGAATTTTATCTCTAGTGATTTTAGTAAACTGCTTAATATGACGCCAACACCACTAGATCATAAGTACACCGTAGAGTTAGCAGAAGGCAAGCTGATAGAAACACAACATATCATCAAGGGGTGTGTCCTGACGTTAGCAAACCACCAACTGGTGATTGACCTGATGCCGGTAACTCTCGGGAGCTTCGATGTGGTGATTGGAATGGATTGGCTATCTGCAAACGACGCTGAGATTGTGTGCAACGAGAAGATTGTGCGGATTACGTTGCCAAGTGGAGAACAGATATCAATCCAAGGGGAACGGCGCGGAATACCGTTAAACATCATGTCCTGCATGAAGGCAAACAAATATCTGAAGAAGGGATACACAGCTATCTTGGCACTTATCACCGAACAACCAAAGAAGGAACGAAAGATCGAGGACATCGTTGTTGTTCGCGATTATCCAGAAGTCTTTCCTGACGATCTACCGGGACTACCACCAGCGTGACAAGTGGAGTTTCAGATAGATCTGACACCAGGAGCAACACCAATAGCCAAGGCACCATACCGACTGGCTCCTACAGAAATGCAGGAACTATCTAATCAACTACAGGAGTTGTTAGATAAAGGATTTATCCGATCTAGCTTCTCACCTTGGGGAGCACCGGTCTTGTTCGTGAAAAAGAAGGACATATCGTTTCGTATGTGCATCAATTACCGAAAGCTGAACAAAGTAACGATCAAGAATCGATACCCTTTACCTCGAATAGACGACCTGTTTGACCAATTGCAAGGGTCAAGCTACTATTCGAAGATCGATTTAAGATCCGGTTACCATCAACTTAGAATACAAGAGGAGGATATACCGAAGACAGCCTTCAGAACACGGTACCGACATTACGAATTTCTGGTCATGCCTTTCGGACTGACCAACGCACCGGCGGTATTCATGGATCTCATGAATCCGGTGTGTAAGCCGTATCTTGACAAATTCGTAATCGTGTTCATAGATGACATTCTGATTTACTCCAAGACTCACGAAGAACATGCCGATCACTTGAGACGCGTCTTGGAACTACTGAAGAAGGAACAACTATATGCGAAGTTTTCCAAATGCGATTTTTGGATTCGTGAAGTTCAGTTCCTTGGGCATGTGGTGAACGAGAAAGGGATACACGTAGACCCAGCCAAGATTGAGGCAATCAAGAACTGGACGGCGCCAAAGACTCCGACTGAGGTGCGACAGTTTCTGGGATTGGCCGGATACTACCGGCGATTTATCGAGGGATTCTCGAAGATCGCGCAATCATTGACTTCCCTTACTCACAAAGACAAGAAGTTCGAATGGGGAGAAAAGCAAGAGGCTGCATTCGAATTATTGAAACAGAAACTGTGCAGCGCACCGATCCTATCACTACCAGACGGGTGCTAAGATTTTGTGGTTTATTGTGACGCATGAAAGTAAGGACTCGGTTGTGTGCTAGTGCAACGCGAGAAAGTCATAGCTTATGCGTCACGACAATTAAAAGTGCACAAGAAGAATTACACAACTCACGATTTCGAGTTGGGAGCTGTAGTGTTCGTATTGAAGATCTGGCGACACTATCTGTACGACACAAAGTGCACTATATTCACCGATCATAAGAGGCTGCAACACATCTTCGACCAGAAAGAGTTAAACATGAGACAATGTAGATGGGTTGAACTGATAGGCGATTATGATTGTGCAATCAAGTACCATCCCGGAAAGGCCAATGTAGTAGCTGACGCATTGAGCAGAAAAGAGACAACCAAACACGTACGTGCACTACAACTTACCATACACTCTGAGCTACCCAATCAGATCCGAGTTGCACAACAAGAAGCTTTGAGAAAGGAAAACCTTGCTCTCGAAGCCATGCGGGGTATGGATAAACAATTGAAACAGAAGGACGATGGAGCTTACTATCTGATGGATCGGGTTTGGATTCCACACTACGGAGGATTGAGAGAAGTAGTGATGGATGAGGCTCACAAGAGTCGATACTCAGTGCATCCAGGCTCTGAAAAAATGTGCCACGACCTGAAGACAACGTACTGGTGGCCTAACATGAAGTCGGAAATCGCGACTTATGTGAGTAGGTGTCTGACTTGCTCTAAGGTGAAGGTTGAATATTAGAAACCGTCAGGCTTACTCCAACAACCAGAAATTCCAATTTGGAAATGGGAGCAAATTTCCATGGATTTCATCACGAAGTTGCCGAAGACGGCAAGTGGCTGCGATACCATCTGGGTTATCGTAGACCGACTCACAAAATCGGCACACTTCCTACCAATCAAGGAAACTGATAAGTTGGAGAAGCTAACCCGACTATACTTAAAGGAAATCGTTTCCAGACACGGAGTCCCAATCTCAATAATATATGACCGAGACAGCCGTTTCACGGCACATTTTGGAAGTCCTTACACAAGGCACTCGGAACGAGGTTAGATATGAGCACTGCTTATCACCCGCAAACGAATGGTCAGAGTGAACGAACCATCCAGACCTTGGAGGACATGCTCCGGGCATGTGTAATCGACTTCGGTAACAGCTGGGAGACTCACTTACCTTTATTTGAGTTCTCATATAATAACAGCTATCACACCAGCATTGGAGCTGCACCATTTGAAGCACTTTACGGGCGTAAGTGCAGATCACCACTTTGTTGGGCAGAAGTTGGTGAAAGCCAACTGAACGGACCCGAACTTGTGCACGAAACAACCGAAAAGATCGTGCAAATACGTAACAGAATGGCAGCAGCTCGGGACCGACAGAAAAGCTATGCCGACAAAAGGCGCAAGCCTTTGGAATTCCAAGTGGGAGACCGAGTACTCCTTAAAGTCTCGCCTTGGAAGGGAGTGATCCGATTTGGGAAACGCGGGAAGCTAAATCCTCGTTACATCGGACCATTCGAAATAACTAAACGAATAGGCCCCGTGGCCTACGAGCTACAGCTACCGCAGGAATTGAGTAGCGTACACAATGTGTTTCACGTGTCGAACCTCAAGAAATGTTTATCAGACGAAACGCTCGCAATTCCGTTGGAGGAAATTCAGATTGATGAACAACTACACTTCGTTGAGGAACCGGTGGAAATTATGGACCGGGAAATCAAGAAGCTTAAACTCAGTAAGATACCGATAGTTAAGATACGATGGAATTCACGGCGAGGGCCGGAATACACCTGGGAGCGAGAGGACCAGATGAAAAAGAAATACCCTCACTTATTCTTCGAAAAACTGGCACGACCAACACGAATTGAATTTCGGAACGAAATTCCTATTAACCGGGGGATGATGTGACACCTCGCAAATTCCAGGTCAGCAATTATTTTATTTTAATAATACGTGTACCATTATTGCATACGTGGCACTAGAATTATGAATGTATAGTGTGACACGTGGCACGACAGTCTAACCACACCGATAATTCGAGGAATTATCGCACAACACTCGCACGTGTCTTTAATGATGAACGTTGGTGAACGGATCAAATCACAGTACACTTTCACTGCACAATTTGGTTCCGGAGAACCTAAGTTAGTAGAACGATGTCCATGTGTCGAGAAACGATGTTCGTAGTCGATAAATTCGAGAAAATCGACTCAAAATTATGAAATTGGGCTATTGGGCTCAACTGAGACCCATCGCGGTACGCGATGGGCACCTAATTGGGCCTTCGCGGTACGCGAAGCATGGGCGGGAGAAATTTGAATTCTCCGAAAACCGTCGCGGTACGCGACGACCGACCATCTCCCACGATCGCGGTATGCGGCGTGTTTCGGGAACAGAATTATTATTTTAATCGCCGCGCTACGCGGAGCTACTTTTTGGACAGTTGTCGTGGTACGCGACGACCCTTACACGCATAAAATCTTTATAAACCCAATGTTAATCATTCCTGCCGATCCAACTCTATCCCACTCGACCATTCTTGACATATCCGACCTAAAACACTCTGTGGAAGCCATTGCCATCAGTTTAGAGCTACTTTGAAGGTGTTCAAGGTCCTTGGAGAAGAGTTGAAGGTTGAAGGAGCAAGAAGGAAACACCACCATCACTTGGAATGACCCAGGAGCTGTTCTCAGGAGGATATCAAGCTGCAACATCTCTGTTCCAGCTTCATTCCAATTTACTTGAGCTCTATTGAGGTAGTTCTAACACCATCTCGAGATTTTAGCACTTGTACACACACATACAATGTGAACCAAGCACATGCAATCATCCACACACTTTATGCACGAATTTTTGAATGATTTAATCTATGTTTTATGTGTTGAACTACTGATTTGAGTATTGGAATGGAATTATTTATGTTACTTGTTACTCTTTGGGGCTTTTTGACCTATATGATGATTTGTAACCACATGCATCACCATCACCATCTTGGTCACGAAATTTGGTGATATTATATCTGCTATTTGTTGATTTATTTACTGATTTGATGATTTTATAATGATCCATGACGACTTTGATGAGATTAGATGACCATTTGTTGATGTTGCTATGTAAAGGGGTATTTTGACCTACATGCATGTATGATCTAAGCTTATTGGCATGATTGTGAGTATTGAAATATTGATTTAAGTGTTATTGATGATAATTTGCAAGGTTAGGAATGGTTGATTTGTCAATATTTGGTCATTTGATGAATATTGCTAATTTTAGTAACTTTAATGTTACTAGTTGTGCATTTTTGATGAAATGGCCTTATGCATGTGTCTAGATCCATAAACTATGTTTAAGATGATGTTTTAAGACTAATGAGATGGTTATTGATGTATTAGAATGGTTAAAATTGTCAAAGGTATGATACTCATGAATGTTACTATAAATAGTAACTTTTTGTCACAAGTTTGCAAATGGATGATAAGTATGATAATGTTTTGGGTCTAACATGCTTATTTGAAGATAATATGATGATATTGAAGGAATTATGTTGTTGGAAGATTTGATTTTGTGTGCTTTTCATAACTTACTAAATATAGTAACTTTATGATGCAAAATCGATAGTTTGAAACTTGATGAAACATGCTTATTAGTAACTTTCCATAAATAGTAACTTTTACGCGCAAACTATGCTAAACCGACTATGTGTAACTATGTGCTTTATGATAACATGCTCATTTAGGATAAATATGCATGTTAGAATAATCGGATTATGATTTATTCTTTGATTTGCCAAATATGGAAACTTTCCTGAAATGAAAACTAACTATAAATAGTAAGTTTCCTCACGGAAGTGATTATTGGTATCCGCACACTTCATACGACACGAAACTGCACGTTACACGATCACTTGATCCAAACCGTCACCAACGGATCGTTAGGTCAAACACGGTCAACACGGTCAACATGACCCACTTAACAACTTGGTGTTGTTAAACACGAACACGGTCCTGTGAGGCCCACTTGTATGCAAACATGAACTCATAGTACCTATGTGATATAGGTGACTACTAGCCGGCGAGCTACACTATCTCTTTTGAGCAAACACATTACTTAACTCAGGTCAGTTTTATAGCCCCACTTTTACTCTTATACTGTTTTACTAAACTTTGGGGATGAGAATACTATGCAACTGTTTTAGATATAGTACTGGTATGTTGTAAAAACCATTTTCGAGTGTAACTATTATCGCTTAAAGTCCTCACTTATCCTTACCGTTAGTTGTATCACAAACGAGTCGTTATTACGTAGTACTACTGGGTTTGACTAGCCTCACTCGGCACCAATGTTGACTGGAGGTCATAACGAGTGTAATTTCGATGGGAATGCGGGTTCAGCGATGACCTGCGGAGGCAAATAGAAACAGTCTAGTTTTGGTAAGATAAACTGACACACTCCACGAATCATAGTATCCAACAACAAAACTTAACATACCCAGTATATATATGTTTACTTTTCAGTCTGTCTAAACCTGTGAACTCACCAACTTTTTAGTTGACACTTTTCGCATGTATTCTCAGGTAACTAATGGAGCACACGCTAGGACGCACTCAAGGAAGCCTTAAGGAGTCTGAACGGCATATAGACTCATGTCCTAGGCTTTGTGTGCATTTGTCTGTTTTAGATACAATTTGTACTATGTAGTGTCTGATACAAATTACTTTCCGCTGCAAACTTTATTTAACTTATGATATTAAAACATTTCCGCTGCTTTATTTGAAAACTTGTTTGCTTTACAATGAATGTGTGATTGTAGAACTCATATAGAGTCGTTCTATATGACCATGAGCTGTGATCCTGGCCACGTCACACCCACGTGGACTGACACCACGAGTGGGAATTTGGGGGTGTGACAGGTTTGAAGAAGGTCTCTACACATGACAATTTATTTGCAATAGGTTAGATATGGGTCTTATTTTATTTTAGAAGAGAAGGAGGATGTTTATTTATTTTGCTGAGAGTTATTCATCAATTTCTACATCATCAATATCAGCTGTTGTTGATTTTGATGCAAGATATTGATTTGTGAATCCACAGAAGGAGGGTTCACTTCAGCAGAAGAATGGGCAGCAGGAATCACCGTAGGGTAAGAAGGTGGTGTTCCAAGGTTAGAAGGCCCGGGTGAAGCAAGTGAAGAAGAGGAGTGAGGTGATGAATGAGAAGATGCTGAAAATCTATTAGCCTTCTTTGATTTCTTCATTTAATATGAGAATTTCCTTTAGTTGTATAACCTTGTTCGACTTTCAATTTTTCAGCATTTAGTTTTGCTCTTGCTTTCTCCAAAGGAGGTTTTGTCCAACAATTTTCAGTAGTATGATTGTACTTAAAGCATTTTAGACAATTAGGAGACAAAGCAGAGTAGTTGGGGATGAAAGGCTTATTTGCCTTCATTATTGGATAGGGGGGATGAGGATGAGAAGGAGGAAATCTGATGTCAAACATGGGCCTCTTTCCTTTGTCAAGGCGGGCTACATGACTGTCAGAAGTCTTATGAAGACTTGTATCTTCCAAACTTTGAGTAGAGCTCATGGTAGGAGCAGTCTCAATTTTTTCAGAAGCACTTTTATTTCTATCACTTTCCAAGGGTGTATCCTCCTGTCTCTCAACGTTAGTTTTAGTGGGATAAACAAACGTGGGAAACTGTGGAGGTTGATACACTCTTGGAGGTGTGATTGTGATGGATGGAATTTCATCCGGAAGAAAGGTGGGGGAAATGGGCTCTGAATCAGTCTCATTTATTTTATTATCAATCAGGGTGTAGTCCTTAGGGGGACTAGTATGATTAAACCCAATTTCAAACTTGGTTTTGCTGTGAACTTGCTTACTTAAAAGCATTTTGAGTCCTTTACAGGATTCGACCCACTTGTCACAGCTAACCTTGGTCTGAGACAATTCATCTCTACAAGCTGCACATTTTTTCATTTTGCACATCAAATAGAGCTTGTAGGTTGGACTTTTCAGTCATTAGGACAGATATTTGGCTGTCTTTATTCTGTATTAGTTTTTCCATTTCAGAATTTTTATTGTCAAGCAACTTGCTCCAACTCCTGATTTTGTTATTGTAGCAACACATTGGCTTTCTTTATTTTTGCAAAAGCCTCTATGCACACATCGGTACATAGTTTTTTTTAAAGTGGATCAAGATACCTGTGCATCAGGAGTATCTGCAGCAGGTTGTTCAGAAGGAGAAGAGTCATCACCAACAGCCATAAGAGCGAAATCTGTTGGTTCGGAGGCGATGAGGGCATAGCCTAAATCTTCAGTCAAGCTGCTCCAGTCGACATACTCTTGGGTAAAGAGAGCTTGTTGATCGGAAGAAGAAGATTGAGCAGCAGGGCCTGGTATGTTTATTTTAGAAGAAGATGGTGAAACAATTTGAAGAGGTGCGGGAGTTAGTTGATACATGCTACTATTGGCAGCTTGTACATATTGTACATTAGTAGAAGAGGGGGTTTATACAATATGTGATGACTCTTGGGGATTGTTGTGCCTTCTGAAGGAAGAAGAAGAAGAAGAAAAAGGTGCAGAAGAAGTATGTGATTGTGAGTTGGGAAAGGTCAAATACGGAGAAGAATTTGAGTGAGGAGCATTTTTGCACTCCCTGACGAAGTGTCCAGTGCCATGGAATCTGTAACATTGGACCTTAGCCTTATTTAGGCTAAACCTGGATTTCCCTTGAATACCAGGGAATTTCCTTCCAGTCCTCTTATAGAACTTGTTCGTTCTAATGCTCAAGAGGGCCAGTTGGTGCAGAATATCCATCTCTTCCAAGTCATCGCTTGGAACTTGATGGAGATCATCCATGGTAAAATACAGATGATCAGATATGGGAGACTGGCCATCGCAAGAAGAAAAAGAGGTGATTCCAGTGGTTATGTCAATATATTCATCATAATCCTAATCATTTGATTCAGAGTTATGACTCAAAAGAGCTGTGTTCCCTTGCATGTACTCTTCCGTTGATTTACCAGACTTAATGAGTTTTCTCTTCTGGTCAATCTCTCGCTCAAATGTGAGCAACTTACCATAAAGTTGAGTGAGCGAGACCTTGCCAAAGTCTGGAGAGGATCTTATGACAATGGAATAGGTCTCCCATTTGTCAGGTAGAGATCCCAAGAAGCGGTTTAAAACCGAGACAGGGGTGTACTCTTGACCATCAAGTTTTAATTCACTTAAGATAGAAATGAACCATTCAAACTGCTAAGTCAGAGACTCATTATTTAGTTGGGAGAATGTCTCGTATTGTTGAGCTAATATCTCCCTAGTATTAGCCACAACGTCTTCGGTACCACCGAATTGCTCTTTTAAAGCATCCCACAAGTCTTTAGCAGACTCATGGTGAAGAAGACCAGAGTATATTTCGTTGGGAAGAGCCATCGCCAACTGAGCATGTGCCTTTGCATCAAGCTCCAACTTCTGGTAATCCTCTTCAGTGTAGTTCCGAGGAATTTTCGGAACATTATTTCCAGTCTCCGTGTCCGAACCGTTGGTTTGTGCGGTCCGAACATGACAGACTTCCAACATCCTGTATGATTATTAGACAGGAAGTGTAACATCTATCTCTGTCAAATATTATACTGATGCCTGACCAAGATTGGCGACTTCGTGGCAGAACTGGTGTTATGGGGATCGATACAGAATTTCTCCGTCATTGGTTCACAAATAATTATGAGCAAATCAACTAGTGATGAGAACTCAAGGTGATTTGTTGGAATGACTTTTGAACACAGATTAGTTCAAAAATCAAACTCCTACAGATTTAAAGAAAACAAGAAAGACAGAAGAGATAGAGTGCAGAAAACTAAAACAACAAGATATCAATTAGAGCTTTTGTTGGACTAAAAGAACCAATGAGCCCGATCAGAAAAACCTCTAAGTCTCACAATACACACAACAACTGAAGAAGAACACAACAGCTGATATTCACTTTGAAGAGTTACAAGATCTGAAGTTATTCACAACAGCTGAAGTATTAGTCTTCAGATGTTGTGATGTTAATTTTTGTCTTCAGTAGTTTTCTTTCAATATTTGTAAAAGTCTGATGAGTATTTTACTCATCAGATGTTGAAGTTTAATTTCAGTAGTTTTAGTTCTTCAGTAGTTGTAAGAGGTTTTCTTCAGTAGTTGTAAACATCCTCAGTAGTTTTGGTTATTTCAGTTGTTATCTTTTGTCTGTTAGGTGTCAACATCATGTGACATCATCAGACGTCACTGTTTCTATATAAGGGCAGTTGACATATTGTATCTGTAACGAAGTTAGTGCGAATTGAATGAGATTATTCCTTTTGCAGAATTCTCTTTCTATAACAACTTGTGCTTTACTGTTCTATTAGATTAACTTTGTTCTTGCTAATTTTGAGCTAATTCATCGTTGAATTCCGCTGCTATAACCTAATATTGATCAAATGAGAACATCTGATCCTACAATTGGTATCAGAGCAGGTTAATCATTGATCGATTAAACAATTGATCTCTGAAACTGCTCAATTCAGTTCTCTGGTTGATCGAATTAGCCGATTAGTAAGAACTTGTTATAGTTTGAAGTTTTCTGATAACTTCTGTTGATTTGTTTTTCAATATCAATTTGTTTTGAATCAATTGGTTGAAGTTTGTGTTAATTCATTTGAATTTTGTTGATATTGATTGAATCTGAGATCATGACAACTCCAAACAATGATCCGCACAACACAGGCTCCGCAACCAAGCTTCCGATGCTGGTTCGGAGTGAGTACAATATTTGGCAACGTAGAATGCTACATCACCTGTCAATTAACAGTGCAGAATGTTGGAAATCTATAGTGCGTGGTCCGTATAAACCCATGATCACTCATCCTGAAACTAAAATCATGATTCCGAAACCATCGGATATGTATTCAGATGAGGATATCAAATTGTTTGAAATTGATGCGAAAGCCCATGGTATTCTAGCCATGGCTTTGCCGAATGAGATTTATTCAGGCTTGATGCATCATGATACTGCTCATGATCTCTGGGTTGCACTGAAAGAACAATTCGGTGGAACCGATGAGGTTTTAGCAAATACTAGAAAAATCCTTGCTCAACAGTATGAGACTTTTTCTCATAGAAAGGGTGAGTCATTGACCCAACAATTTGAGCGGTTTTCATGTTTGATTTCTGAATTGAAAATGGTTAAGCAGGAGTATACAAATAGTCAGATGAACAACAGATTTCTCAGATCACTGCCTGAGAGATGGGACACTTATACTATTGTCTTACGCTCTAATGCAAATCTAGAGAATCTATCTCTCACCCAACTCCATGGGAAACTCTTAACTTTTGAGAGAGAGGTAGAACAGAAGAGAAAACTGTCTTCATCTGAAAAACTCACTGATGATTTTGTTCCTGGCAATACTGCTTTGATAGGTCAAGAGTCAGAGTTTAATGGGTCTGAATTTTCTTATGATGAACATATTGATTTCTCTACTAATAATGCTGAACATGCTTTTGTGGGAGTTGACGGTAATGCAGGAAATTATGGTGATAATCTGTGTTTTGTGATGGATGATTTGAAAGGAATTCCAGATGATGATCTGGAGGAGATGGATATATTAAGTCAGATGGCATTAATCAACATTAGATCTCAAAAATTCTACAAAAGAACTGG